>VYXD01002344.1:144914-315252 GCA_013397195.1 Hylia prasina
CGAATTGGGCCTCTTTGCTTTGGTCAGGACTGGCTGCAAAAAAGGCCTTAAGTCAATTAAATAAGGTAGCCTGCTGGCTGGCAAAACAGACAAATGCCACCAGCTCCGCTTTATCAAATTTATTAACAGATGTTGACAGTATAAAGCATGCCACTTTGCAAAACCAGGCCGCCATTGACTTCATCCTCCTTGTCCAAGGCCATGGATATGAAGATTTCGATGGAATGTGTTGCATGAATCTTCCTGATCATTCAGAATCTATCCATAAAAGCATACAGCAGCTAAAGGATAGTGTGTTTAAACTAAAGGTAGAATCTGGATCATGGCTAGATAGCCTGTTTAGTGGCTGGGGATTGACACCTTGGCTAAAAAATTTTTTTAGGATAGGAATGCATGTGATAATTTTAGTAATAATTGTATTAGTTATGATACATTGCTTGCTTCAGTGTGTGCAGAGATTGATTAATAAGGCTATTAAGGGAGTCTTCTTGGTTGATAGAGGAGGGGGAGATGTGGGAATACACAGGACAGGGAGTAAGACAGACTTGATCAGCATAGCTGATCTGATACAGGGTGCCATGGCAGGAGCAAACAGAACTTCAAGATTACAGACAATGGGATTAAACCAGTTTATGGGAAAACAAGTGATTAAATCAAGACCTCTGCAAGCAAGAGATGTAAAATGTATGACTTGTCTGTATAATTTACCTGATTTTGTAGTAGAAAATTATTAACGTTCCTGAAATGGAATATAACCTTTGGCAAAATTTTAGTAAAATCGAATTCTGATCACCGAATCAGTCTTCCCATCTCTCCACAAATTGTCAATAAGCTCCCATTATTTTTTTCTGCCAACTATGGTACAAGACTCTCACCTCTCTGTAGGGCTTGTTTAGTATTTTGGTACAATAATTTGTTATTTTTTGGTAACACCTAGAAAACCCAGTTGATGTTGAAGTCTAATTTTTCTAAAAAATGTTTAAAATGAGAGATGGCTGCTGTCCTGAATTGATTACAGTCTAAAAAAGAGAAGTCTTAGATACCTGTATTTGGTCCCACGACAGTGTTTGCAATCTGTGGCGTGAATGGACATCTTGGATAGGGAGGAGTGGTATGTTTATATTTATGCAGGGTGGCAGCTGTGTCGTGGGGTTAGGATTTGGGGGCTTGTGTACCTTGTTACAGTTCTGCATTCCAGAGGGGAACATGCATTCCTATACCGCAGCTGCAAAAGCACCTTGGCCCCTTGGTAATTTTTTCTCTTGGAAAACCCTTTTGGCTCTGAGGAATGACTTTGTGCTCTTGGGTTACTTTTTAGTGGCAGGGAGGAGTTGCTAACACCCTGCCACTATTTATTTTGTAAACAGTTCTCCCAAGTTGGTTGCTTTATGGTTGGAGCTCCCTTGAGTGGGTGCCTCTTGCTGTTACAAAATTGCTCCCTTACGTAAGGGCTGTGTGGTGCCCTCTTTGTGCTCGGGCTGCAGCTGTCGGGATTTGTGATTGCTCCCGGCGTGGGGATGTTGGCAATGTGTGACACAGGCTTCGGAACACGCATTTGCCTGCGGCTGCCTGGGGGGCAAGCCACCAGCAAGATAAGGACTTCGCTGTTGGAGCACCATCTTTGGAAAGCTGTGAGAGATTCAGGTAACATTGACTGAAATGTGATGGATGCCAGTGGTGTTTCACTTGTCTCTTTTATGCTAAATTAGTTTGTACCATTCACTTTCAACAGTGACTGAGCTGTCCTGCACTGTTTAGTTGCTTTAGTTGCATTCCTGATTGCTCATGTTGGACTATTTTAGGTTGCTGTGTAGTTCAGTGCACCTCAGGATATTTTTAGAATGACAAAAAATTGTAGAGGACCACAAAATACAAAGGCTTTGTCCTGTAGAGTAATTTTACCTTTTATTTTGTCTTCTAGTGGGAAGAAAATTTGTTGTTTTTAATACTTCTGATGTAGACAACAAGCTGATGAATGTGTGTAACATTTTCTGCTTAATATCCCTGTAGTTTCTTATGCTACTTGTTATTCTGAAGATGCATACAAAGACTTTGAATCCCACTGAGTCTCTTTTCTGTTCCCTCTCTAATGATGTTGCTGTTGCTAAGTTCATGTATAGACATAAATATAATGGCAATATTTTTGTTCTGTGTGCTATGGTGACATGTAGAAGTTATTTTCTCCATCAAACAGGATAATGGTATTGTAGTAGTAAAGTTAAACATTAAACCTGTGTGCCTTTTGGTAGTGTGAAGTCTAGAGAGTAAAGTGCATCCTCTCAAACAGGAGACGGCTGTTCCATACTGTCCTGAAGATTTGAGAGAAAAGCCTGCCTAAGACTTTGCACTGTGAGGACAATTTGATATTCACAATACATTTTTATTTTCATTGTCCTTTCTTTTTTTCTTTCTTTTTATTGTTTGGTCCCACTATGGAGAGATACTCTTTTCATAATTGCCTTATTTAATTGCATCCCTATTGGGTGTTTAGACATTCTGTAGGTTATTAAATGTATGCTGCCTGTGACCATCCTGGCAAAAATCAGACAAATTTCCACATAAGAGTGTACTTTTAAAAATCATATGAAAGTATCAAAAAAAATCAAAGTGCTGTGTGGTGGGGTTTTTTTGACTGGTTGGTTTGGGGAGGGGGTTGTTTTGTTTTCTGTGAACTCAGTGTTCTTTCTGATTGTAAAATAGCAAGAATTGGAGGCTATTGGTTTTCTGTCTGCTTTTCTGAAGACAGCTGGAAATTGTATTGTCCTCTGTCCCACTGTTCCTATTACTTTTTTCTCCAACATGTTCTTTGTCTGTTCATATAGGCATATATGCTTTCTGTTCAGCTTGTTATTTGTTGATCCTGCTCCCTTATTCTCATGTGCAGCTTTTACTATCAGATTGTTTCCTTCCCTTCCAAGCCAATTAATTCAAATAATATATGATCATATTGATGCAATTTTTCTTCTCTTTCAGGATTTTTTTTCTACCTTTCCTTTCAATCCTTTATAAGCCTACCAAACCTGATTTTAATTGATTCTAACTTTAAAATTTCATAAAATAGTTCTAAACATTAATCATAGATTTTGTTTGTTTGGGTTTTTTGTCTGTTCTTTTTCCTCTGTGAGAATAAAACAGTTGAGCTAGTTTGCCATGTCTTGTACTTTTATGCCTTGACTATTAATACTTATGTGTCTTCATGTCTTTATTATCAATAGAAGTAAATTGTAGCATAATGCATATTTTTTTTAAAAAAAGTTAGGTTTATGTGTGCAAAAAGAAATCAAGTAATTTTATTGAGACGGATTTGTGTTTCTCTGTCCTAGGGTTTGTGGCATAGTATGGATTTGTCATCATCACAGCATAATCATCTACCAAATCAATGGGTCAGAGAATTTGAAAGACAAGAAGGTAAAATGTTTCTTATCTCACTATGTTTCCTCGTTACAGTTAAAAATGTTATTAGGTATAAGGAACAAAATGTCTTGCTGACATTGAGCTATCTTCTAATTAATTTTTTTCTGAAGAACTGTGTTTATGGCATTTGTACCGCAAGTGCAACAGATAGCTCTGTTGTAGTATGCTAGCAATGCACTTGGTATTTCAAGTGTATTGTACCGGCATACTCTTGTCCTGGCAGTTTCCTGTTGGTGCCTGGCATCTGTCCTCCAGTTACTTGCCTGTGTCTGGTTTCAAGGAATGAAGCTGTGACTACAATCAAGCTTTTCAGAAAAGTTTGTTTACAGGCTGCCATTTAGGAGAATTGGTTATTACAAGCTTGTTTTCTGTCTAGACAGCTTCAGACTCCTACCTTCAAATACCTTCAGGGCTATTGGCAGTGTTTCCTCTTAAATACTTTGATGGCTGCCCATCTTTGAGGATTCTAAAGCTTCATAAATAGTTCCCTTTTTAGTGGTCACCAGTGGTAGGCAAGGTATTAGGACAAATGCATATGTTTTGTGATAGAGTCTAGTTATGTTCTACAGCTGAGTGCAAAAGGAGGAGATTAGAAAAATTATTTTGTTTTTCATATTTTTTGTTTAAAATCTCAGCTGAGTTGTGGTCTGCATAGGGCCAGGTAATTTTCTTCCATGTCTATAAACGCTAGCCTAAGAGAATGAGGATACATGAATGGAAAACTGGATATCTTTACAGATTTTACAGACTTTGCCATCTTAAATTCCGTGCCAGGTTCTGGAGGTGGAAGGGTGCTGAACCTGATGCATGGAGATTTGCCTTCTCGATTACTCTGAGCCTGTGCCTTCCTTGTTGTCATCCCTTTTCTATACGGCTTTCCTCATTCCTATTTCATTATTTCACCTGCCCAGTCTCAATATCTGTTTCTCAGGGTTCTTATTCCAGTTCAGTTTGTTTGCAAGTTTCAGTCACAGGATCATAGACTCACAGAATGTTTTGGGTTGGAAAGGACCTTAAAGGCCATCTAGTTCTAAATCCCCTGCCACGGGCAGGGACACCTTCCACTAGATCAAGTTGCTCAAAGCCCCATCCAACCTGGCCTTGAATACTCCCAGGGATGGAGCATCTACAATTTCTCTGAACAACCTCTTCCTGTGTTGTACCGCCCTCAAGTCTGAGGTCTTTATATTTGGTGCCTTCCCCTTTGCTTATTAATTAACTCCTCATACATTCTCCAGTTTAAAACTCCTTACTTTTGTTCCTGATTCCCACTACTACTGGCTCTCGGTTTACAGGTCAGTCCTCACCCAGTCTGATCATTCCTTTTGTGGCTTTAATCAATCAGTTCTCCACACCTGCATTGTTCAATGTCTGTCTTTCTTTCCTCACATAATTTCTCATATTAGCTTTAACTCTCCTTGGCTAAATGTTTCTGAGACCAGATGCTACCACTCCTGTTTTAATTTCTTGGGATACTAAATGACTTTACCCCAGTTGCATTATGTAAATTCACAATAATTTTATCTCTGAGACAAAAGGAGAAGAACAAGTTTGCAAGGTTTACTTGTCCTTGACAGTCCATCGTCTCACTTCACTTGGCCATGGCTCAGTTTTTAATCCATAAATATCTGAGAAAATGCTGACCTAGTAACCTTCTCGTAACTCCTGACATTTTAGAAGGGACACACTCCTTCTGCTTGCCCTGCCTGACAAATGTCCTAATTGATGGCAATTCCTGCCATCATTTCAAGCATCTTGGTGGAGTCCAGAGCGGTGCCTTAAATGGGACATACTTGGAATGGAGCCAAGTGAAAAGCATCCTAACCCTGTAATTTACAATTTAAGATTATTCAGCTGGGAAGAGGTAGTGATGTAACATCTCATTCATATTTCCTGGTTTACTTCTAAAGATACTTCTTATCTCTCTCATTCTATTCTGCACTGACACTTTTTCACTGACTTCAAAGACTTGTAAAATGTGAAAAACATCCTGGAACCTGAGTATGTACCCCAACTCTGCCTCTTCACAGCTGAGTGCCCAATTTTGTAGTTGGACTTTTCCTTGCTTGTTATCCTTCTAGCATGACTCTTGCAATCCTGGTTTCTTGATGGCCCACCTCATAGGTTTAACACATCTCTGCTCTCCTTCTCTCCCCTCAATAACTAGGCACACTATCTTTTGGCAAGACATTGCCAAACTTAAGTGGAAACTTCTTGTGTATGGATAGAGCAGAAGTTGAAGGAAACACTCTAATAATCAAAGCATACATTACCTCTGTAGGGAAGTCTGTAACTTATTCTTCCCTCTCAGCCACATGCTCATCTTTCCTATTTTCATTTCTTTAGCCTTCGCAGTAACTGCATTTTGACAATAAATAATATATCTCAACTGCCACATGAGAAAGTGGTATGACTGCATGGGTTGGCGTTGTTAGGTTACTTTCAGGTCTTTTATGCAAAGGAATAGTTTAGAAATCCAGAGTTATTGGTAGGCAAATACTGACAGAATTTTTTTGTGTCTCTTCCTGTCTGTCAGGAAGTTAGCTGCTTTTTATAATGTATATTAGACCATCTAATTTAAGAACAGAGTCTGCTTTGTAGTCAAAGGGAAATTAGTTATTTTTGCAAATTAAATAGCTTCTGAGCCTAGACTTGGAGATGTTTTCAAGGACAGACAAACATCATGGTGTAACAAGGGAAGTACTTGGCAAAGTTGAATCCATTATGTGTTCGTGAGATAAAATGACTAAGTACTTCTATTTTCAGCCATTTAATAGTTTTTAGATGACCTTTGACTTGGATAGTGCTGGGATATCAGTGGTGTAAATTTGAAATTGAAAACACACTTCTCAAGCCTGGGTAAATACATAGACTGGATACTGTGAGCAAACCCTTCTCCTTTTCTTGTGTCCTCATGCTCTGGGTTCAGTGCATCTTGTCTCTTGGCTGAGAAGAGGCTGCCTGTGGGTGGCAGTTTTGTATTTCTGCATTTCAAAGTATAAAGTTTCAAGCATTTTGTTACCCTGACATGGTATCTCAGATTAATCGATATAATACACGCCTTCATTTGCCATCACTTCAGCTGACTGAGCTTGTAATAAATGTAGTGGAATGCCTGCACTTATGTTATGATATCCCTTTTTGTAGGTAGGGATGAAGTAAGGAAAAATTAACTGCGGCTTAGACGTATTGGAATGGTACTTTGTTTTATATTATTAGAAAGGTGTAGGTTACATCTGACTTCTGTGAAGTCAAGAACATGATTAGCTCTCCTTCCTAACACCTTCCTGTAAGAGCCCTTAGGCTGAATTGGAATAAAATAGAAATAAGTGGAAGGAAATAAAGATACTAAAGTGACGCTGCCTGAAATTTAAGGACTACGTTTTGATTCAGGATTTTGTTTCCACTGAGCCATCTGTAGTGCTTGTAGGACTGGAGCTCTGATCCTGACATGTCAGTAGCTCAGTAAAAATTCTGAGATTCCAGAGTCCCTTGTTATCATGATCTTTATGTAGTTTTAGAATAAACTTGGTGTGAGTTGGAAATACCATTGGAAATACCCATATGGATTTACTGGGACACCTTTGGATGATTTCTATCAATGGAGTAATGTAACTCTTCTCCAGTCATCTGTTAAAGTCACAGAACTGGTAGCAGGTTTGTTCCTTTACTGATCTTTTTGCAGGTATCTTGACTTTGGGATATATAGATAGCTATAATAAATATTTTAATATAAGAAATGTGTATTATTATTTCCACATTATATAAATACATCTTAAATATTTAGTTTGGGTGATCCCACTCCTGTGTGTCCAGAGTGAGGGGTGATCTGAAGAGTCCTTGGGTATTATGAATTCTTGGAATCTCTTGGAAACCCTCTAATGTTATTCAATCAGTAATATCAGCACAGGCAGCCCTCCTTTGAGGGGGCAATTGCTGAGAAGTCATAGAGGAACCAGCTTCACAGCTGTTGATGCATGGTATTAAAATATTTGTAAGGACAAGTATAAATGGTAAACTTTAAATCTAAACTCTACAGGTGAGAGGATACTGCTTCTGAAAATGGGAGAATATGTTGCTGTAGGGCTGAACTTTGTCAGGTCATCATCATGCTGAAGTCTTGGATTTCATTCCTTTTGCCAGTTGGAGAAAATCCATCAAAGCAGGAGAGAAGCAGACGATGACTGGATCTTATTTCCTTATGACATTGGGCTGTGACACCATTTGACCTCCTGAGATTAAGCAGAGTCAGGCCAACGCTTGGAAGAGACTAATAATGTTTTTTCTTCTCTGTAGGCTGTTCCCTTGAATCAGTGATTGAAAATATTTTTTCTGAATGAATGTTTCTTCTAATCCACTAGCAAAGTACTTGGAGTATGTTTTGTTACTCTATGTGTTTTTTGTGAATGAGTCTGAAAATGGAGCTACTATGTGCTAGTATATACTTCACAGCTTTCATGGTGGAAGGGTCCTTTTACTTTTTTAGCTATGTTTTAGTTCAGTTATCTAGATAGTGGTAAACTTTTTAAAATATAATTTTGATTTAGCCCCTTGTCTTTTCTGCATTTTCTGCATTCTAAATGCTGTTTTACATTGCCTGTCTCTGCTCCCTTTTCATTCAGTGGAGAATACAGTATTGTAGGCAGTATCACTAGGGATGCAGTGAGGGATTTAATATATGCTTTCAATTGATGGAAGACACCCAACTGAATTTTTAGTTTACGATTCCCGATGAAGCTGTATGCTTCCAGGCATGATTTTATGTGACAAGTGGTGTAAATAGCTGATCATGTAGCTTGTTTCTAAACAGGTAATACTTCTACTTATTCTAGGAAAAAATGTGCACATAAAAATTGCCTTCATTTTTGTAGAAAAAGATGCTGAAGTTTGCAATTTGTTCCATTCTGACCTGGTCTATTTCCTGTTATTTTCCTTCTACCTTCCCTTCCCTACTTGAAGGTCTTCTCAGCTTTCTCTTAGCAGAACTCACATAATTTTCTTTCTTTGGGTTTTGATCTAACATATAACATTTTAACATTTGTTTAACATGACCTGTGCATGTGTCAGCAAAATCCTCTGGTTCCCTACACAGGATTTTGCAGCTTGACACACATTTATCTAATTAACCTGCCACTGACTTCACAACTCCAGTCTTCCACATGATTAGTACATCTGTTTGGAAAACTTTGTTTGCATTTCCATTGCTTTGCCTTTGAAAATGATATTTATTCTCATTTGGTGTAGTTGATTCAGTGCAAGATGTGTCAACAGTACATGAGGTTTTCCCTCAGTCCTGATATTGATGTAAAATCACAGGAGGTCATGGAACATGCTCCAAACATGTTAGACTTCTATAATAAACAATGCTTTATCTAAAATATTCCAAAGAACACAGTAAGTAATTAACATATTAGGCAAAAAATCTTAAGAAACCTGAAGATATTCTTGAAGAATTTGGGGCATCTATAGATGGTAACTTTTTGTACACAAGTTCAAAATAAAGGAGTTTTCTCTGTTTCACTAAGAAAAATGATCTCAATTTTTATGTGTTAGCTCGACAGGACCAAACTGCCTCATCTTACTGTAAATAAAGTTCTGGCACTAGAAACTCCAGTGGTTTCTGTGTTTGCTCATGCAAATAGATGAATAGGCTGAAGAAAAGAGTTCTGTGTGTATACCACTTCCATGCTTCTCCACATCATGGAAGAGGGGGTGAAAGCAAGCCTATTTGGTCAAACACAACCTGTGTGTTTGTCATCTTCTGGCTCTGTGAAGAAGGGAGGAGCCAATCATGGCAGACTTTTAAGTTCTAATGGTTCAGTATCTGTACTCCAGTAGTATTTCTGGAAATGCCCATTACGCACTTCCATTCTTACAAGAATTGATCCAGGTCAGTCGAGCCTCCTCTTCTCTTATCCTACCCTATTGTACTGATGAGTTATCTCTTTTTGTCTTAAAATGTCATTAGAGTCCATTCAATTGACTCATAATTTCAGGACTTTTTTTCTGAGCAACAGAATATTCACTAACACAGAGGTAAACATCCAGGAGAATATCCCCCTTTCAGCTTTTTACACCTGTTGTCAAGGAAATAGTTTGATCAAAGTACCATCAGAATTTTCTTAATGTTTTCTGGTATTAAAAGAGTTTATCTCGCTTGGATTTTACTTGCTTTTACAAGAGTTTTTACATCACTTGAAAGATTTCCCACTAGATCTTTATATTTCTATTCTCATTGCTTAGAGGGCAGTTACAGAAAAATTAACTTGTTGCCTTTTTTGCACTCCCACAAGGAGTTGTTCTGAAAGATAAAAAGCAGCAGAGGAGTGTTTTTCGCCGTTTAAAGGAAAACTTGCACAAAATAAGTGAATCTGACTAAAACGCTGCACTCCTTGTTTTGTCAGCACTCTTTGTCAAGACTGGTTCTAAGGTTTCTCCTTTGGACCTTGTTTAATGTATGATAACTCCAATGAAACAGATATTTTTTGATTCTTCACAATGATAGTATTTTCTTAAAGGGAAATTGAAAAAAGAAATATAAAAATAAGCTTCTCCAGGTAAGCCACCTGGAAGATTACCAAAAGGATAACATGGGCAAAAAATTCAAGTGGTGTTATTGATCAGCAGATTTGGGCTTTTTCTTTCAGGGGTGCAGACAGTGCTCAGGAAGAGAACAGTGGCTTACAAACTCTGTTTGTGTAGGTGCTTCAAACCTGGAGTAGAAAGTTTGCTGATCCTTTAGGCAATAGGTGGCAAATGTTTATTGAGCGCTGGAGGGGCAGCTGTAATACTGCTAAAGTTTTACAGATCTTCTCACAGGAGCTCTATAAGTTAAGACCTAATAAGTTGCCAGCTTCTCAGCAAAATTGGATCCAAAACAGATGTCAAGGGAGGAAGAATCAAGAAAAATGGTTGTAATTGAAGGGTAATAGAAGGAATAGCTTTTACTTCCACAGCTAGTAATGATCACAAAACAAGATCAGACTGCTCTAAGCAATTGGAGAAGATGAAAAGCAGGGTCTATCGGGTATGCTTGGAAACAGGATGATCTATTAAATATACTTACGATATGTGTAATAAGACAGCTTTTTATTATTTCTTTCATAAGAGGAAGATTAATTTTGCCCTGAAGCAGCATTTCCCTGGCACTTAGCTCATGTTTGTCAAGAGCTGCCTGATTACAGACACATTGATGCATGTGTTTTCTCCCAGCTTAACATTAGAGGCTTGAAGAGGCTGACACATACTGCTTGTTTTCCAACATCTTAAAATACCATCATTTCAATGTAGAGCATTTTATTTTAGTTGCATATATAAAATTTATGAAAACTTTATTTTCCCAGTATTATATGCATGGTATTATTTTTAATTTTGCTCTATCCCATGATTAGGGTTCTCCCCCCTGCAATAAATTCTACAAGTACTGTGGTTGCTTAGTTTTTGTTGAGTTTTTGTGTCAACGTATCAACATACCAAAATCAAATATTTTTTGTTTTTCTTCCTTGTTTGTTGCTATGCTCTATTTTCCTGTGATGCTTAAATTTGAGTTATAAGCTTAAAGCTCTGGCTAATGAGTCTGAGCAGCATCCTGATGTCTTTTTTTTGGTATCATCTTTTTCTTTGTTCACCACTGCTTTTGTTCCTTGGGCCTTGGATCACAAGGAAGGGAGACTTTGTCTCTAAGTTATAACAATAAAAATGCTGAAGCATATGGCAAAATAAATTGTGACACTTGGGGTCTTTATGTCCTGTGGCTGCAATGATTCGAGGGGGAAGAAAATGTGAAGAATCTTCAGTAGAGAAAAGTGTTTTATCTTGACAAAAGCATAAATAGTTTCATTTTCAACAGCCAGCAGATCCCAAAATTAATATTTGTGATTTTGGTGGGAGCTGCAAGCTTGATACAGAAACTCTGCTTTGGACAAGGCAGTAACCAAGTTAGCTAAATCTCTAGGTTGCTTTCTATAAGGTGTGGCTTGTAAACATATTTTTCTTTCACTGGTTTGCCAACAGATCATGGTTGGCAATGAAAGCAAAATTCCTGTGAAAACTTGGAACGAATCTAGACTTTGCTAAGGAAATACTCTAGACAGCTTCACTTACATATTTTTTTCTGACACTGTGGTGCAGTTTTGTGTGATGATGGCAAAACTGAAACTAGCTTGGTATTCTGCTAAAAAGGAGTGAATCCTCTTCTGTTAGAACAGTTATCCAGGATTTTGTTAGCTGTCATAAATATTCCTTGCTTAGCAACAGGGATGGCATTCAGGATATCAAGCCAACTGGAAAGAATCCCTCTGACAGGGCTCTGTTGGGGTGGGTGGATAAGCTTTCCTGACAACACAAGTGGTTTCACTCCTGTCTGTCATAATTTGTGTTGCTAGGATCTGTTTCATGAGTTTTGTGACAGACTTATAAATGATATTCTGGCTCCTTTTGTTTACTGTCAAAAAGAACCATAATATGGGAAAGTGAACAGTAAAAGGATATGGAGAATAATGAGAAATCCAGGTGCATGAGACTGTGAGTGTCTGTACTAGGGCAGCTGTTCTTGAAGGGAAAAAGAAGTTTAAAAATTTCCTTTTGGTTGCTGAAATGGAAAGCAATGTATGCTAACATCCCCCTTCTTTACTCTTTATGAACTTGGCTCCTTCAGCAAAACATGAAATAAGTTATTTAGTCACACAATGAAAATTTCAATTAGAATTCAGGAGAATTGCTGTGTAGCATGCTAGCCATTAATGGTGAAATGTATTTTATTCACAGACGTAATTTATATTCTTGCTTCCAAATCAGCTTTTCAATATGAATTGGTATCGGTTCACTCTGCCTCTTTGACCTTTTATACTTTTGCTTCCAGGGGAAAAAGAAGATGAACAGATAGTTGCAGAAATCATGGGGAGGCGTTTTTTTCCTGATCTTATAGCTTATAAGACGTGGGAAGGC
Source organism: Hylia prasina (assembly GCA_013397195.1). NCBI lineage: Eukaryota > Metazoa > Chordata > Aves > Passeriformes > Sylviidae > Hylia > Hylia prasina. Next base: position 157,275 of record VYXD01002344.1, read on the forward strand.
TTTCACTTTGCCGGCCATGAGATAAGAATTACAGAAGCCACTGATTGTTACGGGGCAGTCGTCTGGCCATCGGTACAATGTTTTTGTAGTATTGTTATTTTTCATTTTCGGAGCCGTCTATAGAATTTTAAAATTTGTTTTGTATAATTAATATTTTTTTTATATGTTACAAACCCAAGGAAATAATTCTGTGCTTCTCTGTCTCTGTTCTGCAAATCCCAAAACCTGAATTTAACCTGGTTTTGTGTAGATTCATATTTCTCAAAGCTTACTTGGTATTTCTTGTGTGTGCCCCAGTCACACAAGGTGTATGATCTTGTGTCCCTTCCTCACTTGCCAGTAGCTTTTCATCCTATTAACCAATTATAAGCATATTTTGAAAAAAATGTGGCAATTTTATGATGATTGCATTTCTGTACATTTTGTAAATACAGATGGCTGTGTTGCAGGCAGATCCAGGTTGCGGAAACAACAGTGATACGAGCTCACAAGGTGTTAGCACTCATAGAAGCTATTCAACCTACTCATGTAAGGAACAAATTTACCTTCTTAATACATAGGCATGGGAAAATGTTCAGCTGGAGCTTTCAGTTTCTTAAACAGCTAGAAATCTATTTGGAGAGAACCATTGTCCTTGGCTCTTGATTTAAGAACCATCAACAACTCACTGTCCAAGGAGTCTTCTTGAACTTTTGAATCTGTACAATGAAGCAAACTTACTGTTTTGAAATAGTTAAGACTGAAAGAAATCTCCAGGGAGGTGCCAAGATGCACGATGAAATTTGTGTCCCTCTAGGAGTGACTCAGGATGCTCCATTTTTTTCCCAACTGCCTCAGCCTCCTAGGATCATACTGTTTTTCAGAAGTATGACCATAGTTCAGCTGAGGATAGTTGTCCTGCTCTTCTGTTTTGAAGTCCAAATGATATTCCTGGTTTTAGGAGACCTGGACCAGTCATCTGTACCATATGTTTTAGTGACCTCAGTGCATGTCTTCATGGAAAGTTTGGCTGACTACCAATTATGTGCACTGTATCATGGACTTCACTGACAACTTTTTTCTTTTTTTTAAATTTGGAAGGGCTTAACTAGTTTTGTTGTGGAAGACAATCCCTTGATCTCTGTCTCTTAATATTCTCCCTTCCACTTCCATCTAGCTGTACTTGAAATCTTCTGAAAAATGTCAGCCAAATTTCTTGAGAATGCAGAAACTTTAAGGAAAGTAAAGTTTCTGCATGTTTCATGGAAATGAATGCAGATTTCAAAGTTTCCCTGGTTTAACCCTCAGAAACTTTGATTATGCCAGCTAGTTTCTACAACAGAATATGGCAAAACCCCGAGGGAAGGAATTATAGGAATTAATGTAACTGGAAGGAAATCCTAATATAAGGTCAAATATAATGTCAATATAACGTCAAATATCAGACCCAGACTTTAGGAACCTGACTTTAATTATTCCTGGTTCTCACAGACTGATTTCTGTATTAAAGTGCTGTTGATTAAGTGATATATGTAAGTTTGCATTACCTTCTCTTCTGTGCTCTGAATTACGAGGTAGAAAACAAAACCTTTGTTTGAATTTCTGGCATGTTAACATTGGGTCAGCAGTCCTGTTCCTTTCCTTCTCATTCTTAATTATTTAAAAGCAACACTAATTTTGCTGTGCCAGAGCAAGCCGCTAATAATTGCCTTTCCAAATGGTTATCTATATTGTGAGAGGATGTGGCAATCATCCTATTTGTCAATGGAGACTATATAACTATCAAAGTCTGAGAAAAATATGGAAGAAAATATGGAAACTATCTTTATGAGAGAAATAAAATTAGCAATTTCTATTTCACCAGTGAATTAAAATTCAGTGGTCAGTGTGAGACAGGGCAAAAAAGCTGAAGAAGATTCTTAATCATTTTAAGATTAACTGATTCTTAATCAGTTTATATATACATGTGTAAGGAGTCTGTTGCAGATGTTCTTTGTGGCTATATTTACTATGCAAGTTTGCTAAGCTTAACAAGGTAAACAAATAGAAATTGCAAACAAACTGAACCAGAAAGGCGTAAATCTATTTGTCCCTTTTGAACTCTAACAGTAATTAATTATTGTTAGAAATAGTAGACTATTGGAAGAACTTAACAAGGGTTGTTGTGGATTTTCTCTCAGAAACAGTCTTTATATCAAGAGGTTTATTGAAGGACACATTTTATCTCAACCAGAAGTAAGTCCAGTTATAAGCAGGAATTGGTGACTGGAATTTAAAAACTTATGTCATGTGTTATGACAGATTATGCAATTGCAGTTGTTCCTTCTGGCTGTAATAATTCACAGACCTATATGGAGGCATGCTGTAGTATTTATTTTGTGACCTGTGGAGTCTAAAGATCATAGTGAGCTGTGGTCCTTTAGGGATAGTGCTTGAATGGATATTGTTCATTTGAAGACATTTTTTTGCATGCTTTTAAATGACAGTTCATATTTTGTAAATGGATTTATTTCATTAATTTTTTCAATATGTTCCTGGATTTCCTCCCCTACAGGCTCTTGTTCTGTGTTATTTTTTGGAAACCAATTCTAAACAATGCAATTTGGTTGACAAAAATGTGATTGAAATTGGAGCTGGAACTGGCTTGGTCTCCATAGTAGCCAGCTTGTTGGGTGAGTATGTGATATTTTTCTTATGCTCTTGGAAGCACATCTCAGATGAGTAGTGGAGGAAAATGGATGTGGCTTGGTTTTTCTAAGAGACTGTTGTTTGAAAGCTTTCAAGAGCAAGAAACAGTAAATTATAACAGGCTTGTTTGGAAACATGCTTTGGTGGTTTTTTTTGGGGAGCGTATTGATGCTATAAAGGAGGTCCCGCTAGATATATTGTTATTAACTGTGTTAAATTGGGGATCAAAATAAGAAATCAGTGGCTTCACAGGATGTGAGTGGCAAATAGATTGAGCCAGATGTAGGTATGACCAGTGCATCCCCTTCCTTTGACCAAACAGCTCTTGGATGCCAGGCCACCTTCTATCCATTTGTGTTTCAGTATTTTCCTTCAGCAACTTGATCTTTCTGCTACAGAAAGATAACAAATTGTTGTGTTTTCTCTCATGGTACCCTATTCGTCTTCAAGAGTAATCCAGGTCAGTGAGTTCTGCATTTTAACAGAACTTTAACTTTTGGTAGTCTGAGAAAGCTGCTTCTTGTGTGAGAAGGGAAGTACCTGAGGTAATGCTTAAAGCTCATTCTGACTTCTTGGACTCAGTAATTGGCATTCATCAATCCCTAATCAGCCGCTGTACTTTTAAACAATGTGATATCAAGATACAGTAAGTATCTGATTTTTCCCCACCAACTGCATTTAGATGGCAATCTGTAGAGTAGAACTATGAGAAAACAAATACTTATTTTAAACACAATGTCTAAGAGTTATTGGGAGCATCTACAGTTTTTAATTGCCCTCAGTGAGAGTTACCTGACAAAACCAGTTCCTTGTGCAGTGGCTTTTGTGAATGGGCTTTTACTCAAGTCTTGATGTATATTCAAATATTCTGTTTGTTTTCTCTGTGTCACAGGTGCCTTTGTGACTGCCACAGATATGCCAGAACTACTGGGAAATCTTCAGTACAACGTTCTCCAAAACACAAAGCAGAAATGCAAGCACCAGCCTTGTGTTAAGGAGTTGTCTTGGGGAATTGATCTGGAAAAGAACTTTCCTAGGTCTTCCTGTCACTTTGACTACATAATGGCTGCTGATGTAGTTTACCACCATCCATTCCTGGATGAACTTCTCCTAACTTTTGATCACTTGTGCCAGAATGATACTGTTATTCTGTGGGCCATGAAATTTAGGTTGGAGAATGAGAACCGATTTGTTGACAGATTTCAGACACTGTTTGACTTAGAGATGATTTATAATTTTCCCAGTTTGAATATAGCCTTGTATAAAGCAATGAGGAAAGGCAGGATGAAAGCCAGACCTTCCAAACAAAAGGTCTGAAAGAGAGATCCAGGGAGGTGACAGTTTCAGCTGTTCTGCAGCCTTTTCTCTCTTTAATAATTTCTATTTTTGTAGCTGCTGACGCTTACATGAATGACATTTCTAGAGATAGGTAAACGGAATCATCAAATTCCTAGTGCATTCCTAAATTCAATTTGCCAATAGTGTTATTCACAAAAGAGATATATCTGTGACATTGTCTTGACTTTTATGTGCTAAGCTGACAACTCTAATAACTTTTACAAGGCTTACCATTATTGTTATGGGCCATATAATGAATATTTCCAAAAGTTTTCAATTACAGTTTTGAACAGTCTCTTATAAGTTCAAACAATTATTTAAAACTTTAGACTATAAGTCTTTGTATTTAAAAGTTTTGGTGTTGAACCTGGTATTTCCCCATTCTCACTATGTTAATCTCTCATGTTAATCCTTCCTTTGAATACTCTCAGTAGGACATTAAATTAGCTGAAAAAACCTTACCACCTGGAAAACACATTTTGTGATAAAGGGATAGAATGTATTAATTACTCTTAATGTAATGATTATGCTTTCATTTTTTAATTTACATTTAGGGGTTTTTCAACACACAGCCATGCACATGAGGCAAGAGGGAGTTAAATGTTTTGTTGCTTGAACAAAGGTCTTGTATTAGAAGCGTACAACATATCAGCAGCTGCCCTTTACAGAGGCTTTTAATTCTCGGTCTGAAGGTCTGCTTCTCCAAAAATAGACGGTTATCTGAACCTGAGAGAGCAACAATGGAAAAAAGGAGAGTGTCCATCAAGAGAGGACCTTTGCACTGCTGGCTGCTGGTGGCTGGAGGCAGAAAACTAAACCAGCCTGTCATGGTGTGGCTGAGGCATGGATAGGCTTCGGTATTTGTTTGGTTTTTTAGTATGGGCAAAAAAAAATACTTTCCTCCTAGCCACTCAGTACTGCATGCTCCTGTTTTCAGTGACCTGTCCAAGAGTTTTTTTTTGGGGAGATCAATAAAATCATTCTTTCCACACACCATATTTTCTGGCTCTGTTTGTAGTTGATTTTGAGGCCTTCAAGTCTCTTTCAGGCTAGAGAAGAGAGCTTTATCCCCTCTACACTAGCAGGCAACTACCCTAGTAGTGTGGAGGCTCTGGGGATTGTCGGTATTTATCTTTTTAACTCCTATTTGTATTCTCTCAAGGAGTTTTTTATTTTTTATTGTTGATTTCCTGAACATACTATTGTTTTTATCTTTGATAAAAAGATAAAACAATATCTTTTTAAAAACAGTACCTGTGGCAGGTGCATGTTATTTATTAACTCTGGCACAAGTTTGGGGCAGAACTGTGGTAAATGTGATGTGGAATGTACTTTTTTGTCCCAGATGAACATTGGTGTTAGAAGTAAATTGTTGCAGAGAGGAAAGGCTGATCTGCCAAACTTTTCCAGTGAGAACTGGATATCCTAGGGTGCCCTTGGTGAAACACAAAAGGTGACCCTAGGATAAAACTAAAGCAATCAGTGGCATGCCCAGAAGCAAAATGAAAAGAAAGGAAGTCAAGTCTATTTTTTTACCTCTCCTGCTGAGAAATCACATGTGAGATTTTGGTTTGGACATTATTAGAGAAAAATCTAATCCTCATTGGTAAATTTCCTGTGACAAAGTTTGTAGATAGAGGTAGAATCCTTAATTGGATCAATCAGTATAGCTAGAAAATTAGACTCTATACCAGCTGACAGGGAGTATTATCCCTCTTTACAGATGTTACTATGCACGTCCTTAAATAAGTATGGCTGTAGGAAAGCAGACTGCAGAATGGAAATTTTTGGAAATATTTTTTACACATTGTGTAATAGAAACAGTTTAGTGTAAGTGAATAAAGGAACAAACAGGAATCTCTGCCGTTGCTTGATTTCCTCTCCCTGCTTCCTTCCTCTTGCAATCATCAAATCTACTACAATTGTAGCCATAATCCTTGTATCCGAAAGAGTATCTCAGCCTACAAATGTTTCCTGGATAAATGGATTGGCACTGTACTTAGTGATATGACCTTGTGAACTCCAAAATGATGAAGGCTAAAGAAGAAGACTACTGGAAAGTGGTTAAGTGTGGTCACTTTTAAATAGCTGTCCTGCTGACTAGTCCTCCTGTTTGAGCCACAGACTGAACCCTGCTGAGCTTCTGCTGAATTCAACAGGAGATGTGTTTGTCAAATGGAGTCAGGATTCAGCACTTTAGGCTCAACAGCTTGTTAATATGTACTGGAATGCAACATCAGCTCTCTTTCTCACAAGTCTGCCTAGCACTGCTGTGTGAAGCTTCCTGGGAAATCTCTAGTGACTGGCTGCTCTATTGTACAGCCACCTTTTGTCTTCTGGTGTGATGGGCAGGTTATTAGCCATGACCAGTGGAGGGTGAGCTTGTATTTGGCATTTGCCTATGGAGTTTATTTCTACTCTTTGAGAATGTCTGAAATAAATGTCAAGTATTACTGACCCCTAAGGTCAGTCATAATTTTAATAACCACTTATTCTTTGTTGTAATAGCTCAGATAAAGGATCAAACTGTCATTCAGTGCATTATATTGCTAATACAGATGGCATTTGTAGCTGTAGTTTCTGAAAGGCAGGGGGCAAGAAAGTCAGTCAAATTTGCGGGTAAAAGAGGTCCACTTTTAAAGAGTGCCAGACAATCTGCCTATGCTGGTAGGCTTTTACAGTCTCTTATAGGGTGTTATGATAATCAAACTAAATATTTTAAGAGATATATCTGGATATATGGTATAGGTTCAATCTATTCCTTGGGTTTTATGTATTTCAACTTAAGAGTAGCAGTATATTTAAGTAACTCGATGGTATCTGCTAAATTTTCCATAAGCGATGTTTTTAAAGTACTAATATTTTCAGGAAGGATTCTTTTTTGTATAAAGTGTATGTAGAATTATTACAGTGATTTACTTTGCTGCTTATTTTATATTTTCATCAAGGTCTTTTTACAAATCTTTGCCTTTTCCCTCTCAGAATTAAAGAAGCAAACATTTTCAACATTGTAGAGTTTCCATAGGGTCATATTGTGGTTTTGTCTCTCTCTTGCTGAATTTCAGTTTTGCAGCTCTGAGTGATTTGGGTTTTTTTGCATTATTACAGCCACCTGCATGGGCTTTTACCTCTTATAACAACTGTAAGAAAAAGTTAGAAAAAATTTAGAAAAAAAATTCAAATGACAGTACAGGTCTACTGTGCAAACCTCATTTTCATTTAGAAGCAGTAAAGGAGCCTCAGCCTAAGAAATACAACTGTTAAAAATACCCAAATAACTACCCTTGGCCCAAATGGGAGTTGAATGATGAACAACTTTTATTGGCTGTTATACAAGCACTAGTCAGTGCTAGGTGAGCAAAAAAGACCACAGAATACCACGTGTGTCCTCATGAATGGGTCTTTATTGCCAGTCACGTTGAGTATGTCAACACAAGTGACTCAGTCATTTGAAGAAATGGTACATTTACCAAACAACCCAGGACCTTGAAACCTAAATGGATTTAGAAGTCATCAATTTAGAAGTCACCAGGCCAGCTAACACCCTTTGAACTCTGGGGACCTGAATGGTGCAGGACTTTTTCCTATTCAGCCACTTCTACTGCACTGGTAACCTTGAGGTGATCTCAAGATAAGTTTAATGATAAAGAAAGAAGCTGTCAAGATGTCATTGCTCCATGGGTGCAATTAAGAAATTGACATGTTCATTCTTATAATAGGTCTGTGACTTCAGGGAAATGTTGTTACACAGGTGTAAAGCAAAGAGGAAACTGAGCTAAATGTCAAGGGATTTAAACCTCACTCACAGGGGAAAGTCCAGTACTGAAGTTCCTTCACAGTAAAAATAGCATTTCCTGTGCTCTACCTTGTTTGAATTTATTTACATTAAGGAAAAAAAAAGGAAATTAATTTTATTATTGCATAAAAACAAATACTTCTGTGCCACTCTAGATAAATTATAAAAACCCTAAAAGTATAAACACTCAGCAATAGGCCAGAATTAAATATCAATTTTTCCTTTTGCATAGTTAAGCCATCCAAACATACAATACCCAGACTGTATTGGATAGTCTGTCATTTCAGAATCATTCAGGCTTGATGGCACCTCTGAAGGCTATCTAGTCCTACCTTCTGCTCACATCTGGGCCATATGCACAGTCTGAAGAGGTTGCTCGGTTTCTCCAGTTGTACATGAAAATATTGAAGAATATTGTCATTTTGCAGTGCACCTGTGGCCACATCTTCTCTATAAACCTCTTGTTATGTAGCAGAAGACAGCTATGAGATCCACCACTCAGGCTGAAGAAACCTAGTATTCTCAGCCTTTTGCTTCCTTCTGCCCCTCAACCCTTTTAATTCTCCTCTGCATTCTCTTTAGTTTAAGATTCCTGTAATGAACTTTCCTGTAAGAAAGATTCATTCTCTTTGATTGAATGATCTGCTGGCCACACTCTTGCCAGTGCAGTTAACTTGGCAACAGCTGCAAGGCTATGGCACTGTCTTTGTTCCTGTTCCAACAGGACATCCAGTTCCTCTTCTTCAGATGCAGCCTCTAGGTTGTCAGCTCAGGAGCTGGCATGAGTTAAAGCCTGTGCTTTTGCCTCCTGTTACTCTGTTTGACCTTATGTGGATTTTATTGGCCTATGTTTTCCATCTGCCAAAGACCCTCTTAGCTGCAGCTCTGCCCTTCTCCTGTTTGGAGTCTTGGCAGTATTTAATTTCAGTTTATATAGACCATTGTCCATGTTACTGGTGGAAATTAATGACATCATTCCTCACCATGACCTCACCTGCATCACTCGTACAGACTGCTTCCTTGGGCTTTTTTTGTTCACTAGCTTTGAGTCTAAAGGCCCATTGAATTTTTAACCACTCATCCATCTGCATCTCTACAACTGAGCTACAAAGCCTCTGTAGAAAAAAATGTGATAAAGTGATGGAAGAAAAAGCACTACACTCTGCTTATCCACAGGAACAGTCATAGAGAGCAGTTAGTTTGTTCAGGTCCTTAGCAAATTTGTGTTGGTTGTTTGCAAACATATGTGCTTGGAAGTGTTTTCCAGGAGGGTTTCTGGAGATGGGATGATGCAGACTGGACTGTGGTCTTCTTGAGCCTCCCTCTGGTTCTTTTTGAGTATGGACTAATAGTTGCTTTTGTCCAGAGAGACTGGGAGCTGCTTCTGACTGTCACCTTTCAGAGTTGATAACACTCTCACAGTGACATCAGCCAGCTTCCTTGGCATCCTCAAGACACTGCCTAGTTCCATGGATTTCTGTGTGCCCAGAGGCCTTAGGTGTACCCCAGCTTGGTTGTCCCTACGCCTCCTGCTTTCACCAAATTCTGTCACTAAACAGAAAGATACAGAAATCTTGAGAGCTTGCCTTGCCAGTAAAGACCAAGGAATGGATTAGCTCAGCCTTTGTCACATCCCTTTTTGTACCCTACCCCACTCAGCAGTAAAGTCACATTTTCAACTATCTCCCTTCTGCTATTCATGTGTAAAACCCTCCACATCCATATCTTCTTACCCAGCCTTAGTTTTTCTAACTTCAGAACTGCCTGTTTGAGCAGCAGCTCTTATTCCTCCTTGGTAGCTTATTAATGTTTCCACTTTTTGGGTATTGTTTTTTCCATTTTATCTCAGTTAAAATATGTTCCTTTTCATACATACAATTTTTTTGCAGAGTTTTCTTGGCTTTCCACATGATAGGATAGACCAAACAGAGGAAGTTGCTCCTGAATGTTAGTTAATCTCTTGATACTTTTGCTCTTCAGGGTAGTCTGCAATGAGGTCTCATCTACTCATTTCTTGAAGTCTTCTCTCTGGAAATCTAATTCTTTCGAATATCTTTTTATGTCATAGAATCTAAGCCTTTATTCTGCTACTTGCTGCCTTCTTCTCCTCTTTTCTGAGACCCTACAACCCCCATCTCAGGGTTGCTGCAGTCAATGCAGCCACAGGCTCTATTTATTTATGAGACCATTATTGATGAGTAGAATACCCAGCAGAGCACTTTCCCTATCTGGCCACTCCAGCATCTGCTTCAAAACAATTGATTTTTGACCTTAAAGCACTCCTGAAACCTCTTGAGTTGCTTGAAATGTTGCAAGTTACTTTTCCAAGATACATCAGGGAGGATTAAAGTCCTAGTGAGAACCAGGGACCATGATCCTGATGCTTCCTCAGAGTGTTTAAAAAAGGCTTGATCACCACCTTTTATATGCAAGATGGTCTATAGCAGAAGTCTGTGTTGGTCTTCTCTCTGACCTTACCCACCTTTGGCCCACCCATTGTCCAATTTATAGCAGGTGTGATTTATTTGATTCTCTTTTCATAGAGTGAAAATTCACTCCTGCTTTTGTCCTCTTTTTCTGTCCTTCTCAAAGACCTGTGGATCACAGCACAGCATTTGTGCCATTTACCTGAAATACAAAACCTTAAAATACACCAGTGTGACTATGACTACCTGTGAGGAAGAAAGGTAATTGGAAATCAAGAGAAGTAAATCAGGATTATTTAAGAGATGCTGCAGTCTTAGGGGCTATCCAGGCATAAAGTCCAAATGCATTGAATACTTATGTCCTAGAAGGTACATAATTAGATGAATTTTCTAGAGAAATTAATTGATTTTTGGAGATTATTAACCTCTAGTATGAGATGATTACTTTATTGGGTTACCCAGATTATATATTATCAGATGATTATTATAACAAATTAGCTGTAGGCCATCTGTCCTCCATGTTATTTACCCTACTCACATTCTTCAAGCTTGAAAGCAATTCCTGTAAACAAAAAATGTTGTTGCTTCTGCGATGCCTTTGATTATTACACCCCTGTGTGCAGCAATGACTGTGGCACTCAGAGGGGCTCAGCCTCGGCAGCAGAGTAGAAGGGTCATTAAATTTTGGCTGCATTCCTGCCAACAGTCAAGCAGTACTGGATTAACTGGTGAAAGTGTATGAACACTCTGGGTAACTGTACAGCTTTCTTGAGGGTAGAAACAATCTCTTTGTTGACACCTAATGTCTGGGGACCTCTGTCAGTGTTCTGTCTCCCAGAATGGGTGGAACCCAGTGCTCCAAGACAGGTGCCTGAAAGGCTTTGGCTCAGATGAAACACTGGACCCAGACTCTTCAACTTTTGAAATCTGGTTTTCCTAGAAGCACAAAAACCAAATAACTTCAGTCAAAGTGTGTTTGTTGAAACTGATGTGTGCTGTTAAACTCACTGTTTTATACTGCAAATGAACTTTGTCAGTAGAGTCCCAGCAAATTCTAACCAGGAAAATGCAGTGGGAAAAAAATTATTAAACAAGGTGTGCAGAAGGTTGCAGAGATAAGAAATCATATGGAAATTATTGCTGAGCTATGTAAAATAGCTCAGCTTTATTCTATACTTGTTTGCAGTCTAGTGTCCGTTTCTCAGTAACCTCCTAGCAGATAGTCCATATAGTAACCTTAAGCAACAGAATAATAGACTCAGGAAAAAGTTTTATAAGACAAATTGTCTGACACAGCCTGTGAAGAAGATTCTGCCTTTTATTTAGTACATAAGGACACCCACTTTTAATCCTAACACTACCAGAGGTTGTGATAGCTGTGGGAAAAAAAAAAAAGGATGTCAGGGTTTAGAATGAGGAAAGAATAGATCTGGGATATTTTTTTGTGTGTGTGGCCTCATCCATTTTTTTCTGTCTCATGGAACTTTGATATAAAATGTATATCCAGTTTAGAGAGTTATTGGGAAACTTCTTGCTGTATCTTCCCACCTGAAAGGGCTTTGTCATTTGTTTTGCAGACCAGGGCTAAGCTTAGCTTTGGGTCTCTGGTGTCTGATCCCATAACTCCCACCTTCCTGGATGCAGAGCAATCCAAATGCAGAAACAAAGCAGAGATTGTTCCCATTTAGGTCCATGATGAGAAAAAAAGCTTGAATTTCAGTCTTTATCTTCTTGAATAAGTGACATAACCAGTAGACAAATACATACAATCCTTCACCACTATTTCCCAGTCTGGATCAAGAGACACCTGCTCTTTCTTTTAGTGGGAGAAGGAGGTACATAATTTAAGTTAGAAACTAGATCATTACCACGGTGTTTAAATTCTGTGTAATATAAATGGAGAGATGGACACACTGATGGCAGGTGAATTTGAAGACTTGGCAGACCTCTTGAGGCATTGCCTCTCTGCTAATTGTCTAAGGAGTACCTGAAGTTATACTGAAGGGACTGGGGGTATCCTTGCAAGCTCAGGCAAGCACCTAATGTTTCATGGAGATAATGTCGAACACAAGCATGCAAAATAAAAAACAGATTTATGTATTTATTTTTGTATGTTACATTTCCCCTAGTCATAAGAAGAATTTACTCAACTAATTCATTAGATTATTAGTATTTTCTTCCAAGAGGATTTTTCTCCAGCTAAGACAACAGTTCAGAGATAAGCCTATGACATTAGAGAGAAAGTTCAGTCTGTTGTGGTCCATAAGCCACATAACAGATGTCCACAGAAGATAAGGATTCCTTATTCATANCTGCTGTTTTCTGCAATCCAGGTTGACAGTGGCAGGTGTTTCCTCCTTCAGCCAGAAAGTTCTTTCCAACAAGCTAACAGTTTGTTCTCTCCTGTGAAATGCAATCCCCACACAAATGTGCTGATGCTCCGAGAAGTTAGAACAGGAATCACACCGCCGTTTTTGCATGTTTAGGGCCACTTTGTGCCAGTAGAGATGCACAGCACCACCATGGGCTGAGCCTTCCCTCCAAGTGATCAGGGATCTGTTCATACAGGAGACCAACATGCTGAGCAGTGGGGATGTCTCTTCCCAGTGCATTTTCCCAAAGCTCAGTCATAATGGAGCTGAATGATGAACAGAAAGATTGTGATAGTATTTTAATAGAATTGGATGTAAAGGTGGGTTTTAAATAACTGGAGAACATGACTGTTCAGGAAGACTCTGGTTGTATCTGTCTAGCTGAAAGACCTAGAAGACTTGCCATCTTGAGACAAAGATGGGACAAGGTACCATCAAATAATACAGACAACAGTCAATAATTCAACGTGGATTCTGTCACTGTTTAAGTGACTTTCCTGCCTCCCTTTTGGGCATTATTGACTGCCAGTTGGAGTTTTATGATATTACTGGAACATGTCAGTTTGATGACACCTCTGTTTCAGTGTCCTTCAGTCTTTCTTTCAACCAAGAACCCCCTCATCTCTCAGGGGGATGTGTTGCTGTGAGTCACCTGCACAGTGAATGAACACTTAGGGAAGCTCTTTACACAAAAAAGAAGGAATACTTACGCTTTTTAAATATGTAACTTTAACACTTGTCCTGTCAAGGCCTAGAAGGTTTTCCTGTAAATCTAGTGTTAAGATGGAAGGACATGAAAAAAATGCTGTGTGGAGAGGAGTGGGAGCCTGTGTATGCAGAAGAGAAAAATGTTTGTGCTACCCCTAATGGTGATTGCATGTGTAAATTCCATAGCATCACTTGGAAAAGGACCTGTAAGAGTTGCTTTTTCATTATTGGAGCTTGTCTTAAACCCAGACTATTTTCATTTATGCCTACCAACAATCAGGCTACTGACTGTGTCAGCATATATCCTCAGAAATCATGGTAGTATTTGAGTAGCCTAGAAACCATAATGAAGAATGTCACTTACAGAAATGTGTGGTGGACCAGATGATATCTTCCACCTTAAGCCATGTCTGAGGAGGTGGAGTGCACTGGTTGGACAATCTATCTGCACTCTGTGCCAGGGGTTACTGACAGAATAGGATTTAATAGACTGTGGGCCATACAAGGAGCTACACCATCACATCCCTTCTCCCGTGAATATTCATCAGTCCAGCATGGGACTGAACAAAGCTGTTGCACACATCTGAAGCTGAAATAGATAAAGTTGTTGAACTATAGTACCAGAAAGTAATTAATTCTTAGTTAATTAAAGTTTCTGAACTTTTCTCTCACAGTTCAGTTGTTCATTCTTGTAACTTGGAATTTGCTTTTCCGTACTTTACAATATTTGATGGGTATTTTTACTGCTTGGATTCATGTTTGATGAGAAGGCATGAAATTTATCCCACTAAACTCTAAATGCAGAGATGTTGCTAGAAGGTTTATAGATAGATAAACAAACTGTTCAATTAAAAGCATACCAGCTAAAGAAATATCAAGATGATGAATACTTTAAACTTCTCTCCTGTTACTTAATTCAAGATAACGATGATAGTTAGTCTTCAGCTTTGATCCAGAAGTATAGGGATCCAGTTTCCGTCTCCCTTCCCAGACCCACCTGTCACACATAGATAATAATCAGGGATAGTTTTACCTTTCCTAAAATAAGTCTAGAAGCGTGAAAAGCTTCTTTTGGCCACTGGAGGTCACTGTAGCTCTACAGGAAAAAAACACCACCCAACAGAAAACAAGCCAAAACCACCCCCACCACAAACCAAAACAAAAATCCAAACCCCTAAAAAACATTAATTAAAAACTGACCAGGGAAAGGTTTAAAGATTTAGAGTTCTGGGACTTTTTTTACTGTGTTTGCAGTGTGAAAACAGTGGGATATAAAACAAAACCAAAATCCATTGAAACAAATGACATATTTTTGCACCTTTTTTTTCAAATTGTGCATGTTTAGGATGTATTTTGAGCAAATAGTGTAGGAGTCCACTTCCCACGTGCTCCTCTACACGCTGAGAAGATTTCAAGTTCTCAGTGTGAGAGAAGGCACTAGGCTAATGCTCATTCTCTCATCTTTGCATAGGGAAGGGTTTTTTCTACCACGATTTTTTTTTTCCAGCCTCATGTGACTGTTATTGGAAGTATCTGCGTCCCTTTTCTGGCCGTCTCTTCAGGAGATCTAAACCGTGAGGATACAGGAAACATAATAACAGGGGCTTTGTGGTTTCTCAAAATGTCACCTTTGTCCTTTGCCCCTCCAGACAGTAGAAGTGCAGCATCTGCCTCCCAGCAGGGAGATGACATGCTCAGCTGCAGCAAGCCCTGGTGCACCCGGACCTAAAGCCAGCTCTCATTACTCCTGGTTACTGATGCATATGCAAGCACTGTAACTGGCACTCTAACGAGCACTGAGCTGCCTTCCCTGAAACCTGTTACCTGCTGCAAGTGTAGCAGTGACACCAAAAAGGGCTGCAAAATCTACGTGAAAAGGTGGTTAGATTGTGTGGCTTTTATCCTGCCCTGAGCTCTGTGCTGCTGCAGCAGTCCTGCCATCAGATGTCGAGCCATCCAGCTTAAAGCCAGCTCGGGAAGAATGAAATTTGGCAGTAATACACAAAATGGTTTCCTGCAGCAGAGCACTTTAACATATGCTCTGTCAGTCCCTGACTTCAAATGGTGCATAAGAATATGGTTGAAGAATGCAAAAACTTTTTGAAAGACTCAGAATTTGAGTTCTTGCACTAGAATAGTTTCCTGTCACTCATACTCTAATAGGTGCAGCTAGCAGACCTGTCACTGGAAGTTTTAGACCTTGGCCCAAAAAACTCTCTAGATAGACAGTCGATTAACAGTCAATATGAAAAATACAAGTGAGGGAAAATACAGAGACTAAGGATCTGCTCCAATAGATTGACATGTACTAAAATCACTGAAGCCTAAGTTCCTCCTATGCAAGGCACAAGCCCCAGTTTCCTTTTACATTTTAGCTCTGAGGGGATTCCCCCTGTCTGCCTCCTTTCAACTGTGCAGGGGAAAGCATATGAGTGAATGAGGGCTGGCATGTCCCAACCCACCTTTAGGTGACAGTCATGCCCTGCGGTGAGTAAGATGAGCTGTGCTATCAGGAGCATGAGAGACTTGGCTCGGAGCAATCCGCCTGTTTCCCCGGGAAGATGTTCACTGTAAGCGAGGGAGCTGGCAACTGAATGGCAGGAAAGGTCACAAATGTGCATTTCACAGAGAAGCTGTGTTCACTCACATCTCTTTCTTTGAGGTAGTCACGAGCAATTTAATAGAAAATTCATGCATGCTTAAGTGTTGGTTGTTTATTACCTGTATTGACATCTGATGCTTCATCCAAATAACCTTCCAGTGCATGTCTGGACACTGATGGTACAAAGTGTGGCTAATAAGCTTGCAAGAAAAGTGTGTGGTGGATTAAGATAAAAGATGACCAAATCATGGAGTGGAATCCCCTGGATTGATCTGTCTGCATATGTACTTACACTGCAAGTCTGCATGTCATGTCTGCAACTGACTTGTGCAGAGGACTGCAGCCCTGCAAGGTGTGTGGGGTAAGGATGGAGCATGCAGCACTGCAGCTGCAGGCTTTATGTCTGTTATCTCAATAAAAAAAAGCAACAGATTCGGGAAGGGTTTAAGACTCTGATGTTTCCATTTCAGATCAGTGTATACTTATTATCTGGTGACAGAAAGTCCAAAAAGCCCATTTCCTGTTAGAAATGCTCAAAATGTTTATGAATGGAGCTTTCACTAGTGCCCATTAACCCCTCTTTTAGGAGAATTGCTGGCAGGTAAGGCTGGTGCTATCAGCTAGAGTCGTTTGGTTTCTTCACAGGACTTGCACAGCACCTCTCACTCCTCTAAGGAGCTGCTAGGAGGTTAATACCAACATGTTTGGCCACTATGTGCAAATATGCACTCAATATGTCGTTAGGATTGAGTCCCGAGCTAGAGTTTGAAGGGTGATAGAGAAATGCTCTTCCAGGACAGCTCATTGCAGGTGTCCCATGCACAAAAGGTGTATGGGGTAAAAATGCCATGAAGACATGTGGAGAAGGTGGGAAAATAGGGGAATAGGTTCACAGCTGGTCTTGTGGTTAGGCATTGGTACCATAAGAGGTACAGCCCCTCTGACACAAAGGTGTTACTCAAAGCCTTTCCTGCCACAAAGCTGTCTCGAAGGATTACAGACAGAAGGGAGAGGCTGGTACAAAGGACGCCATGCGAGGGTCAAGGTATGTGCTCTACTGCTTCCAGCTGGCAGAAATTTGAGACATTTAGAATGCTGACTTTGGATTTTCATCTGATTTACTAGCCTTCTGGGCTTATTTCTTTGAAAGTCAAGTGTGGGAAAAGGCCTTATTGAGGTCTACAATTTTCCCTGTACTGTGTGAGACTGTGCTTGAGTCACATTTGAGAGAAGCAGAAAGCAGTAGCACCAGTTTTGCTCAGAAAGGCCTGCTGAAGGCTGCCAGGGAAAAGGGCTGAATGCAGAGTGTGAATTGAGTCTGGATGCTGCTCCTGTAGAAGAAGGGACAGGGAAGTCTCCAGGTGCAGCAGTTGTCCCTGGAGGAAGGAGAAATATGTGTGGATGGGTCTGGAGGCATGCACAGAAGAGAGACCCCCAAACGCAGGTGTCCACTGGTGCTCCTGCTCACTATTGAGAAACCTTCATTCTTTTTCAAAGTGAAAATAGAAATCATACATTTAACACCTCACCAACCAACTGTTGCTTTCAAAATGTTTTGTATTGGCATCCTTTTTCTACCATTCAATTTGAATATGAGACCCAAAGAAGTGTTTCAGAGGAAGAGAAGGTAGTTTCCAAGGGATTTGCACAAGAATTTCACTGTAGAAGAACTCAAAGGGAATTTTTTTAGAAAAGTTAACATTTGATCCTAACCTGCAATTTAATTTGGAAAATCATCTTTTAGCTCCTGATTAAAAACTGTGGCTGACAACTCTACAAAAAACAGCCATGCTTTGAACAGGAGACCTGGCATCTGAAAGACATTATCCATCAGTCTGTCCCTAATACCACATCAACATCTTTGGGAGAAGCAGGACCAAACACAGGGCGAGGTACTTGAAGCTCAACTTTGCTAATTATCTGTAACTGCCTGAGTGGTTTTGGGCAAGCCTCTGCACTCCTGCCACTGTTTTCTTGTCAGTCAAATACGGTTTTCCTGCTGAGTGTTATGAAGTCTGCCTTTTCTCAGGCACTCCAATGTTTCCAGTCTGCTTACCAGATCCTCCCTGTTTTTCCAGGACTGTTGCTTGACCTGCTACCATATGTTTGACAGGGATATCAGACAGTCATGGGATAAGCTGCCTTCCCCTTCTAGATCTCCCTAAGGAGCCTAAAATGCAGGTCAGTCTCCATTAAGGCTGTGTGGCACCCACCATCTCATGCTGACCTATGTCTGCCACAGCAGCATATCTGAGAAAAATAATCAAAACATGCTGGGTCTGTGAGGTTTCAGCCTGCTTATGGTCTTCCTGCTCTTTCTATCAATATCATCAATATCAATATCAATATCAATATCAATCCTAACCCAGCTGCTAGATGGTAGGGATGAGCAGGTTAAAGCAAGTCTGTGCATGCTTCTGAGGGTTCCAGTGCTAAGCTTCTGCTATTGTGGGTCATGAAACATAAGAGAGGGACTTGGTAGTGATAATTGGATGTGTAATCCGTGCTAACAGTTTTACCAAGTCCTTTCTTGGCTCCTTCATGGCAGGTTGCCTTTGGAAGAACAGATTGGTCTCTCATTTTCCCCCTTAGTAAGCTCAGTCTTCCCCCTTAGTAAGCTCAGTCCTGGTGACCTGTTTTGTTGTTTCCCTTTTATTCCTCTGAACTTTCTGAGAGTATGTTGTCTCTGCTGGGATGATTTTGAAGTGCAGGCAGGTTGTGCAGGTGTTGCTGTCATGCAAGCTGTGGTCAGAGCCCTGCTCAGCTTCAGGGCTCAGGCACACCAGTCATACAGGCTGCATGAAATCCTCTGCTTATCAGAACAGGTGAGCCTTCTCTTCTGGCTGCTGCAAGGCTCAAAACATTGCCAGCAAAGTCAGGAATTCTCTAATGGTATTTGCCAGGACATCTCCATGGTAAAAATGAACCTGTTTCCATGCTTCATGGTCACACAGAGGTGGAAGTGTTGCTCTCACTGTCTATCACAGCAGCTCTACACAAAACAAGGGAAGAAGAAACTGCCTCTGCTCTCTAAGCCTGTCTCCCTTTTTGTCAGGACAGACATGCCAGGACAGACTACCAGCCTTCTTATTTCCCCCCTTTTCCCTGCCTGCTGGGGCTCTCCTAACCATCTTTTTCCCAGCCAGCAAATGCTCTATTGCATTTGTACCTTGCTCTGGTGGAACTTGTTTCCGCTGGGAGCTTGGAGATGTGGCCATCCTATGAGGCAACTTGCACGTTCCTATTTTTAACATTATAAACTAAAAAAACACCACTCTCAAATGAACATTTTGTCAGGTCTGAGCTATCCACCAGAGAGGATGAATCATCCTCCCAACCCACTTTGACAAGGTTTGACCATGTAACAGGGGGTGTGACAAAGACTCAGAGAGAGGGTACAGACATACACATAATCATTCACATGCTTATGCTGTGTGTGCCATTGCTCCAGCAGGAGCTCACATCCCTTCTTTACTTGGTTTGCATGGGCAGTGGAGGCATTTTCTCTGGTTGCTCTTCATGTTGTGTTCCTGAGTCACTGAGGATATGCAATTAACAGGGTTTCTTTCTAGCTGTTGGGATTTTGGTTGCTACATGCACAGTTTCAGACGTGCTTCTGAAAGGCCCCGTCTTAATATGAAAAGATCACAAAGGAATTTCATCTTTTATTTTTTATTCTTTCTCAGAAAAAATCATAGATCTTTCCATGTTTGTTAAAAAATTGTTGAGAGGTGTATCCTGAACTGCTCTTTTCAATTCCCCCTGGGAATTACTGCAGTAATGCCTGATCATACATACCCAGCCAATCTTTCACTACATATTGTACATGGTGAATAATAATGTCTGACTGTGGGCCACAGTTTAGAGAACATAAAATTGGGCAATTTGCAGTAAAATTTGGATTTAGACACATTACTGCTAGTCTCCATCATTCCCAGTATAACAGACGGTGGAAAAAGGCATTACAATAATAAATTGTCCACTGAAAAAGCTGTAAATCCAGGCTGTGCTATGAATTTAGCACCGCAGAACCGCCTTAATGAGCCATGGGCTGCCACCTACTGACACGCTGTTCAGCAGGAGACTGAAAGCTAGACAGCACTAATGTTAGAAATAGTACAGGATTCACTGACAAGCTGCAGAGGTATGAAGAAAGAGGTGAGGAGGCAAATCATTAGTCTGGTCGTGTTTGCAGTAGGAAATAAAAGCTGTGGCTCAGGGAGGTGGTGTTGTCATACTGCAACTGCTTAAACATCACATAGCTTTGTGGTAAGATTTTTTTCCTTGGGATTTATTTGCCACTGCCCTTCACACTGCAAAATGAGCACGATATTTGGTCAGTGCAGTCACACCAGAGGGGTGGGCACGGGAAGGAAAGGAGGCAGAAAAGCATTCATTTGACCCAATACAGCTTCAAGGAGATCAAGCCTGAGTCAATCAGCTCAAAAGCAAAAAAGAAAGACAACTACTACTGGGTTTCAGACAAGTCTCAAAATGGTTAGGATTTGATTTAGCACTCCTGAAATTTTCAGATTATCCATACTGTAACTATCTGAGCCATTGGGATGCAAACAGAATTGCTGAAGAAATTGCAAACTAAGCTGGAAATCAGAAATTTATATGTTATTAAGGATGTTATTATTTAACATTATTGATATAATTACCTTAATAAAAGAACAGCTATATGGTCTCAAATAAAATTCTGTTATTAAGAAGCATTTAGATTTTAATACTTAGATATTAAGAGAAATGCAAAATTCTGTTATTGAATGGGCAGCGTAATTCCCCCCTCTGGGAGAATTCAGTTTCTGCAAGAAAGATCTGAACCTTTAAACAGCACAGAAAAGGGATTTAAAAGAAGGCAAAAGCAAATTATTTTTAACTTCCACTTTGTGTCTGTCAGTATGAAAAGTACCAATGAAAGTATATTTCCCAAAACATTTGCACAGTGTGTGCAGGGAAGAATTAGATAATTATCTCTGGACTCTGGACTGGGACTTACGTTGAATAATTTCAGACCCTTACATTGTCTTTTTGTACATTTTCTGCTAGATAGAAACCTTCCCAAGGACCTTTGTATTCCAAAATATGGTTCACCTCTCCTGCTTTAAATGTCTATCTGAGGATGAGACGGGTTGTACTCCTTGCTGCTGGTGAAGGGAACTGACAGAGCAAGTTCAGACAAGTCCACTCCGTCTCTCACCTGCGTACTTGGAGAGCAGACACAGCTGCCAATGGCAGAAGGACATTTCCAAAATCCCCTACCAATACCTCCTGCCCTTGATGTAGAAAAGCTATGCAGAAGTGGAGAAAAGGAGATTAGGTTTCTCTAACTGTGTCTCTACATGATCTCTGAGAAGCAGCTGTGAGAACATCTGCCAGCACAAGGTGCCCATTGCTGCCCAAAGCTTTGCAGACAGCTCCTTGGGGAGATTGATCTCACAGCCTGCTCTCCTCATGGGGTGCCCTTTACTCGCACCCTGGCAGCACTGGCCATCTCTCAAGCACTGTGCAGACTATTTCTCCTTCTTTCTTTCAGTTCTTGCCTTTTCTGTTGTCAGAAGACTCAAAAAGCCAAAAAGGATGGTAGTTCTTGTGAGGAGGACACACAATCACCAAGATCCTGACTGAAACAAGCAATTACTTCCCAGGTGAGAACATTTCAGTGACAAACGGCCTTAGGATGAGAGAAGAACAGGAACTGAGTGAGGGACACCCTTTGTCTGCATGAGAATATGCTTCAGGAACTTGCAAATTTAAATGAAAAACTAATGAAAATTTAGGTTTAACTTTTTTCCCTGTAACTGGCCTTACATCTCACAGCTGATGGATAATTTGCTTTGACATCTGAGTTGCAAAAAAGAAGAGAGAAAAAGGGAAAATCATGGCAATATGCCACCTAATTATAGCTACAACACAAAATCACTACTTCAGCTGCATCTGACAAACATCAGGGAAGCTTTAAATCTAGCTATGCATGAAATTTCTAACAGACTTATCACATGTGTGAAAATTGTCTGCAAAACCTTGAAAAGGATAAATTCTACACTTATTGTGTTCTAATTAAATAGACAATGAGGCACCATATCTGGAATTTTTTTTGAGCCTTAGATACTTGCATATCTCATTATAATAATTAACAATACCACTGCAAGTGAAAATCAGTTTTGTGGGAGCTGATGCCCAAGTTGTCATGAAAGAGAATAGTGAGGAGAATTGCTTTCTACTTGGAGAAAATCAAGCTGTGAGATTTCAAAAATAATTATCATGACTGTGAAAAATCTGCTTGGCAGCTCATTTCATTTGCGTCTCAGGGTTACTATTCTTTCTTTTCAATGATTTCTTGCTAGGCCTAAATACAGACCTCCAGTCTGAAGTTAATTCCCCACTTCAACTTCTAACCTCACCTTTGAAGAGAATTGGGAAAGAATTATGTTTGGTAACTTCTATGATACTTGGCTTTTAACTGCACTTCATTTTCGCTCCTGGATGGAGACTTCAAAGTGCCACTGAGCAATTAATCCATCCTCCAGTGTTTGCCATTTACTCCTACTCTAAGTTCTTATTCTGCTGTGATTGGCATCAGAAAAGGCAGGCTAACCTTAGCAGGGACACCAGGAGTGTGTCCAAGGACTTCACACTCTGAGGCCGTGTTTTTGTGACTGTGCAAATGCTTATTTTAACTTTCCTTTGTAGTCCCAATGTATGCATCGGGGTGTATTATTTTTAATTAAAAGAGGAAAATGAGGAACCCTTATAAACAGTTTCAAATGTTCAGCTCTGTTGTAAAGAATCCCTTGATGATTTACATTATAGAAACAGTGCTCTGTTGATCACATAGGGCTGGACTAGTTTGGTTTTAGTGCACTGCTATGGGAAGTGTCAAGCATATCACTATAAGGGGACCTGGAATGAGCAGTGCTTATTATGGGCTCCAGTTAGCACTTTGTGCCTGAAATAAAACTGAACTATGTTCTAGTAGATTGTGTCTGTGCACTGAACCCCAGAAAATGAAACAATATCCTAAAAACACAGAGCGCTATAATCTAGAAATGAAGGGGCTTGAATGAAGATATTGCTGATACTTTTTAAATCTCTTTCAAAATATATTATTCTGTGAAGGACATGACAGTAAGCAATTTTTTTCCTCCCTTGTTGCCTAGTTTGCCTGCAAAGAGTACCTTTTAAAAGGTAATTCTTGAGGGCAAGTCTCTTCTGAAACATGTTGTAAACCTGTGCATGGCTAGGATCATGGCAAAACATGGCCAAAGGAAGGGCCCAGGCAGATGGAGAAGGATTCCTGGATGCAGCAGGAATTCTGCCTTAATTTGAAAAGGCATACAAAAATTTTGCACATATATCTGCAGATATTGTATCAAGAAAAACTTGAGAGTAACAGTGAAAGTCTCTTTGGTTTATATGAGGCTTGTTACATCTGTTGACCTGATTAGATCCATTAGATTTTGTTTCTATTCGCATGGATTTGTACTCTATACTTTCAGGGGCTCTTTAAAGAGATGTGACATTACTCCTGCTCTCTGCTTTGGGGGAATTTCTCTCCATAAGCACTAACGTGGGACAATGCTCACTTTTTCCACGTCTAACCAGAAGAACTGGGAAGATACAACTCCAAACTTTTTGGCTTGGAGGCAAAACATCCTGCATAAAGCGCTCAAAAAGGTGGACAGTGCCACAGAATGAGGGCACAGCTTTTTTTGCCCCTTTTTTGCCCTTATGCTGTTACTGATGGGCTCTGGACAGCTGACATGGGAAGTCTATGGTTGTCTCTCCTCAGCTGAGCATTCTGAATTCCTCCTGGGTGCTAGGACAGTCTTGCATCAAGTATGTGGAAGGTGACAGCTTCTGGTTTGAAGCAGATTAGGTTAGATGCCACAGAGAACAAAATTTTCTTTAGCAAACTCTTTTTATTCCAATGGACTCATCCTAATCTCTTGTTAGTGGGCATTTGAAGGAGGAGACAATTCCTGGTGCTCAAACCACCTGAAAACTGTTTTCCTTGCTTACAGATATGACAGCTCTCCTCTCCTGCAGCTGTATTTATTGATTAACTGAGACTAGTCCAGTATTTAGCAAAGCAACCTGGGAGGCAATTTTTAATAAAAAAATCTATAAAAAATAAACTTTACTGTATTATAAAGCCACATGTTGCAACTTGAATGTTACTACTGGCAAACCAACAGCAAAGCCCACATGATAATTTGTACATTCTGTTCTTACTGTCAGGAAAGGAATTTTGTTCTCAAAGCATTATGTACTAATTTTTCTCCTCATTAGAGGCTGGTCAAAAGTAAGAGAAAGGCACTGCCATTTCTTTTTCTGGACATTGGAGAAAGCTCTGTGTACCTCTGCACTTCAGTGCAAAGCATGTATTCAGGCATTTGTGACCTAATTGCATGATGTTGACCGATTCCTCAGTGACTGACTCTCTATTTGTGGGAAGCAGTGTTGTCTCTGTCGCTCCATTTCTCCTGCTGCAGCTGTTGCTCACCTTGTATTAAGATTTCTGTTACCCCAAGCTAATCACCACATTTGTTCTTGGAATTCTCGCACTTCCATAAGTGGGGGAAAACTCTGAAATGATGATAAGCTACTGAAAAGTATATGCACAAGAAAGACATTTCTGATTTCAGCTGTTTTGAACATGTCTTTTATCAGCAAAAATGAAAAGACATTTTTATGACTGGTTACAATAGTTAGTGATAGTTTAACCAAAAAATTTACAAACTCATATAAATTGGAAGCAGAAATGCATTTTTTAATATATGATTTTCAAAATAAATGTGCATCCTAGGAAAGAGCAAAAAGGCTTTTCAGACACTGCTGAAAAACATTGAAAGACCCCCTTTGAGCTTTTTTAGCACAAGGCTTTTCTTTTCCTTACAAGACTATAGACCTTGTGTGAACTCTTAAGTATCTGCTTATTACTTTTGTCTTCCCTGGTTTACTGCAGCCAGGTGGATACTCCCACCCCCACTTCTGCTGCCTCAGCTGCTGCTCTGAGCATGGAGTGCTGCTGAGCCCTGGGCCAGCTCTCAGCACAGTTGGCTGCACTGGCATTTTACTCACTGTACAGCTCCCCAGGCACCTTCTCAGATCCTTCAGCTCTGCTCCTCAGCTTCTGGTGTCTGGAGTCTAAGCATTTGCATTGCACATGCACTGTCTTCAAATCCTTACAGAAATGGGACAAACAGATACACAGTTTAGTCCACAGTTTGTGTCTGAAATGTTTTTTGCTGTAAATCCTTGGGCTGGTGAAAGGAGAGTTTATCAGGGAAGAGATTAAGTTTAAACCCAGCATTTCCATGTTGATAACAGCATTATTATTGTCATCAAGCACATGCACTGCCTATCTCACTAGTAAATAACTCTGGTGTATCATTCAGCTTCAAGGTCTGTTCAAAGGATATTTTGTTGGGCTCTTATTAGCTTTGGATTGACCTTGTTTTGTCCCCCTTAAGTTTTTGTTTCTCTGAGGAACCAGTTTTAGAGAAATTTTATAATAATTTACAAAGACAAAGCTAAATCTATTCAGGTTGTCTCATCATGGGGCACAAATGCTATGACTAAAAGTTAATGTACAGTTTTTAAGGATATACATTTCAGCAGGTTAATATTTAATACTTGATTTATCTTACTAGATGTGGCTGTTGCAAGGGGAAGAACGTCAGTGTTCTTGTTGGCTGAGACTTCATGGCAAGCAGATACTTACACATTCTCTTGTACTTTCTCTTAGCTTCTGCAGTTCACCTGATCCAGTTGCCTATGGTGCTTCTTGGAGGCCAGCCAAGGTCCTGGGGCAAGGATCTGGGCTTGTGTCCAATGTGTTTGGATGATTTGTGCAGGCCCATGCAAAGAATATCTGCAAAACCTTTCTTTTACTCTTGTATAGAGTCTGACATCTTCAAGGGTTTTCATCATGTCCTCTTCTTTGGCTTCCAACAGTGGTGCTCCTGTGACTTCTCAATAGTGTCTCTGTCCTTCATTCTTATCAAAGCTGATGCTCTTTCTTAGTTCGCTCAGCGACATCTCTGTTGTTTAAGAACATTTCTTCATGTAGCTGTTTGTCTTATCCCAAGCTGAAGGTTGAAAAGGCCAGACCTCTACAAAGCTGCTGTTCTTTGGGCAGTTCTGCATATTGTGCCTGGTCAATGTCACACACGAACAACCTTTCTTCCATTTTTCAATGTGATGGACAAACAATCTTCCATGCACCTTGTAATCAAAGCACATTCACCTTCATCAGGCACACAGCGGTCCTAACAAATTGAATATGCTGGAGCATTTGTGAATAATGAAGTTGTTTTAAATATATTATCTGAGTGGTGTTTTAGTGTTCCTGAACATAGAGGACCAACACATTAATATAATTGCTTTAAACAAATGAATGAAAGTCTTTGCAGTCCATCTTCCTACTTCTGTGTCAGTCCTTGTTGGTCTACAAGTATTTCACTACTAACATTCTATCCACCTCTCAGTCAGTCTCAGAATTACACAAAGTGGGGGTTATTTCACGACCTAACGTGAGGTATCTGCTATAGGTGACTAAATAAAAATCAGCATAGACAGAGTTCAGATGCTGCTTCTCTTGCAGACAGCATAGATTTCCAGCTCAGGAATCTGCCTTAGGATCCTTGAACTGGATAGTGCTGTAGCAGGATAGGATTGTGCCTTTTCATGCCCAGAAATTCCCTAGTGGTTAAATATGCTCAAAGATACATCATTATCTACTGACTGTAAATCTGGTGAACAGTTTTCAGTCATGCAAAGAGTGAAATATCTTGCACATTGGTTTAAATAAAATATGCAATTAGCCTGGAAGATTGTTGCATTTTGCTTGGCAAAATATCAGTGACAGTCTTTGGTGGCCAGTATTATAAATATCACTGTAGTCATATAGAATCATAAATTCCAGTTGACGCGAAACTATATGTGCTGAATGATTTTTCTTCAATACCTGGGACTTCAGATGGTTTGAAAAATGGACTGAAATTTCTCTTGGTTGCACAACAACATCGATCCTCATAAGGTGGAAAACCTCTCATATCTCCTTTTAAAAAAAAGTCTAGTGTGTTGCCACAAAATGAATTGCTTCATATGAATGTCTTACTTCTATGATTAATGCTAAACTGACGTTTGGTGACTTTTTTTTAGATATAGGAAAGTATTTAATTTTATCTAAAAGGGAACACTAAAAGGAAAAATGGGATGCTCATCAGGCAAGAAAATTTGACAGAGAAGAATTTAATGGTGGCCAGGAATTAGTTTTGCATGTTCTGGCTTTTTCTTTGGTTGTTTCTCTTTAAGTGCTATTTCTATAACCGTGATAATGAAAATAAGTGTAGAATAAAAAGTGTTGCAGGAAAATGGGATTTGCATTTATATGTGTCTGATGGCTTCATGACTTCATATAAGTTGGGAGTGGGTTCAGGCAGAGTTTGACGCATGAGCTTTATAATGCCAATGCCACAGCAGTCCCCTTGCCACACAGGAGCGCCTCATACAAGAACAAACATCTCCACGCACATGACTTGCCCTGAGCAGCTCCCTTGCTCCTTGACTCTCTCTTAGCCAAGCCATACTCCTTCAGCTTTTGATCCTCTTCACTCAAGCCTATAGCAGTGTCCCAGTGGCCCAGGCTCACCACACATGAGGCCCTACCTGACACATGCAGAAGTAGCTATGGTGCAACTCATAGCTGCCATTCAGAATTCTCTGGGGTACCTGAAACACCTGCCTGGGCCAGGCAGGTATACCATGAGACTTAGGAGAGACTGTGTTCTTCCTAAGGGGCAGGTGCAGGCTGGGTGGATACTCTGTGACTTCCAAAATACCGTTGGCTACCAGTGCTCATGCAACTAAATCACACTCTCAGAGCCCTTCTGTAGTCAAGGAGGAAAAATAATAATTTCTAGAGGATTGTTCAAGATACTAGGTAAGTTGAATCATGCTGGTATTTCTTTTTCTGTTGACTGCAGAAGCCTCTTCAGATGATAATGCTCCCGATGTTAAGCATCTCAGTTTGATTAGATCTGGGTTTGTACATCTCGTGTTCCAGATGACACGGTAACTGTGCAGAAAAGCATATGCTGATTCTAATTAGTATCTGATTAGACCTAGGCAAAGTGTTTTTCTCTGAATAACATATTTACAAAAAAGCCCCTACTGTTTCAAGGTGGCTGATAATAATTCATGATATTTGTCTCAGTTTTGCCGAAAGACTGGGTTACATGAAAATGACAGCATGCTGTAAGGAAAAGTCAGAGGAGTTTACTTTGATCTTTTTTGAAATGGTTGTTCCCACATTTGTCTTCAGGGTGAAGTTCTTATACTGACAAGAGAAAAAGGGGACAAATACAACATTGCCAGAAGAGGAGAAACGTGCTGCCTCCTCTTTCTCAGACCACTGTGGTTTGCCTAATGATAGTAATTCAATGTCTTATCCTCTTTATTTTTCAAATTCTGGTTGGAAACCTGTTATCCTTAAAAATGGCGGGTTGGCTGGTAGACAGGCTGTGGTACACCACCCCATTTACCTCTGCTTCTCTTTGCTGCTGGATGGTTTTTTTTACTCTCTGCCTCAGAGCAGCTGCCAGCTTGCTGGAGGCAGGGCTGGCCCCTGTGCTGGGGCTACACATTTGCCCCACTCAGGCTGTTGCAGACGAGTTCTCCTTCTTCTCCTGCTTAAGATCCTTCAGGTCTTTCCCAGGAATGTGGGGTGGGCACACATTTCCTCTGGTAACATTGCCTCAGCCTCTTCTGCTGACGCTTATCTTGGCTTTGTAAATATAAGCTAGGAATGAACTGGATTAGGAAGGGGACTGGGGTTTAAGTTTCCCTCTTACTGAGTCATTCTCATTCTGTGTGGAGTATTTCAGAATATTACACAAAGCAGAGCAGCTTTGTGAGGGAGGGGATTACAACCCAACCCCTTTGGAAGGGGAGGGATTACAGCACCATCAAGCAACAGCCCACAGCCTGCTTGTTATGAAACGCTCCTGGAGCAGGGACATCCCTTAGGTGGGTCCCACACACCCCTAATGCGGATGCTGTAACTCTCAGGCTGCTGCCCATGACCTGCGCTGCCTCCTTCAGCACACTTGTGAGACTAGCCTTTTGTTTCCATTCCCTTTCCCCCTTTTTTTGACCTCTAGAGACCAAATATCAGGATGACAGCACATTTTTCAGGGGTATTGTTTTGCTGGCTTGTTTTGACAAGGATTGGCACATAGCACAGCTCCATCCACGTGAACGGGTCTGTGTGACATAATGAGCAGCATTACTCCGGAGCGTTCCAACTCGTCGCAGAAAAAGCAGGTGAAACCTGAGATAACTCAGCCTAAGCAGCCAGCGCTTCTGAGGCTTTATTAAACACCTAATTTTCTCCATCAGCTAAAGAAGAAATAAACAAGTCAAAGGGGGAAGAACTGCTCCCCTCAGTGCTGATCCTATTGAGCTGCAAGACAAATGTCTAAGGAGGGAGGGCCAAAAGCTCTCCCTCCATCTTCACTGCATGAATTGGCAAAGAATAGAAAAAAACAGTGGCAATGACATTAGAATATAGTTATAAAGAATTAGTAAGAGATTTTGGAAATTCAGTTCATTTCAGGTCTTGAGTAAATTTCTTTTTAAAGGTTTTTTGTGTATTGACTGGGATTGCTGTAGAAGATATGTTTAATTTATTTACTTGCTCTAATAAATTAAGTAATTTACAGAAATTATCAGTTATAAATTTGCCATGGAGTAAATCAATCTGATCTCTATGAATTAGTTTATCTGTGACCTGTTTTATGATATCTGATAGGATTTTGATAGAGATTTAATTAATTATTTAATTAAACAGGGCAAATGTTGTCACTCTGAATGAGGTTCTAGCTCACTCATCTTACGAATCACAGCTGTAAGAGTTCATCTCATTGGCCATGCATTATATATATAGATGTGCTCCATGATATATTCTTCATCTGAAAAACTGCTCTCTTTCTTCAAAAAAAAAGTTATAAAATATTCCATTTGATGCCCATCAACCTGATTGCTTATTTCTATACTGCTGAACTCATTTCCTCTGAAGTAATTGAGTCAATTGGTTTCTTATTATTTAGCAGATCCAGCTTTGGCATTTTAGTTTTTGATATTCAATAATTTCTAGTCTGTCAGCTTCTAACTTTGGTGTACACATCTCTTTATTACTGCATTTTAACAATTTCCTTATTATTAATTTTGATGCAGTTGATATTTAATCACTAAGAAACACCTATTACTTGTGAATTGCTCTTTTTGAGTTATTTTTATAATGTTTTTATTATTAATACATATACATATACATAACCTGATTCTGAAAATAGATGTACAGACTTTTATATACAAAATTACGGACAGTAAAACTGAATTTGTTGGAAAGCTGGAAAAGCTATTTAGGGGCTTTTATAGCTAAAGAATAGTTGGATATTTAAATGTCTATATTAAAATGACATTTAAAAAATTATTTATTACTGTTGACACGTATTCAGCAACTAGGAGAGAGACAGGTACTTAAAAGTAAGGAGAGTGAAAAAAGATATACAATATTTGATCCATAATTTCAGACATAAATTGATAAGCATATCTAAGAAGTTGGTGTCAGAGAGAGAGAGGAGTATGAAAAAGACCATTGCTACCACACAGTGTCCTCATTTTTCAAAATACTCTATTTGTCTTAAGGAAGGAGTTCAGCTTCTGTTTCTCCTCTCCATTTCATTGTGGAAACTGTCAACATCTGTTAAAAAATTCTTTGTTTGCAGCAGGTCTAGAATGTCACCTGTGACACTTTAACCCCTTTTTCTTCAAGGATGTGGCTGGGATAAAACAACAAAAAGATAACTTTCAAGGCAACCTTGAATTAGTGCAAGCTCACTAACTTGGGCTCTGAAGGTCTCCTTTAGCTGGAGTTACAAGGTGTTGGTGTACTCTGCTTGGGAGCTGTTTCATGGTGACCCATGATAGAAACATACTTTTATTTAAACACTTTGATCAGGCTGTTTCCTGTGGTTTTGATGTTATTAGCCAACGTGTGGTCTGGTTGTATCCTGATTGCACACTGATTGATGGGCATTTTCTAATCAATGCTCCTTTAACATGGTGTCCTGGAAAAGGAAAACTCTTCTTGTGTTCCAGCAAGCAGCATATTTGTGACTGCAGTGTTCTGAAGTTTTTCCTGGCCTGACATGATCCCAGGATGAAGGGTGTTATAGCAGGCATTGCCTACGGGGATTCTGTTTACATGGCTGGCCTTTGTTGCTGAATCACAAGCACTTATTGACTTTATCTGACAAACTGATGCTCATGCTTTACCTTTCTGAATGCTAAGATGCTGCTTGTGAATTTAATGCAGGGTGTGAGTCTGCTGCTGGTGCCAGAAATGCAGTGAAAAACACATCCATGGCATGAAAAACTAGAAAATCAAGGAGGTAGTGACAACAGGCCAGGCACAAGTCAAGGCAGCTTCTGGGAAAGGTCAGTCCTGTGCACACAAGAGGGGAAGAAACCTTTGGCTAATGAACTTGCATAAATTAACTTTTGGCACTCCCTTCCCCCTTGGGACTCTAGACACAGTAACACTAGCAAAATGCAGACAGATGCTTCAGTTCATAGTCTCTTCATTAAATTAGAAAACATCTCCAAACAAAAAGCCAAGCAAAAACATGAAAGAAAAGGTGAATAGCAAAAAAAAGGCCACTTGTAGTGTGTAAAAGGGAAGAGAGTGACTTCTGAGGAACCCTTTCCTCTGTTTCACTTCTTCATGTGCTGGAAATTCATCCCAACAAGCCATACTTCCTTGTCAAAGGCTTTGCTTTGACGCCACCCCCCCAAAGACCCTCTCTGTGGGCAATAGATAGCAGAGCTTCTGCCCAAAGAAAACAGAACTCTCAGTAAAAAGCTCCTCCACTGTCATTCTCCAGATTTAACAGCATTATATTATCATCAGACCTTTCCCAGAATCTTCTCAGAGCAATTTTTGCCCTTGCAAAATGCCTCTTATTTTCCATCTCTCTGATCCAGCTAAGGCAGTTGTTGCTTTCCCTGGTGTTCTGCAGTTGTCACCTGCAGCAAGTAGTGCCTAGGCAGTAGTACTATTAGTGGTACCAGTACCAGCAGAACCAGTGGTAGCAAGTACCTAGGATGGAGGTAAGTAATGAACTTCACATCTACAAAACAACTCTTAGAGCTTGGAAGGTCTGAAGTGTTGGCACTAATTCCAGAAACTGACCAGTCCCTTGCTCTGTGCATTCTTGGTTTTGTTGGTGAGCATAAAATGCATCAATTAGCAGGCACTTCCAGAGTGCTCTTTTCCTCCTTGTTAAGGAACAAGGTAAATTAGAAGTTAAATTTGGTTTTGTGTATTGTGCATTAATAGATTAATTCTCACCTGGTCCCAGTGGAAGAGACAGCACTCAGTTTGCTAATGTGTTTGTAATATTAGACAGCCCTCAAAATGTGACACTGTATTTAAAAGTGACCTAAAAGCCATTTAAAGAAAATTTCCCATGGGACAAAAATTCTGATGAAGTGTTCATAAATATTTACATATTAACATGAAACTCAGCACTAATTTTAGCACTGTGGTAACTCCAAAAAGAGCAGGATACTTTAATGGTTGCTCTGAACTTCAGTTTGTGTGAACATGTAGGAGGCATCATTGAGCTCCAGGTCCTCCAGTCCTTGGAGGGCAGTAGATGTAAAGCTGATATCTGTAACCGTGTAAACTACTCTGCACTGACAGACTGGGTCACTGACAATTGTTACCAATGACCCAAGATAAAATATCCTCCCAAATTCCTGTTCTCTCTGTGCCTTGCATAGTTTCAAGAATACTGCTTGGGAGAAGGCAAGAATGACAAATCACAGAGTACAGAGCAACTGAAATTCAGCATCAGTAAGGGATCAGGTGTGTGTGTGTGTAATGCAGAGATCTTTGGATGGGTTCCTCAGGTCAACTTCCTTTACAGGCCACAGGGAGGAACATGAATCTCCAGTCTAAACAAGGGAAAACCAGTACCCCACATCCTAAATACGAAGTTAAGTATGGAGTGGACAAACCATATCTGAAAATAAACCCTCTAACCAGGCACTTGGGATGACTAACTTAGATGCAGATTGTAGACATTGGAAATATCAGGTAAGGGTGAATCGCTCTGTGTCTGAATCCTCATTTTTCAGAGAAAGTATATTATGGCAACATTTATTGCTCTAGGTGCTTTTGTTCAGTCCCAAAAGTTATTTGCTTCTGGCCCTGTATTTTCTGCTGAGGTAAGCATACTTGTAGCTTTGCTGTTCTGAGTCTACTTTAAACAGATAAATGTTGCACCTTCCCAGTGTTGTCCCTTACTGCATTCAAATTTGTCATTTTTCTTGAGGAGAGAACTGAGCATACAGTGTAGATTTTCATTTCATGACACTTCTACGTGTGTGTATCAGCAAAAACTTGTTTTATAGAGCATACTTTATGCAGAGTTGAGGGTCATGAAATATGTGATGGTTTAGCATTTAAATGGAAACCATATACCACGTTTGCTGTCATTACGCTGCTGAAGGAGAAAAAGAGAAATTAGTTTAGCTACCTACTGTTTATCAGGTACCCAAATGCTATACTGATTACTGCTCTGCTGAGTTGGAGACATGGTTCTACATCTTAAGAGGGAAAAAAAACCCGATTGAAGATTACTGAGATTTCTTAGTTTCTCAAGTCAAGTGAATTGTGGATTTGTGGTAAGCTACAAGAATATAATTAGAGGAGGCAATATACAACCCTATCAGGAGATTTAGACCCTTCTGCTACAAAGACATGCATTTTTTGTAACAGTACACAAATCTCTTTGCAATGAAAACAGAGGGGTCTCAAAACTATTCAGATGCAGTTCTCAAGCAATGATAAAAAGATCATATGGCTCAGTCAATTTTTGTTGCATACAGGATATCAGGACATTTTCAGGCAATATGAAATAATTTTTTTCATGCTGCTTATCACCAGTCCCATGACATCTGCCAGTCTCAGTGTCTCGTACTTTCCAGCACCAATTATGTGAGGACTCCAAAGCTCAACTGTTCAGTATTTCCCAGAAGGAAGAAACTTGATGACAAAATGAAGAGATCCATCATATGCCTGTGAAGCTTGCTCTGGTTCCTGCATTATCCTGCACTTAAACAGTGGCCTTGAACTCCTGACAGCATTATGAAGCAATGTTCATCAGTTCTTTGCTCCAGGCAGCACTTGTTTTGCCAACTTGAATCACCTCAAAGTTAAATGCCTGAATTCTTTTCCCAGTTAATGAAGAGAAATCACCACTTTCACGTGTAATTCATCTCTGCTGGTTTAGACATCGTGGCTGGCGCTTGCACTCCAACCCCATGTTTCTATGGGATCTCTGGCTAAATAAAAGTCATCAGTGTACTCAACTGTATGGGTGCTTCTCTTTAGCTTTTTATAAAGAATATATGTTCACAGCAAAAATAAAAGAAATAGAGAAATTCTTTTGCTTCAGTGAGAGAAAAGATCACCTTTTCTAATAGTGGGGAAAAAGATGTAGAGAATCAGGATGTGAGAGAAAGATAGAAGATGGCTAAAATGAAGGAAAAGTGACTATTTCTAAACATATTAGACAGGGAACTTACTCTGGACCTGCTTTCATTAAATTTAATGGTAACATTTCTGCCTACTTCAAGGTATGGGATAAAGTCAGACAGCACTGCAAATGAACACATACCCATTAGGAAATTAATGATCACTGTGATAGGAATGTTTAGAAGGCTGAAAAATTAAGCCAGCTTTAAACATTAAAATTTAACTTCACTAGATTAATTGCTTAATATCATACTTCTTGATAATGGCCAAATCTTACAGGATATTAATCATCACTGTTTTGTACACAAACCTGTTAGTCCTTAACACTTATCCTGAATTAGTTTGTAATATCAAGTAGCTGATGCTCTGTAGTTAGCATCAGCTGTGCCTAAAAGAATCCACACAACAAATGTTAGTTTTTATCCCAGGGGCTCATGCATCAAGTTCCAGATCTCATGGGTATGCAAGCCAACAAATGACATAGGACTGTTCTTTTTAAGTAGCTCATTTGAAGCACTTTTTGATGAGGTTAGGACGCTGTGGTGCTCCGTTTGTAACCACGAGATGTGCAGTGAAGCTAAATTAAGATTCTTGATGTTTTTAACTTCTCACCACTGTGAACAGTACAGTCTGATACAGATCACAGGAACTTTATTTCTACCGAAGGCCATACTTGTAATGTATGTGAGAATGTAAACTTTGGACAGTTCTGACCTCTAAATTCTCTAAATACCAAAGAACAGTAGCTATAGAACTATTTTATTTCACGATGCATTTATCAGTGATTATCTTGAACTTTATCCCGCTTTGATTTTATAGAGTTAACAGTTGATGAAATCAGGATAACACAGTGCAGACAGTATTGCTGAAACCTGTGTAATGATTAGCTTGACAACATATCCTTAAAGTGAACAAAAGAAATTTACTCCATATTTTTTCTTTCTTCATGCATCCATAAGAGGACAAAGTAATAAGTAAAGAATTATTTGTGAAACAAAGCTTCAAATTAATTCTATACTTTCTCTATATTTTCTGACTAGGTTCTGAAAATCTTTCTTGAAGCTCAGGGATAGTTCACAGGTTCTAACCTTGGGTACTAAAACTTTAGTTTTAAAGTCTAGCTTTAAGCTCAGTCTAGCTTAAGAAGTAGCCTCTTTCTTAGTCTAAATATAGATTCCCTTTAGGGAGAGAGACTAAGGAGTGATTGAAAGCACAAATATAATTTTGAGTGCTCTGAGGTTGCATACAGAAGTACATATGTCTTGCATCATATATCCTGCTGTGGCTAGTTTCCTCAGCAGGAGGGACACTTGGCAGTACAAAAGCTAAGCCTGTGGCAGTCAGCAATGCAGGTATTGCTCCCACTGACTGGGGTTCTGGAGGGAAGCTGAGTGAGTTTCAACATGGCAATACTTTTATCTCCCCCTTATGCATAAAGGGAGCCTAGTAAAATCAGGCTTATTTGAAATACTCCCCAAAAGCAGATGGTGGGAAAGCTCACCACCACCATTGTTGGTCAATGATGTTCCAGAATGACAAGGCAGATGTTTGTGCCACATCTGTTTTGCTAGTATCTCATGTTTCATATGTCCCTGTACAAGTTTTAAAAGGAGTGACAGTATTTGCTGAATGAAACTGCCCCTTGCAATCACCTTTCCTTCTGTTTTTGTAGAAAACTAGATAGATACATCGAAAGATCCATCTCCGTCTTGTGGAATATTTTGGGGATGATGTAAACTGCTACAGTTACTGTGAGAGAGGTATAGCAGACGAATGTTTTAGTTTTATCAGTTACAGAGGCTTCTCTCTCATACCAGTAGGAGATCAAGATTAAATCTGGCATGCTTTCTCTACATTAATACTGATATTCAATTTTCCTTTTCTTGGCACAAATGTATATACTAATAGTACACTAAAAGTTAGTCTTTAGCTTTTTTATATTTTATTGGAAAGTGTTTTCAAAAAATTATCAAATTAAAAGATTTTGTTTTAGAACTTTCTTTTAAGTACTAGGATTCATTAGTTTCATAACTATCAGCTTCACTACTATTTAAGAAGGTCTTATATAATCAGTTTCAGAAAAGTACAGGAAAGAGGAAGGTTTATGGGAAAGGCAACCTTTTGCACCGAGTCATAGGCAAACATCTTTTGATCTCTCCTGATATGAGATCAGCAAATTTCAATGCATCGAAGAAGACACACAAGTGGAAGAGTGCCAGAACATGCTAGAGAGAAAGGAAAGCTTCTGCTAGACTGGGAATTATAAGAATCTGAAAGGCTTATACATAGAAGGTCAGCAGTGTGCTGATTCACACAGGTACAGTTTGTCCTCTAGTCCAGGGCATGTGAATGTGCAAACTGATGATTTTGCTTCTTTTGAAATGCCATTACAGCAGAAAAACCCCCGAGTTATTTGCTTTCCTGACAATTAAAAACCATTAAAAATGATATTCACAATTAAGAGGTTCACTTCAGAAATTCTGGTCGGTTCCTGTGTGACAGCAGACCCTGGAGGTATGCCCTGTCTTTTGTGCTGTGAGGCTGTGGCCAGCCCCTCACACTGGAGCCCCCTGAGGCTTTCGTCTCCATCCTTTCACAGAGGTCCAGCTCAGATGCCTGGTGTGATCCCTCTGAGTGGGATGGAGGAGGACACAGAGCCCCCAGGAGCCACAGGTCCCCCAGGAGCCACAGATCCCTCATTAAAAAGAAATAAAAAGCTGTCCAGCAGCCTACCCTGGCTCTGCCCAGAGCTAGTACCAGCTTCAATCCATCCTTGCAGGAAGGTCATGGTGGCCTTCCTTTCAGATAATAACTTTCACTCCGAGAGGAACAAGTGGTGCACTTCTCTCTTTTAATAGTTGATTTCTTTGGTTGTTTTGTTTGGGTTTTTGTTTTAGGCCCAAAGGCAGAAATTTTAAATCTGTTATCTCCATTGTATAAATTGATGCTCCGCTTTGTTGCTGTTTGAGAATTCAGCTATATTTACATGTGCAAATGCCTATTTATATATGAGCAGCATATTTTTAAAAATTACTAGTGATTTTCGGGCTGTAAATGTACCATCTTAGTGCCAGTAGTTGAGTGATAAAAGTTTTTAGTAGCAGAAGAACACTGGATTTAGACTTGAATAATTTATGGGAATTATTTTGATGCTTGTTTTTACTTCTATAATTTTTTCATGGGTTCATTTTTGCACTATCCATAGGCAAAAAGGGGCATGAAATAAGAGCTAGAGTAGAATAAGACCACAGTTAATATTGGACCAACTACTGGAAAACATTTCTAACCTTCTAGAAATCAAAAATGGTTGCTTCATTAAATAAGAAGTGCAGACTATACATGATGATTCTTGTGGTGAACACAGAATTTTAAAGATACTTCTTAAGCAAATTTCCAGAGCTGTGAAAAAATGTTTGAAGAATGTAAGACACAAGTAATATGAATTTCTAGAAATGATTTTGAAAGTCTTCATCTGGAAATAAAAAATGAGCTCATTGTGTCAAAACATAAAGGCAATACTCCAGATGAATGACCAGAAGAAAAATCCCTCAGATTTTCAAGCTTAGCAACTTTTTCTTGACTGCATGGGTAAAATTAGAAGATTCTGTGGAAAGTGTTAAAACTGTGGTCAGAAAACATAAGCATAACTCCTATTTTCATCTGAAGCACAAAGATATTTTACTCTTGCAATACATAAATGATTCCAATCAATCTTTTTTTAAAAAGAAATAAAAATAGCAAAAATATAGAAATTAACTAAATGATTTTGGAATCCTCTGTGTTCATAGTTTGAGTGGTGTACTTGAACCACTCTATATCTTTAAACTGTTATATATTGAAACATTTTTCAGTGCAATAAAAACTATATATTTGAACATGTTACATTACACTGCACTTCATATGAAATCTGTGTGGAATTTGTAATAGTTAGCTAACTAATTTGGGAGATTATTTTAAAGGATTATTTGGACTTGTTTCAAGGTTACAGTGTGAAAGGCTAAACTGGTTTTTAAACAACTCAATACAATGAACTTGACTTAAAAAAATGTTCCATGAGTTCCAAAGAACTATATATAGCATTGTGCGAGTACTGCAGTGCAATTCAGGATGATTTATTAGGATCACCAGTTCTAAGGCTTATGGGCAGAAAGATAAAAACTTCAGTACTGACACCTTGAAAGCCTTGTGACACAGAGACAATTAGCCCTGTAGAAGTTATAAAAAGAAGCATGGGTCAGGAAAATTCTTTGACAAGAATGCTGCCCAGTCATTTCCTTTTGAAGAAGGGAGAAAATGTGAGCTTTGAAAATGAATGTGCTGGCACCTCCTAAGAAAAAATACAGTTTCCTCTACCTTAAGTTTACATGCTATGACCTTACTAGGTATAGTGGAAGGAAAGGGGACAGTCTTGTAGAAGGAAGTGTAAACAGTTGAACACGACCAGCAGCGTCATTGTCTCTGTTTTTCTTGAAGTCAGAGAAGATGTTTTGGCAAAGGTGACAAACTGTCCCCGTGGTTGCTGGGAGTACAAGATCATGGACACTCCAGCACAGCTCTCTGTGGGAAATGCACAGTCAGCTGTATGGGGAGTGTGGCAGAGAAGAAAAAAAGCAGCTGTAAGAAAGCTATAGTATTTGAGTGAGAGTAAGTGATGACAAATTTTCTAACAACTGATGAAACAAAAATTTCTTACTGAAAACAAGAACTGTTGGAATTCTTTACCTGGATATCATATGTAAAAAACCCCCAAAAAACAACAAAACCAAAACCACCCAAAATTTTTAATTTTTGCATCACCTTCATCTTGGTTGCTCATTCATTTAATTTCCATTAAAAAAAATCCCACAGAAACAAACCCTCAAAATAGAATAGTTGTGATAGAAAAAAGATGATTATCTTCTATATGTGACTTAGCTTGAAATAAGCTTAAAGAAAAAAAGAAACTGTGCCTTGTGAAGTTATAATAAGGCAAGTTAGCAGAAGGAAAGTAATAAGAATCCCTTAATAGAGAGGAATTTATAACATCACCATCCATACCCAGCAGACTATTAACAGTATGATAGAAATTATAGGTTGTACTTGTGAAAGTTGATTTTGCTATCTCATGGCAAAAGTTTATGTTTTAAGTGTAAGTGGTCTGATTTTCAGGTACATTTAATATATGCATGGTGCACCAAATTTCATGGTATGTGTTGAATTTCTGCTCAATGAAACAAAAGGAAGAAGTGGATGCTCAGTATCAGTTAAAAAAACAGGTCACTTCTTCAGGCAGGCTCATGTATTGATGTGGGCCCTTGATTTCAGATATTCAGGTTTCAAAAATTTGAGTTTACTACAGATTTGTAAAGCAAATTCTTCCTCTAGTGAATAACTTATTTCTGTGTTCCTCAGTGCTTTTTTTTGCTGTTCTAAGGGAAAGCCATGCCAGCCGCCTCTCTAAGCAGATAAGATTGTGATAAGCTGCAGTAGTTTAGTAAAGTCTTTCTCACTCATTTTATAACATACAATAAAATATGTTTATATTTTACTTTTCTGTTCTTGAGAATTTCCTTACACAGTTCATGGGATACTTTTATTGGATTGTCACTGGTCAAGGATCATCAATAAATGTGGCAGAAAGAAACGGAATGATTTCTGTTAATTGAACATATGCAAGCTTTCAAGGTACATTGATGTGGTAAGGATGCCTTCAAGATGACAATGTGTCCCTTTTTTTGTATAACAAATGTATTTTAAGGAGATTAAGAATGAAAGATGTCTGTCTTGCATATGATCAGTTACAGGTGATTTTGAAAAAGCTCAGAGCTCTTGGTGTCTCTGATCATGGGCTTTGGGCTCAGACCCACTCCAACACATCATATTACTCTTCATGTATTGTTTAGGCTGAACTAAAAATCTTCAAGTCTTCAGAGAAAGAAAAAGGTTAAATTAAATTTGCATAATGCAAAAGTGGCTTGTTATTTTAACAACCTTAATTTTGAACATGTATTTTGAAACAGAGGTTCAGCTTCTTAATATTCCTTAATATGTTTCCAGCTTCACACTTGTGCAGACATTTAGGAGTGATTGTTGATATGTAAGCTCTTCACCTCCCATCTTTGCAGCAGTAACGCTGCAGCAGTAGCAATTGCATGCATTTGTAGCTGGACTAGGAATTTTACTCAGTGCAATGGGGAATGAGAACAGTATTTCTGACAGGTGAGGAATGGAGAGACAAAATTCCCTTGCAAGTGTCTCTATGAGACAGTCAGCATCCTCTGGGAGTTCTGCATTGAGTCCTGATACTTTCCACGCTGTTGAGTTAACCAGGTAGAAAATACCTTGAATGTCAGTATATGTCTGTTTTAGACACAGGCAGCTCAGGAATACTGGGGGACTGGAGTCTCATTGAATGTGCAGGGAGAGCAAAGCCTGACTCCTTGTCACCATAAGAAATACAGGACAGAGCAGGTGCTAAGTCCCCATTTCTGATTTATCCAATACAGAATTAAACATATAAAAGTTTAGTGGATTTGGGGATCTTTAAATCTCACTGTAGACAAAAAAAAATGATAATGATGTTCTGTAGCAAATGACATTAAAATATTGGTATAAAATAGAATAAATTAATAACATGAAATAAAATATTTACCGTATGACTATGTCTTCTATTACAATTTCCTTGCTCTGGCAGCACTGTCAGCTCTGTCTTGCAGAGTTTCTGTGGCTCAGGCTCATAGTAGAGGGTAAATCAAAGGCGTGAAGGCTTTATATTTCAGATACTCCTAGTTTAATTGCATAAGACTTTCAGTTATTCAGGTAATCACAAGTGGAGGAACCCTTTCCTTTGGAAATCTTATACCAGTACTGCAGCAGAAAGCTGCCTTTCAAAAACTTGTCTCATTGCAGACAAATAAGACTGAGTGTGAAATTTCCTAAATCTCACACAGGTGTCACAGCAGAAGCACAGAGTCTTGCATAACCCAAAAGCTGTTAAACTGTGATAAAACTTAATTGTGCACTGTTTCTTGAAAATTAAGAGAAAAGAATTAAGGTTCAGGGAGGTTACCACTATCTTATGTGCTGAAGTCCCTTTGTTGTATAGGCAGTGGGAGCACAAGAGACCCTCCCAAATACTTTGGATTCTGAAAGAATATTTCTGCCTTGAGTCATGCTTCATGCTGTGTCTCCATGCTTTTCCACGGAGAACTTCAGTAAATGAGCCTCACTGAGGTACTTGCAGTGATGAATTCATGTGACTTCCTCTCTAACAGCTTATGTGTTCAGGGATAGTAACTAGGGGCAGTGAGATAACAATCATCCCTCTTTCCCTCTAATCACTAAGTCAACTAGACTTGCTCCAGTATGTCCTTCTCTTTCTTGCAGTGGTGGCCCCTCAGACAGAATATAGTATTCCAAATGCAGTTTCAAGAGGATGAAACCAGTCCTTCCTTAGATCTGTTGTCTGCACTTTTATAGCCAGGATACTGATGGTCTTTGCTGCAGCTGCTGATGCTTGTTTCACTTCTCCATCAGGCCCCTGAAGTCCATTTCTGCAGACCTGCTTCCTAAATGGGTGCCCTGTAGCCTGTACTATCTCATGGAGCTGTTACCATTTGAGATGCAGGACTTTGCATTGCTTGTCATAGAATTTTGTCAGCTGGAATGGACACATAAGGACCATGAAGTCCAACACCCTGCTCCTCTCAGGACTGCCTAAAGCTGACCCATATGACAAAGAGCATTGCCCACACTGTCCTTTATCTCTGACAGGCTTGGAGCCGTGACCACTTCTCTGGGGAGCCTGTTCCAGTGGCCAGTCGCCCTCTCAGTGAAGAACCTTTTCCTACTGTCCAGTCCAGATCTCCCCTGTGTCATCCCATTTCCTCGTGTCCTGTCACTGGCCAGAAGACAGAAGATCAGCACCTGCCCTCCACTGCCCCCCTGGAGGAAGCTGTTGGCTGTGATGAGGTCCCCCCTCAGCCTTCTCTTCTCCAAGCTGAATGCACCAAGTGACCTCAGCCACGTCTCATAAGTCTTGTCCTCGAGGCCCTTCACCAACGTGTTTGCACACCTCTGGATGCTCTTATAATTTGATGTTCTGCTCATGTTGAGGTGCCCAAAAGGACCTCAGGACTGAAGGTGGGGCTGCACTGTGCAGTGCTGAGTGGAACAACCACCTCCCTTGGTGTGATGCTGTGCCTGATGCACCTCAGGCATGTCTGACTGTTTTGGCTGCCAGGGAACTTCTGACTCATACTCAACTTGCTGTCAACCCAAACCTCCAGATGTCTTTCCACTGGGCTGCTCCCCAGTCTGTCATTCCCCAATTTGTACATGTAACCAAGATTAGACCCATCCCAGGTGTAGAATCTGTCACTTGCTCTTGTTAAATTTTGCATGTTTGCTGATTGGCTAGCTCTTTATCCAGAGTTTTTCCAGGTCTCTCTGTAAGGCCTCTGTACCCTCAAGGGAGCTCACACCCACTCCCAATTCAGTATCATCAGCAAACTAACCTAATTTGCATTCTAGTCCTAAAATCAGATCATTTATAAAAATATTAAAAGTTTTACAGACAGCCTGTTTCTCCAGCTTGTCTAGGATCTTTCTGAATAGCAATATATTTGGTGTCATCTGCAAACTTGCAGAGAGTACACTGCTGCCCACAATGTTAATGGAGATACTAAATGGTATTGGCCCCAGCATTCATCCCTGATGGATGTCATTATCAACTGGCTGCCAGCTGAAATTTGCACCACTGACGACAACTCCTTGAGGCCAGCAGTCCAGCCAACTTCCCACCCACGTTATTGTTCACTCATCCAGCCCATATCTTACCAATTTGGTGATACAGAGAACGCTGTGAACACTGTGTCAAAGACCTTGACAAAGTCAAAGTGTGTGGCATAACCTTGCCCTTTCCCTTATAACAGTGCCAGTCATCTCATCACAGAAAAAAAAAATCAGATTGATCAGGCATGATTTAGCCTTGTTAAATTAATGTAGACTGTTTGCAGTCACCTTATCTTTTATATGACTGGAGAAAGCTCCTAAGCACATTTGGTCCATCCTCTTCCCAGGGCCTGAGGTAAGGCTGACTAGCCTGCAGCTCCTGGGCTCTTATCAGTTAAAACTGAAATAAAAAACAGGGTTGAAGACCTCATGTTTCTTCTTGTTACTTCTCTATCTTAGTTTAAACTGGGATAGAGATAATTTTATTTCTACTAGCTGATTCAGTGTTGGTTTTTTTTTTTTTTTTGTATTCAGTATAAGAGTAATGTTGCCAATACAGTGATATTTTGGTATTTGCTCAGTAGTGCTTACACCAAATCAAGGGCTTTTCAGTTTCCCATACTGTGATGGTGAGGAGATGAACAAGAAGCCGGGAGGGAGCATGGCTACCACACCTGATCCAAACTGGCCAAGGGGATATTCCAATAGAATGTCATTCTTCGTGTATAAACTGAGGAGAGATAGTCAGGAGCTGCTGGTGTATAGGGTGGGCATACATCAGTGGGTGGTGAGCAGCTGTGTTGTTCTTCTCCTGTTTCTCTTGGGTTTTATTCCTGCCTCTGTCTTTTGTTGTCTCACTTTTCAATATTCTTCTTCTTCATCATCTTCATCTTCTTCTAGCCTTATTATTATATTTTATTTTATTTCAATTACTAAACTGTTCTTATCTCAACATATGGGCCTTGCCTTTTTTCCCTGATTCTCCTCCCTATCCTGCTGGGGATTGAGTGGGGTGAGTGACTATGTGGTGCCTAGTTTCTGCAGTTAAAACATGTAAATCCCAGTCTCCTTAGACATCCTTTTACTGCCTGTGTTCTCATAGAAACCTTTCTTGCTGATTTTTTTTCTTTCTTTTTCCCCATAAAAATATGCTGTCTAGATTTTCAACATAATGGCCAGATCCTGAATTTCTTGAGTCCCATGTGCTATTCACAGAGGAGAAACACCATGAAAAAGCCATATAGCTGATTTGCTATAGGATACAGCAAATCCCACCTGAGCGTGTCTGGTATTCTCTCAACACAGCTCCATGGGGGATGAACAATTATCACAGCAGGATCTCTGCAGCCTGCCTGCCTTAATTCTGTCTTCAACATAAGAAGCACAAACTGGGAGGAATGGCCATCATTGCAATGAACTAACTAGTACAAAACAGGAGTGGGAGTTCATACCAGCTGTGTGAGAATCCTATAAAGGTGTTTATTTTTATGTTAGGAGCTACAGTGAAAACATTCCTTTATTTCTAATGCAGGAATTCTTTTTGCAACGCTGTCCTTCAAAATAGTAACCTTTTGGTCAGGGTTTATTGGGTAATAAATTCCAAGAATTATGTTTACAGAGACATGTAGACAGCCAGCATTAT
The DNA here is from genome assembly GCA_013397195.1 of Hylia prasina. Classification (NCBI taxonomy): domain Eukaryota; kingdom Metazoa; phylum Chordata; class Aves; order Passeriformes; family Sylviidae; genus Hylia; species Hylia prasina. The sequence goes on from VYXD01002344.1 coordinate 202,154, forward strand.
GTTTTGCAGTTTCTGTAGCTCCATCAGCATCAGTCCCCTAGGGTGGTGCACACTCCAAGCCCAGTGACTCATGGCCCTGCGCCTCAAGGCTCACCCTACCCAGGCTGTGCTTCTCCCATCCACCAGGGCTTGAGCTTAGCTTTGGGTGTCTGATGGGACCCTGTGGTCTTAGGACATCGCCATCATCTTCTTTGTATGACAGTTCATTTCTTTGTGCCTGAAATAATGCAAATGGTTGTGTTGAAGTCTATTAGGGTAGTGATTGTATCGCATGCATGGAATACCTGTGTTTCACAGGAACATGGGAAGTCACAGGGGAAAGTATCTCCACAAGCTGCCTCACAGTGAATAACTATGTAGGAAACTGGTGTGGAAATATAATTCCTTAATATTAAAAAACTTTTTTCCTTTGAAATCAAACTTTGCTTTAATGAGCAATAATTGAGAGAGCCTTCTCTTCTTCATCTGGCCTCAACTCTAGTTTCCTTTAAAGTGTGGTTTTATGGAATTCTTTTATAGCTCTTACTAGTGACAATGGTTTCCAAATGTCATCAGCTGCTTAATGTTTAACATGCTTCCTGATGTCCTTAACCTCAGAGTTTACCAGATTAGATATTGATTTCCTACAAGGGGGATAAAAAAAGTGAAAGTTTCCTGGCTGATGTTAGCAGCATATTCTGTATTTACAGATGTTTACATGAAGATGTGACCTGCCAATACTTAGGAAATAGCAAAGGTGTTTTCCCATTACTACTAGAGTATGATTCTTTGAAAAATGTTCTTTCATTTAGAAATTGAAAAAAATTTCCATGAAAGTACTGCCTTCTACTTACTCTACTCATTTTGAAGCCACAAAGGTCTTCAGGATTGCTGAAGACAGCAAACTTTTCTCTATACATAAAACTGGTAAAAGCGGCTGTACAAAAACATACTAGTACTAATGACATGTTGACTTGGTCATGGAGGTGTAGAAATGGCTGAACGAAAGAAATTTCTTCTTTCCATCTGTAAGCTATGCAAGGATTGTCTTTTAAGTATATACAAGTATCTCTGATATTGTGACTGTGTAAAGTGCCCCTAAAGATCAGTTGTCCCTAACAACCCTTTTGTTTTTTTTTTTTTTTTTTTTTAACTGCCTTTGTGTGTATTTTGTTGTAAGATAATTTAAAATATACATATCTTTCTAACATAAAAAACAAGAAAACCACCAATGCTGATTTGATACCTTTCTTCTAAGGAGGCAGAATGGTGCAGAGCAAACATTCACTCCAGATCCATGGGAATCTTTCATGGGGACCTTTGCCAAGCAATGGAACAGATAATTTAGGTTCTGTTTTATTTTCAGTTTCTTTACAGAAAGCTGAAACCATCCAAGTGCATTGTTGACAGAAAAGGACTTCTGGAAGATACTTGCCTTTGATCTCCTGCCATACTGTGCTATGGAAGTTATCAAGTGCTCTCAGAACTGCTAGAGCAAATTTTGCCCTCTGAATGCTCTTATCCATCAGAGCTGTGTCCCATATCTCTAACAGCTGTCACGGTTTTCTCACAGAGTTATCTCCATCTGAAGGAGAGCAGGTGTTATTTCTAGCACTCCTTCGTGGCCTGGCACCAGCAGTCTCTCACTGTCACCACAGGACCATGGCAATGCTCCAAGCTGCACATTTCCCACAAATACCGGATGGTGAAGATCTAGGGATTAACGACACGGTCCACGCCTAATTTTCTGATACAAAACTATAGCACTCAGGAGGTTTATCTCGCCTACCTAAATTCTTTTTCCTCCAGTCACATTAGAGTAAGAGTAATTACAGTTCTAACTGTCACATTCCCAAGGACAGGGTGTCTCGTTTTTGCTTGTTTTCAGCATACACTCTGGCCTCATGAAAATCATCAACTTAGCTAAGTGGGGAAAAAAAAGAAAAAAAGCTTCCTTTTCAACACCTCTTTCAAGTATGGGAAACAGATGGCACTCTCCATGCTTCATGACTGTTACTATTTGATGTGAAGTATCTCCAGTGTTTGAATTTGACACATGCAAGGGCACTGCTCTCTGCTTTAACACATCTTCCATATCTTGAAGATATTTAGGGATGATACAAGGCACTAGTTCAGAGCAGTTCCTTGGGCTATGGTCGCTTTATGATGTAGTTGCTATAAATGAAAAAAAATGTGCAGTGATTATTATGGAGAATACTGTACCTCACACCAATTATACATCTGTATTGCCTGGCTGCCCATTCATGACAAGGAACTGTCAAAAAGGAAGAACCATCTCTATTTTACCTCTCCAACTCAATTGAATAGATCAGAGCACCATCCATGTTCATGATACCTTTCTGTTAGACAGAGCACAATCATGTAGGAGGACCTAATATTTCTCTGGATAGCTCTAGACAGCTCCAGATAACTTAGCTTGCCTATCTAAAGTTCTCATTTACCTATTCAAAAATAGGTAAATGAGAATCACATAGAGGATAATTTAGCCTGAGAAGAAAAATCTTGGAGGATTGTAAAAAATCAGTGTTGGATTAACAAACCTAGGAAACTCCACAGGTTTATATTGTTGTTGTTGTTGTTGTTTATGAATTTACTGTATCTTTAGTACCTCCTTGTTTTCCAAACTGTACTAATTTTGTGGGTTCTTAATGAATGAGGGACATTCATTAGAGTTCTTCAGCAGTGTAAAAAGTACGTTCTATACCTATTTTTTTCAACAGTGAAGTTTTTGGTTTTTTTTTTAATTACAAAGTAGGATTTTAAAAATGTGAAAGATGAGTAGTAAAATTTCATTACTTTAAGTTAACATGATAGAGTAAAAATTTCCTCAAATAGTTTCAAGGAAACTTATGCTACTGGATTTCCACACTGGAGTCAATTAGAGACCTCATGTTATCTCACATTGTAACATTCAGTACCCTAGGTCATAAAAAGACTGCGTATAGCTCACTTATAAACACAATAAATAAATTACAGCTGTGACATACTGTTGCACACAAAACTTTTGTAAAAAAGGCAGAATATTTATAAGTCATCACTATAGTTTTGTGCTACAGAAAAGAAAAGTATGAAACACTATTTAGAATGTTTGTTATTTATTCCTTTTCCTCCACTGATTTCATGGAACTGAAAGAAATACTACAGGAAAAAATTATTTCACTTATTGTGTAAAAGATGAATGGCAGCAGTGGTACCATCCCCTCTTTCAACTCTATTTTGAAGTAGGGTACATTAACATCCAATTATGTAACTTTGAAGAGGCTGATATCTGTATCTGGGAATCTTATTTTCTCATTTCAATAATTTTGGGTATGTTAATTTCTCCACTGATCTGAGGCTTACTGTCTTATGCTAACCTGCCATTTCCTTCATGGCTCCAGGAACAATCTCTCTTTCTACTCCCTCCCTCTCCCTCTGTGTCACATGTGGAGTTCAGACACTGACCTTGGCACACTCATGTCCCTGAACCCTGTCATTTGTTTGTTGGGTGTAGTCCTAAATAACTTGCCAGGTTGCCCCAAAACCTCTTGGCTAAGCAGTAAATTGAACCCAGCTCCTAAACTGTCCTTTAACACATTTTCCTAATGTCTGTTTGTCTGTGCATAAAATACCTGGACGATGTTGCCACATCAGCAGCTTTGTAAAGAATTATGGCTTTGGAACAGTGATGACTGCTTAAATATCAAATGGGGATATTATGTGTTATTTGAAATTGTTTCTATTTGAAATACTGTGCCTTATGTAACTGTAATGGCCCACCTAACCAAATAGTAGGTATCTGAAACTTGTAATTGGACATTCTACTGATAGCAAGGATTATAACTGATGATATGGACAATGCAGTTAATCACAATGAAAGTAATGAAATCCTGTACCTTGTCTTAACAGATTTACTTGCTTACTTTCTTTTGATGTCTTCAGCAATACTATAAGCCCAAACTGCCCAGTCTACTGTTTCTAGTTTGTGATATCACCCAAATATGACATACTTTTTGAACCGGCAGAAGAATACTGCCCCTACCCTAAAACATGTCACTGATACTGTGGAGAAAAGCCATGTTAAGGTGATGCTTTCCTAGTTTATTTTGAAGAATGCAGTGGTTAAATAAAAATGGAGCACGTACCAAGACATCTCATTTCAAATCGGTTTCTTTTACAGCCTGTAGTAGAGTCATCAACCTGTAATCTGCCTTCTAACTTCAATACTTTTGTTGAGAGATGGTGGGGAAGTGAAATTTAACTTTCAAACTTAACTTTCAAACCTGATATATAGCAAAGGAATAGCCCATCATAGGAACAAACACTTCCAGACAAAAGGTGCCCAAACAAAGTCTGGTTTCTTCCAGAAAACATACCTTCTCAGTCTGTAAATCCAGGTCTCCTCTCTTGTATGTCTTTCATTTAAATCAGGGCAAAGTAAATAAAAAAAAAAAAAAATTTATTTGTATTACCTGAAAAGGATAGCTGTTAGGAGAGAAAAGTGGTCCTTTAGAAATCATAGGGTTGAAGCACTTTAATTTAAGCTCACATGATGCACCGTTTAAAATTTGAGGGTAAATGAGGCTGGCATTCTAGAAAAATCAATACAGATCAATTTACCTCCAGTTATTTTCCTATTGCTATCCTAGAGAAGAACACCTGGGTTAGTAAAATAGCAAATAGCAGTAGTGGAGGTTCATTGCATATCACAGTAAAAATTAAGAGACAAAGTAAGAAAGAGAGAGCTTCTGGCCTCAGTCATATCAATGCTAGGGAAGCATTTACTAAAACGGAATTTAATCCCACCACTCTTTTTAGCCTTTAATCACTTGAATGTAGTTCCTGTGATGAAGAACACCTGTACAATGCCTACCTTAGCTGTACAGTGTGACCTCATTTAATCTTTAGCAACTCCCATCAGGAAAAGGCATATCACTGGAAAATCCAATTCCCTTTATTTGGTGATTTGTTTGAAATTCTAAGCAGACACTTCCCTCCCCACTTTCTCCTCAAATTACCAGATAATAGAAGTAACAAGTCAAATTAGACAGAATCTCTTTCTACAAGCCTTCATTACAGTTCCCTTTCTCCCTGGACTATCTGGGTCCTCAGAAACTTGATTTAAGAAAACAAGTTTCCTCAAGACTTAAATTTTGAATATATGTTACATGCCAGAAATAGGAAAATTTTACCTACCCCATGAGAATTTCCATTGATATCTAATAGATGCATGTATTTTATGTGAGTGTGTGTCTATATATCTGACTATAATGTACACACATAAGGCAACATCTAATTAACATGAACAAAAAAATTTCTACTTTACAAAAGATGTTAAGCCATATAAAGGTGTGATATTTGTATTGAGAGCCAAGTTAGGAAGGACTTTTGCCATTTAAATTGCCAAGTTAAATACAGTACAATTGAAGCAAACCTGTCACTCCAGGCATTCATAAGCCTACACTTGGGAGCTCTTGGAAGTTAACTTAGCAGCAATTGTATCTTATTTTGCTTGGCCATATAGAGGGCTAACCCTTCAGCAACTTGGCTCATACTGACTGTATCACACCTTTACATGACTGACCTTCCCCTCTCAACTTTCCCTCTTTTAGTGCACACTGAGTGTTTTTGATCAGATCTGACTTATGCTATTTTGGCCAATTAACATGAAAGACAAAAACAAAATCTCTGAAGGACAGGTCTGCAGACATAAAACATATTTGGAGGGAAATGGACCTGTTCACATTCTTTTTACCTTAGCTCAACCTGAGAGCATTAAGTGCCAGCTGCCTGGTTTTACCTGCTGTCTGTGCCACCCTACAAAGAAATTTCCCCAAAGCCTGGGAGTTGAATCTTTTGTACTCTTCTGCAGAGCTCATGCATTGCTTTAAAAGAAGCAGGTACCTGCTCTGGGAGGCAGTCAAGGTTGGATGCAATTACAGAAGAAAATGGAGAGGGCAGCTGATGTGTAACTGACGGGTTCTGCAGTAATATATCAGGGCATGCATGCAGTAGAGCTGGATGGCAGTGCTAAAAGTGCACAAAGGTTCAGATCTTGATTCTTTTGGTAAGTAAAAGCCCGAAAGACACTAAATTAGAGTATTGGACTCCTGTGGAAAAGTATCAGTTGTGAAGTATCAGCATCAGTGAAGAGAGAATTTAGCAAAGAAAGGAATTTATTTTTGACATTAAAATGCTGTTGCCATATAGGGCATGGGAAACCAAACGTCTTCGTCTTGCAGATCATGCATAATTAAAGGCACTCCCAAGAGACTTCTGTCATTTGAGTCAGCAAAACCATAATAAATAGCAATGGAGTCTGATGGAAATACTGTGTTGCAATCCTTGTAGAATATTACCTAAGATAATTAAACACTTGGAAGTCATAATAATGCCTGCATTATAAGCACTTAGATAGAAAGAAGACACAATGACTTCTCTGAGATGTGTACGTCATCGCATACATGGTTGTCATACCACCTTCCGATCTAGCATGACATTCCCGTCTGTGCAATAAAACCTCTCCATTCAAGGTGATGCATGGACAGAGATGCAGGGGGAGCAAAAGAGGGCTCAAAAGGCCCCCAAGAACTGGGGCAGATAAAGATGGATTTATTGGTGGTAGGAGAAGGAAATGAGTATATCATCCATCTTCTTGGTGGTAGTAACTGTGTAATACACAGATTGAACAACGTTCTTCACAGTGTTCTGAAAATTGGCCCCACATCAACAAATTTAATAATATATAGCCAGGGTATGGTTCTGTTTACAGCTAAGCCTAAGGAAGTGGTGTCTTTCACAAGAGGAATGAGGAAGACCTTTCCCAGTACCTGGGATATATTTGCTCTTCGGGAATCAATGGTGGACTTGGCCCTGCTGGGTTCACAGCTGGACTTGATCTTAGAGGTCTTTTCCAACCTCAGTGATTCTGTGATTCTGTGACTCTTGGCGATGTGGAGTGATCATCCCATGGGCTGTGTGAACAAGCAGGATGACATCTTGCAGTGCAGGCAAAGGCAGTTATGGAAAGAACTTATGTCCACATCCACCAAGGCAGACTGGCCAAGAGCATGTTCATGAGGCTAATTGAAAATCTGTTTCCTCTTGGGTTGTCTGGGTTGGTGTTTCATTGAGTTGGGTAAATAAAGATGATTTAGTAGAAGCAGATGCATCTTGACACTACACTATCAGCATATCCCATACCTATGCTATTCAGAGCTAAAAATTAAACCAATTAGTGCCTGGATTTGTACTCCACCTTTCTATCTCATATCTCTGATGCCAGTTTTCAAGAACAGGATATGCAAAGAAGCAATAACTTTTTTCACACATTTTGCTATAGATAATATTTATGGTCTTCTATTTTATTTGAGTACACTCTGCTGGCACATCCTGCTGTGCAGTGAAACTATCTGATCTCGGGACCTGATTATGCAAGATGAAACTGGAGCTCAGTTTTCCTGCTCCCATCATATATCACATTAAATACTGATATTTTCTGATTTCTGTGTAAATATTTCACATGATTTCAAAAATTTAGCTTCAAGACATAGAATAAAAAATAGGGGACATGACAAAATAATGTAAGCTAGTGGGAAGGAAGGAAAAACAAATGCAGCAATGTAGTAATTTGTTTCACTATTAAAATAGCAAGTGACTGGTCTGAGATGACCTATGAGTTTAACTCCACAGTTACCTGTTTTTTAAAGACTATTGAGGTTGTTTAGTTTCGTGGTATAAGATAGAATGTGGAATTTGCATCAAAATTTCTGCAGCCAAAACATACTTTTGTTCTGAAAAGAAAGTAAGTTTTAGTATAGTGCTTCAAGAGATGGAGCACTCACTATCACTTAGACTAAAATTTCAACCTTCATGAGTTTAATATCAGAGTTAAGGAGGAAAGAAAGAACTAATTGGTGCAGACTACTGCTTAATAAGTGCACAGTAAAATGGTGTTAAAATATTTCATATTTGCTTAGGCTGCTTTCTAAACTTTTTCCTAAGAATAAATAGATTATATTTGCTACAACACACCATTTTTCTGTGGAAGATCAGTCTGTGTCATAAATTCAGTGAAACAGTGCACTATATGAAACCGCTTAACGTGGATCTCACTTTTTCTGATGTAAACTAACCAGAGAAATGAAAGTGTGCTGAGCAGATAGGGCCTGTATTGCAGCCCGTAAAACTAAATTCTGCTTGTAGGTTACAGAGAAAAAGTGACTGAACTGTTTGTTTAAAAGAATAGAATTAGACATATCTTTGTATACTTACCAGGGTACTGGTTGAAGGGGAAAATACATAATTTTCTTTTGATTATTTGCCATTTAGCAGTTGTCCATTGCTCACCTTCTAATCCAAAGTGCATCTTTTAGATGAGCTCTCTTCTCCTATCTCTTGAAATTTATCTGATAAGAAAAAACATTTTTATCTCTGAGGCTGTAAAGATGAGACTCACTGGTAAAAAGGGTGTGGCACACCCTGTTTGATTCAGGATGTAGTTAAAGACAGAAGGCATACTAAACTTGGAGCTGCTACTTTGTAATCTGTTTTTATCTCTAAACTTTGAAGGTACATTTTCATATAGAAAAAGAGGAATATTGAAAAATGCTAATTCTTTGGCAGTTCTTGGTGTCAATATGAAAGGCTTCACATTCTGTTTTTGTCTAAAAACTGTTCTTGCTAATTCTGAGCCTTCATCTCAGTTTTATGTTAAAACCCTTGGTTGGGTTGCAGCAATCAACATTCCTGGATTTCCTTGTGTTATATCCATTCTGCTTCTATCTGCTCAGACTTTACTTCCATCAATAGTTAATGTAGCTACTCAGCTTCTCACACTTCCACTGATATCTGTCATCCTCATTTCTTTTCTCTCCTTATAGTGTCCTCTATGCTTATACCTACTCATATATTCACACGCGTATTTCTGGAACAGATGAACCTTTTTTTTCTCCACCTCCCTGCTAGTGATCTGGCCAATCTGCAGATGGAGGTGTTCTCTGCACCTCTCTGCCTGTGTCTAGACTTATTGTTTGTTGTTTAGTGCCATGCAACACAGGGTGTTATCTACCAACTGCTGACAAAGAGCTGGTGTGTACAACCATGCCTTTCTGGATGCAAGGTTATCCCCCTGAGGAGACCAGAGCTATGTGTGATGGGTCTGGCACATGCTCAGGCACATCTCAGATGGAGGCCAAGGTATCTCCACCCAGCCAGGAGGAAGATTGTCTCACTATATATATATGTACACACCATTAAAACGGAGCACAGGGCCTGACTCAAGCCCACAGTGCTGGGGGCTGGCCTTTGCCAATACTGGTAAGTACTGCAAAAACAAGTAGTGGGCATGAGCTGCAACCCTGTGTGCAGACTTTCTTCCTGGCCACCTTGTCATTTAGCAACAGTCCCTTGTGCATGGGATAATCTCCACCCAGACTGGAGTGTGTGAGGAGTTGAGGTGCCATGGCTGACACTGGTTGCTGTTGATACTCATAGGTCTGGGATGCAGCTGTGTTGGCCATTCTCCTACAATCCACCAGCTGAGCTGTCCTCATGGTTCCTTTCCCTCTGGCTGAAGAGTTTCTCAGCTCCAAAGGCAGGAGGTGGTGTCTGATCTGTCTCAGGCAACTTTCAGTCCTGTGTTACTACACCATCAGTGTCATTGTGCTCCTCTAAGGGGATAAAACATAGGCCTCAACAAATGTGAATAAGTCAAAATCCATATAATGCTGCTGGCTCAATCCAGTCATTCTAGTGGAGAGTCTCGTAACAGTTCTGGACCATACAGTGCTCTGCACATTTCCCTTGGTGCCTACACACTATTTTGTGTGCTCTTGCATAGTTTTCAGGAATGTAAGCAGTTGTACTATCTCTAGGAAAAGTTTCCGTGCTGCTAGGAACACAGGACTTCTGCTTTGAGAACTCATAGTCACTCAGAGAAGAGACACAGTGGAAGCCAGTTGAGAGCAGAACTACAAGGACAACTTGGCTCAAAGGCTCTGTGCTAATGTTGCTGATATATGTTGAGCACAAGTATAATAAAAATAATTAAGTGGTTGACCTTTCTTTAGAAAATGTGAATGAGAAATGTGAATGTAGATGGAAGAGGAAATCGAACTCTATCCCTCTGCCTCTACAACTCTTCCAAAGAAAAGGTGATTTGGCTGATATACACTGACAGAAGAAGGACAAGAAAGCAGAAAATGGGTCATCAACAACAACTGCATACAAAAAGACCAGAAGAGACACACTGTTGCTCTGGGACTCAAATGGGTTTGCTAAGAACATGACTGTTACACTGAGACCCTGAGGAGCCACTGGCAGCAGAATTCCTCATTTCTAGGTCCTTGCTGGGCATTGCAGTAAACTTGTTTCTGACCTGAATGATGTTATAAGCACTTTCAGAGTCTGCATGCTTGTGTTACTTAACTGAGGGACTCCTAGGTAAGATTGTAACATATCTCTGGAATTCAGGTACCTTTTCTGAAGAGTTTAACATTTAAGTGCAACAAACAGTTTTGCACTTTTGCAAGGGTGTTTGTACATCTGGCTGAGCAGTCTCGCAGCACTAATCCTCCTACTCCACTGTCAAGAGTGTCTTTTCTTATAATGTTGTCCCAGTTTTGTGTGGGAAAGAGTTAATTTTCTTCCTAGGAGCTGGTACAGTGCCGTGTTTTGAGTTTAGAATGACATTGTTAACACACTGATGTTTCAGTTGTTGCTAAGTAGTGCTTACCCCAGGTCAAGGACTTTCCAGTTTCTGGTGCTCTGATAGTGAGGAGATGCACAAGAAGGGAGGGAGGGAGGGAGCATGGCTGGCACAGCTGGTCCAAACCAGCCAAATGGATATCCATACAGTAGGATGTCACACTCAGTATACAAACTGGGGAGAGCTGGCTGGGAGGGGATGATTTCTGCTCAGGGATGGGCTGGGCATCAGCCAGTGGATGGTGAGCAATTATATGGTGCATCACTTGTTTTGCTTGAGTTTTGTTCACCTCTCTCCTTCCCATTTTATAAAACAAAATAATAATAATTATTATTATCATTATTATTAATATACTTTATTTCAATTATTCAAGTGTTCTAATCTCAGCTCAAGAGTTTTACCTTTTTCTGATTCTCTCCCCATCCACTGAGATGGGGAAAGTGAGCAAGGAGCTGCATGGAACTTAGTTGCTGGCTGGGGTGAACTTATAGTACATGCAGGAGTATATCACTGTTGACATATGAATCATAGACTTTTTGAAATACCTGCTTAAAGATAGCACATCATCTCTGAACCTGGCCCTGCAGTTCTCTGCAGTTAAACATAAATAGCTCATGCAATACAATTAGCCTTCATAACACAGTAAAAAAGTAGAAATTCTTCTTTAAGAACTTAATTCCAGGGATCATTTTCATTCCCTCTCATAGCCACTAATTTATTTAGCAATAAAAATATGTAATGTTCAAAGTGCAGTGTAAATGGCACCATGACTAAACTGCAAAAAAAACCCCACAAAAAACCAACACTACATCAAAGATATAGTATTCTTTTGGAATGAACATGTTCATTTCTTTGTATAAATGGAGGCTCTCTTCCACAGAAACAGAAATTGCTCTAACTGAAATATCTACTTAGTTAAAGCTTAATTTATCATTAGCAACATGAGTCAGAGCTGCCAGAAATTTATAAGGAAACAATAGGGAGAAATATATGGTCTTTACCCTGAATTCTCTGGCCCCTCTAAAGCCAGACAATTTTGAGTGTTTAAAGACAAAAAAATGGGTTTGGGCATGTATTGTTACATCTACATCAGCAAATAAGCCAGGAGGAGGGCATCGGCTTGAGGGCTGTCTCATGACTGTTTGCACCCTTCCTGGCACAGCTGCAGCTCTCGTGACCTGGCACTCTTGAGTGGTGCCAGGCAAGGGGTGATGAAGGGGAATGTTCCCAGAAGGGAGCCAGAAATGTGTTTTTCCTGCTCGTGGGGGAAGAGAGCTGAGCTTCATGAATGTGAATGAGATGGTGTTGCTTGGTTTTGGGGTCAGAGACCGCTCCCCAGTTTATTGACGAGAAAAGGAATAGCCTAAACTTTCATCTCTACTGTCAGGTTAGCCTGGATTTGTGTCTGAGCCCAGCCTACTCTCTTGTTCATACAAACCTAAGTGGTGGCTTGTGGTCTGGCTCTGGTCTGTAGGGAACTAAATGGAGAAAGGTAAGTGCAGAGAGTGTGGCTGCTTCATCCTTTTCCACTGCCCATATGGATGGTACAAGTACAGCTGGTGTAGCCCAGCGGCTGGAGAACAAGGGATGAAACAGTGCTCTCTGCTCACCACTGCCTGAACACAGATTCCTCTCCCAGCCATCCCTGATTTCTCACCTCCCAACTCAGGCAGCTGAACCCTCTACACACTTTGTAGCACCACTGTGTTCCCATGTGACTGCAAAGACCTCAAGGAGGAGATGTTCCTCCTTCAATTCCTATCTAGTCTGACCATATTCCTGTGGAGAACCAAATATCCTTTGTGACTTTGATATTCTAAACAGTCTGGCTGTTTTATATTTTCTGAGTGTTTTTCTGACTGTTTTCATTTGTGTATGTGATGGTTTCTGTGGAAGATTTCTGAAAACTACAGCAGAACAGGTGAAGTGATACAGAATAGACAGAAAGTATTCCATGTGATGACTGGTTCCTCTATAGACAGCTAGGAATGTCTTCAAAAATAAATTTTATCTGAATTTTCTCTGGTCCCCCCATCACTCCATTGTTCATTTCAGTATAGATTATTCTATCCTTCTACTCAGATGTTATTTCCCTTTCAACAGGCAAAATATTTGAAAGCAGCTTGTGTTTTTCTTTGGATTTAATGTTTACTAGAGATGACTGCACAACCAAACACAAGAACCTCAGATCTTCAGTTAACTTGGCAATGACACAAGTAGGTGCTTTAGAAAACAGTGTAAGAAGGAACAGTGCATATCCCTGCAGCTTTTTGCAAAAGATTATTAAAGATTATCCTATGAATTTTACCTTGAACATCATATTAAATTAGTAATAATTAATTTATAGTCCATAAATCGGTCTTCACCCTTTACTTAAGCCCATTTTTTAGATATTGTGCATTAATTTTATATTTTTTCTAGCAGTGATTGGATATCTTAAACCTGAAATATGTGTTCTTCTAGGCAAGCTGTATGTTTTCTCTGTTTCCTCAGAAGTTGCACTTTTATGGAAAATTGTTCCATACTAGCTGCGGTTTATTTTATGAGTTCAGGGTATATTTTTAAAGAAAAAGCCTTTCGTGGAAAGAATTTGTGTTTTACCTACAGCAGATTTACTACTGACATTAGAAACACATCACCAGCACAACTTGTAACCCTGACATTTTCATTAATCCCCTGCAGTTAATTCCACTTGTGGGGAATTAATTGTACCATCAAATTATTTAATCAGGGCCTTACCATCTCAATATGACCTCCTTGCTTCTAGTTTGAATTCAGAAGGGGGAAAGCGTACTTAAAAACTGCGATGAAATCTCCCAAATGAGTAATACTTGAACTCATTGCAGAAGCAGGAGACAGAAGGTCTGCAGTCATATTTAAAAGAATGTATCAAATTACCTTAATGATACCTGATCAGCAGACCTAATCAGTATATCTGAAGCAATTAGGTTACATCCATAAGATATGAAGCAATGTTAAATTTGTGTGAATAGAAACACTGGGTGTGTAATTGCTAATATTTCTCATAGCCAGGAACGAATAGCGGCGAATGAGAAACTGTGCATGAGCCTTGTGTGTTCTAAGGGAAATTTACTGGGTTCTGTTTGCCTGGAACAAAAACCTTTTTGTAAAAATACCTAGGACATGTAGCAACCAGGAAGGGAACCATGTAAAGGAGCTGATCCACTCCCTGTTGTGGTCAACAAGAAGTTTCTTCAGAGCTTTCCCTTCCCTTTCTTTGGAGTTTTAAATTATTTGCTGTGATTGCAAAAGATTTCTCAGCTGGTGGCTAGAAAGGCAAAAGTTCATTCCCCATGGCTGAATCTCCAAATAATTTAAGTCCAAAAGATTATGCCCTTTATTTCAATTTAATATTTCTAAAGCTTCATGTTTTCCTAAATCAAACTTCATCTAAGGTAGTAGGCTGATTTATGATCTTTCAAGAGAAACTGGTAATTGATTGAATCATTTCACATTAAGTCCATTATGAGCAAGTAGATAAATCACTAATACTTTTTTGTATGTTCTTTGTATACATAGACATAATTTAGAATGTCCTCACTGAATTTTATTTCTAGATCTTTCCAAGTTCCATGTAACTCTAGGGGGAGATAAAAAGCTGGGAGAATTTTTTTAAGGAGATATACTTTTGGTTAGTTCTTAGAGGCAGCTGAAAGTAATACTTTTGTTGTTTGTTTTTCTCTAAATTCTGAAATATTTTACAATATATTGCAAAGGTCTTCTTATGGCCTTACAATTATGCCATGTGAAGTGCTGACCTTTTATCCAACTGTGTAAGAATTCATATATATCATGGGAAACCCTGCAAATAAGAATGGATTACATGGAAGTCACAAGGATGATTAGGTTGATTAAACAAGTGTGTGGTACCATTTTAGTTGTTGTAGGGCCATGATAGGTGCAGGCAGGACACAGGATTTACAGAATATTTGTGACTTCCTGGACTGGCAGCAGAAATCCAGGCAGGACAACCCAGGGCATCTCACATCACTCTGGGTTCTGTGTTCAGGCAACTGAATTTCGTGCTTGATTCTTCACAACGTCTTTGTCTTCTCCTAGAATTCTCCCTGTCATAAATCAGATGTCTGAAGACCGTGATGGCTTGTTGTCCAGAGATATCTATCTTTTTCTACTGACAGTACTGACTGCTTCTTCCCAGGGAAGGATGAAGGTTGATACTAGAACTTGTAGATGTCTAAATTTAATGGAAATTAAAGGGAGAGGATGATATAATTCCACAGTACACATCTATTCATGGAAATACATAGGACTCCTTCAGAACATTCAGTTATCCATATTCTGTAATTCCAGTTTGAAGACTGGCAGATATTTTGGCAAGTAAAATGATTTTTAACTTTTGATATTTTAAGTTAATTTAGTGTTCGGTATAACTGAGATGTTCTGGAGAAGAATGATTATTTCTTATGAGACAGAAGCAGAAATTTGCTTCTACTGCCCTTCAGCTCTGGCTTGAAAGATCCAGTCGGGCCTGGTTGGTTACCATTTTGTTATGGAACTATTACACGTATATTTGCTGTAATTCTGGATGTAAACAAGCAATGCAATTAATCTGTGGGGAGCAGATTCTGGTTAGATACCAAGAAGTGAAGGTCTGTACCTCGGGAACTTGGGAATACTGGTTATTCTTTTAGATTTGCATCAAGTGTACATTATGTTAATTGCTTGGACCACAGGAAAAACAAGCTCATTTCTCCTTTCTGTGGCTGACAAAAATTATACCAACTGTCAGATATTATAGAAGTAGGTTTTGAACATCATAACCTGAAACAAGAAACTCATTTAATATAAATGGCAAATCAATTTGCTTGTTAATTCTATCCAAATTACACTCTCTTCTAACGCAGCACACTGCATGACTTAACCAGTTCTTCTACCTGTTTTTAAGTCAGATGAGAAATTAGTTATATTAGAAGTTATATAATAGAAGGTTAGAGTCATCATACAGTGTTTAATTTTGCCTAGTTTTTATTTTCTCAACTACAAAGCTTATCTTCCTGGTTAAAGGTGACAAACTGGATGTTCGGAGACTTTATGCAGAAAAAGAAAGAAAGATAAAAAGAGGAAATAATTTTAAACTTTCTTTTTTTCTTTGAGACAAAAAATTTAGTTATTTGGTCTAAGTCAGGCTGTCTAAATCTACTCTATAGAGATGGACAATTCTGAGACGGTGGGCAGGATTAATTCTGTGTTTACCAGGGAATGCATCTTTATATTCAGATTTATCGCTACAGATTGGCTTGGCAAGTGTGATTTTTGCATCTTTGTAGGCCTTATACTACAGACCTTGGGATGAGGGAGGCATTAATTCAACTGTCATTTCAACTAATAGGGTGTCTGTCCTTAGACATGCTTCATCTCATTTTGACTGCAACAGCTTGAGAGCCAGAGCTGCAGCAAAGGCATGGACTACACAGACACTCTGGACATGAATGACTACCTAAAAGTAAACTAATGATGGTAGCCTAGAACCTGTACGCCTTCTTAGAAGTGGTAAATCTCTGACTGCCACTATGTGTAAGAGTTAATTAGAATGGGCATTTATTAGCCTGAACAATGCTGCATGATGCTTTTAAATTGCACAAGCTGCAATGTTCCATCCACAGGTTGTTCCTGTGCATAGAAGTTTGCTTAAAAAGCAGTGGTGACTCAGTGGTATTGCCTTTCCTTGAAAGGATTCTCATACTGTGGAATGTGAGGAGGCGACACTGAACAGGTTAAACAAGCTGATCTCAGCAGTCCAGGGTTTTCCTCTTGACAATACTAAGACAACAATAACTGCAAGTTTAGAGTCCACCAGACCTCTGCAACTGAATAAGCCATATCTCAGCATTTATAGGTCTACATATAGCCAAACATCTGATTGGACACCTCTGGGGAGAGGACACATCTTCCCCAATGGTTCCTTACACTACTGTGAGACAGCCCACCCCAGGTCCACAACTGATCAGATACTGATGTTGTCCAGACTTCACTTCTGCAGCTGGAGAAAGTAAACATTCAAGATCAGGTAGGATGGGGCTCTTAGCTGTCTGATCTAGTTGAAGATCTCCCTGCTCATTTCAGGAAGGCTGGACTGCATGTCGTTTCCAGGTCTCTTCCAACCCAAACCGTTCTATGGTTCTTTGATTATTAAACATATCCATTTGACACATAATGTGAAATGTTTTTGTTACATCTCAAAGCTATAAACTCTGTCTGCATGTTGGGTTTCGGTCTCAATTATTTTCACCTTCAATTACTCCAGTGGGCAAAATTATAAATAGTTTCTGACTTTATTTAGTTCAATGTTTATACAGTTGTGTTAAATACACACACAGACACATATGCACACAGAGACGCACACACGCAGAGACACACACAGAGTATAAGCAAGACAAACTATATTCTTCAATACATTCTCAAGATCTGTTTGAAATATACACAGAAACATTAAGTTCAGCAAGCATGGGGGAAGAGGAGCAGCTTCGTGTGTAAGAAAGACATAATCCCAACTAACTTCCACTCTCCATTTTTTGATGGAGGCAGGAGCAAAACAATAACCATTTAAGTACAGATGTCACAAATAACAATTTAAAGGATTTTTTTGATGAATGTGTTATTTCACAATTCATGATTTGTCCATAACACTCTTTGCCACATTGTTTTGTTTAATCTTTGTTCTGTAAAACACAGAATACCTTATTGTCTAACTCCCACTCAGTGTTGAACTCCTTCGAGGTTATGACCATTCTGATCTCCCTGCCAAAAGTAAAGCAGCTTCAAGCCTCACAGAACTCAGGAACATTTTGAGACCCTTTCCCCAAGATATGGTAGACAACAACAATTCTTTGTTTAGTACTGGGCATGCTTCTGCAGCAGTGGAAAGCTGCACTTTGGGAACTTAAATTCCACAATTTCAACCATGTTTGTAGAAAAACCTGTCACATTAGCTCACTATACTCTGGAAGGTCCACTTGAATATGCCACAAAGGTGTATTGTTTCTATGTGCTGACAGTAGGTTCATTCCTAAATTTTTTGGTCAGCTAACCTCTCACTCATTTACCTGAAGTTCTCTGGATATTTTCTTTACATAATAGCTACAGGATTAATGTTACTGAGTGTTTCCTTAAGAACTTAAAGCTGCAAAGGCTTTACTGCACTGTTTCCCCTAGAATTGTACTCATTTTCTCCACACAGTTAGGAGAAATTTCCACATGTACTCTTGAATTTTCAGAAACAATGTATAATGTATGCATACATCCAATTATTTCTATTGGTGGTTGATAGAAATAAAATCTTAAAATTGCCAACTATACCAATGTCTACATGTCATAGACATCTGGCAAAAGGTTCAAATTTATTTAGCTCATAAAATAACAAAAATATATAACTCTCTCCAAGCTGTCTTCAACTGTATCATGTTAAGACTGGTGGAAGCAGTCCTGGATGAATCAGGGAAATTTTTTGTTCCATTTTGAAATGCCTTCCTTTCAGTGCAGAAGCTGATAATTCCTTACACGTCCAGAACCTCTGCTTGTTCCTTTGTATGCAGCTGTCACTGCTGTCACTAAAATTGCTCAAGGCTTAGGCCCTTACCTTTGTGTCTCTGTTCCTGTTTCCAGCACCTAAAAGACCCAGACCAAAGATGTAAGGCTGTTACATTCTATTACTTTCTATTACTTTGGGGGGAAAAAGAAATAAATAAAAAATGGAGTCATAAGGTGCCTTTCACTTGCTAAAATTATAGCTTTAGAGTAAATTAATGCTTCAAGCTATTAATACAGTGCTTTAGTCTGCCCAGACTGACCTAAATTAAACTTTTATTTCATTATTGGCTTGGTCCAATTTGATGCTTGATTCATATTCAGCCTTACCAGATCTTCCATATCAACTGCTGTTCCTGCTCAGACACTTTCACAAGATTTCTCTTTGTTTTGTGTGGGGCTGAGATTAGAGACTGGATTTGCAGGACCATGGGTTGGGGTTGATATTGCAGATATCAGCTTCTATGTTAGCAATAACCCAATTTTATTCTGCTTTTTGTTAAATAATCCATAATAAAGCATATTTTTAGGGAATTAGCCTCAAAACCAGATTCTACAATTGTGGCAAAAGCCATGTCCAAAATCAAAGTAGATATTTCTTAATAATTTTAAAGTCTCACTGTACAATATCAGTAGAACAACTTCTTTTGTTAAATATTTCTGTGAAAAATAAGTGTTAAATAAACCATATATTCTTTATCTTCACAGCTGGTGGGAGCAGATGTAATTGTCTATTTCATCTCATCTGATACAAATCCTCCATTTACTTTAACACTTGATTTTGAATCCTCTTTTTGTGCTGTTTTCTCAACATCTGTCTCTGTTTTGACACGGTCTCTTCTGTAAAGACGGTAACCTGAGGATCAATATATGGTTAGTATTAAATAAAAAATTATAAAAATTGCCTGGAAAAGATGCTGTAGTAGCATATATCCATGTAACATTTTTTTTCCTTATAGTACTAAAAACATTTCAACACCTCCAGACAGTCCCTTGAAAGCTATGCTTTGGTTTTGAAATCCATTTGATTAATTTTATCCCTTCTTGTTTTCTCCTTGTACATGAAAAGTTAAATTGGTAATAAGAGTGATAATTATAGAGATATAATAGAAAATAACTATACTTTACCTCCTAAAATTAGTAGTGCAAATAACAGCTGGAAAATGCTGTAGATGAGTGGGAAAGTGAACATCAGTTCAAGTTGTTCAGGAGTGAATGAGAGCTGTACTATAGTTGTACACAGGTTAGTGTTTTGCATGCCTGTTTCCAGAGACACTGTACGACATCTAAAAGGAATAATACAAAGGCAATTGTGAAATAGCATCCAGTGGGTCCTTATGCTTTTTGCTAATCTGGATAAGCAAAAAATGTAATGGATAACTAAGAAAATTGTTTCCTTCAGCTAAAATAGTCAACAAGACACCCCACCTATGGCTGGTACCACCAATTATTGGCAGTTCAGCAGCTGTAAAAGACTGTGAACCACCTTCAAGGCACATGTGGTACTCGCTGTCTCCCTCTCTTGTAATGATGCTCTAAATTGTAGATGGCTGCATCTATATCAGAAGTTTTACTGTCATTCCAAACCACTTACAAGTCAGGTCTGTTTCCCTTGTTTGAAGAGCAAGACATTGGTACACAAAGTGAAAACACATGAAGGAGGAAATGCTAAAGAATCTGTAAATAAATGTGTACAAGTAAAGTTTTGTCTGCACACAGTATAGCAAAAAGTAGGCTTAGTGAATGAGTGACTCTGTACCATAACTAATGTTTAGGGAGCATTCTCAGCATTGATTAATCATGAAATAAAATCTTTTTACACAGTTGAATAAAGGCTATGGATTACCTGTGCCAAGACAGACCAGCTATACGAGCCAGAAAGAATCCTAAAGTATAGCCAGCTGCTGGAAATATGGTGCCAATGATCCATAATTTTGGTGTGATAATCCAAGAGCCTTTGTAGAGTATTCCCCCAACCACAGCAATGATCACGATGAGCACTGCTCCGACAATGGAACCAACCTGTGAAGCAAAGGAAAAGGGACTGAGTCAGAATCACAGAATCACAGAATACAGCACAAATTAGATCTCAAGGATCTTATTTGAGATCTCAAGGAAATTTAATGGCAGCAAACATGGTGTCAAACATGCCTGTGATTGCCTCTGGGTCACTGAAATGTCTTGTTAAACACAAAACCTAATGTTTACAGCAATACAATTCACAGCAGGCAGAGAGATTAGGTAGGTGCCATTTTACCAAACAGGAGATGTATGATGTACTTCAAGGTGTGACTACACCTCTAGATCAAGACACAGCTGAAATAGGTATCTATAGCAGATATCTTAAAACTAGTCTTTTGAAGCCTTGACTATAATTCTACTTAGGGCTGGAGATTAAAAATAATTTCATGGGTGTGATATGAGTGAGGAATGGTGCACCCATTAGAAAAAATTCCCCACATTGTTGAGAAGCTGACAGCCTAGTAGGTAGAATACTGCACTTTCCTCCCCTCCTTGGTGAATCACACTCTGAAGCTTAGTACAGTGTGTGCTAATTAGACACTAGATTGCTAGTGAGCTAGTGCTAGGAAATTATTTGCCAAGGACAGGAGTAAATCTTTAATGGGGCTAAAAGTTTGTGCTTGAAAACTGGGTATAAGCTTGTATAACCCTTCTACATGGACCTAAGCACTGCAGCTGATCTTATTTCCTGTGGCTGAATGTACTGAGATCTTTATTGCTGCTTGCCTACAAAAGTTGTAACTCACTCTCTTTTCAATACCCAAGTGGAATGTCTGTCATTACAGCCTATGTTGCCAGCAATCTCAGAGACAGACTTCATGGTTTAAGCTTAGGAGAAACTATTCCTTACCTAAAACATGTATTGCCGTTGAAGTGGCTTCATCAGTCTTTGGCTGAAGCATTTTTAAGAGCACTGAGTGAACAAGTGCTTTTGTTTGGCTGAGCTATTAACCACATGCATCTAGGAAGAAGAAACATGGTCTGGCCATGACAAGCTCTTCTTTCACCTTTGTTCTCTTGTCTGAATTTCTCACTATATAGGCTTTAATCTGACAGCTATGGCTCAGTCTTCATTAGATGTTTCATTGTCCTAAGCAAAGCAAACTCTCAATGGACTGTTCTGTGGGTTGCTCACCCACTCAGTAAGAAGGAATGAAATGGGGCTTGACTGAGGCATCAAGCAGAGTTTCTTTTCATATAGGCACAAGCCCATACTTTTCCCTCAACTGATTAAACAGAAATAGTAAGCTGTGAGTGCATTTAAAAATACATGATAAGCTAGCAGTTTAATGAAAATGAATTGACTTAAAAAGAACTGACTTGTGCTCTATGCTGTTTGAGCTAACAGCAAGGTAATGATAACAAAATATGGGTTAAAAAAAGTGACCAAATGAGTTTTCTTTAAGAAAATTTATGTAATATATTTGTTAACTAAGAATGGTTAGCAAAGGCCAAGAATTCTCAGCGCATCTGAAATCTCTTTAAACAAACCAAATGCTCAGAATGATTAATTTGCTGCCACCCTAGATGTGCTGAATTATTATTATTATTGTTGTTGCTATTATTATTTTGATGAGAATAGTTTTTTTGCCAAAATCCCCATATTTCTGATGTATCTGAAACCATCTTGCAAAGATAGCTGTATTTTGTGAATAATTTTTTTAGGTTTTTATAAGAGTTAGAATATTTTCTGTTTATTACTTTTTTATAAAAATTGACTTCACATTCAAAAAATTGGCCCACAAAAAATCAGGAAATTCTCTTAAAAGGAGAAAGGCATTTTGATACAGAATGATTTTATTTTTTATTGTTTTGCAGAGAAAAACTGCTTTCTGTTGACCTGAATGATTTTCCTTCCAATTTCAGTTTACATTATATACTGAACTCAATTACTAACATAGTTGCAGCCAAAGACAAAAGTAGGTTCTTTAGATAATGATGGTTTATAATAATGCATGCAACTCATGCATGTTTGTGAAGGGGGAAAGCAATACATTTCCATGGCACTTCATTTGTTTTCTGCTGAAAACTTTCCAAGTCTTATGAAGTCAGATAGTAATTCTATGAATAGCAATGTACTGCTTCAGTGGTCCCACTGATTCCATAATTTGTCCATAATTGCTTATGCTTCAGCCTTATATATCCTACCTTAAGTATGATTTTCGCTTTAGTAGGCCATTTGTGGTTGACAAATATTCCTAACGAAACAGGAATTACAAGAGCTACCAGAGAAAGTCCTATAAAAAAAGAAGAGAGAAGTTAAGACCCTGTAGGGTGCAGGGGCTCAGGACAGGAGAGACACCCTGCAGAGTGACTGTGGGCCTGGAGCAGCCCTTCAAGGGATGTTTCTGGTGTGCACACCCCCGGAGCATGGAGCACGCAGCACGAACACTCTACCCGCACCTGCCTATTTGCTTTTCTATAGACTCTGTTATCTTTGGCAGCCTGCTGAAGTAATTGCCATTCTGCCGAGCTACATGCTCATTCACCTGCATCAGAAAGGCAGACAGAAATCTGAGTGTGCTAATCATCTCTATCCTGTGATGTGAGTAGCTATATTAAATGTTCATTTTGCCTGCAGGTGTTTCACTACTGTACCATATCGGCAACTGGTTTAGAGCTTCTTTTGTTTTGGCCTTCCCCTTCCAGTATTTATTTTGAAAGCACAAGCAGTGTATGTGATTTTTGTTTTTCCCCAAGGACAATGGGAAGTGAAGTTGAAGAATGTGAAAGTGATTCTGCTGGCTTTTAAGATTAACATGACATGGAACTGCACTTGATAAGCACTAGGGCCACAGCTCTGCAAAGCACTGGAGCATGTATTTCTAAATACTTTAACTATTTTCTCTTTGTAGTTGGATGAGATTTTTGACAGGAAGTCAAATGAAGCCACTCCTGGCAGTGTAGATTGCAGCTTTTCAAGGAGACTCAGCAGTTTTAATCACTTGCCTAATTATCCACGTGTGCTTAAGTATTTTGCCAGACTCTGGCCTCTGCATTTAGCATTTTGCAGGATTGTGTTTTCAAGCTGTTACAACCACTTTCACCCAGGAGAAGCAGCTATTCCTATATGAATTATTCTATATTCTTATCTCACTACCACATAGGTCTCAAAACCATTTGGAAAAAGAACCACTCACAATCTTGTCATAATTATCTGTACAATATTTTTAACGGCTTCAAGTCTTTGGCAGAACTGTGGACAATATGAAGTGATTTTTGCTACCTAATGCCCATGGACATTGTTAAAAAGTACAGAGAGAAATATTTTTAAAAATCTGAGGTAATTTCTTCCTGACTGCAGGATGATGGTGTAGAGGTAGTTGTCACTGAAGGGAGGATAGACAGAAGGGAAAGTGCTGTTTCACTGGACTCACCAATACTGTCATAGGGGAGTACAATTGCATCAGAATCAGTCCACATCTTGGTGTAAATAAAGAGACAAAGTGGCATCATTCCCATTGCAAGCAGCGTGGAGCAAGTTGTCATGCTGATGCTGCAAAGAAATTGGTTACACTGACAGTTCATCTAATGCTAGCCCATAGTCTTTCTCGTTTTCTTATTACCATTTCACACTTTGTGAAAGGTTATGCAAGAAATGTTGCTGGCTACAGACAATTTATCCTGTTTATCAGGTTATGGAAAAGCTACATGAAAGGAATGGCTTCTGCTGAAAATAAAAGAACATGAAATATCAAGGTGTTCTGCAGTCACAGAACCATAACTTTTGGACAAAGGAGGCAGTCAGACAGGTGGCCAGCCAGAAGCTCTGTTGGCAAGTCTGTCTCCTTGCTGCCTCTCTGGATAGATTCAGAAAGGATGGCAAGCAGGGAACAGGGGCAGAGATGGACATCAAATGGAGCTTTCCGTTATAACAGAAGCTCTAGAATGTTAAAATTTCAGTCTGAACTCAACAGCATAGAAACTCATTTCATTGGCTAGGATACGTGACATAATAAATTTCCCTTTTCTGGCTTGTTTTTCTCTAGGCCAAAAAGTAGGTGCTAAGAATTGCTCAGTGAGGCTTAGCGTAAGTATTGTTGCAGCATTTCACAAAGATGTTTCTGTTTTCTGTTGTACAAAAAGATACATTCTGCTACAGGAATGAAGAAATAGGAAAAGGCAAGACGTCTAAAATAAGGAGAAAACTCAGAATTGGAATACAATAGATAAAATTATGTGTACAAATCTCATTTTTCTGGCATAAAAATACTGAGAGAGGGATCTAGTTAGGAGATTTTGGAAGCTTTCTTCTGAGCTTCACTTCTGATTTTTGTTGTTGTTGCTGTTGTTGTTGTTGTTGTTGTTGTTGCTTATCCTCAGAAAAGGGACTACTTATCCTGGCCCACAAACTGAGCAGATCCAGAGAAATTGAGAAAAATTAATGCAGAAATCACAGGATTTTCTGCATTAATTTTGGTTCCTGTCACACTCTGCTTTAGAGTCACCGAATAGGATTTTGCAGGGGCCTCTGGCAAAAGAGTGCCTTTAGAAGTCTCCTACAGAGAAAAAGAGTCATGGGCTACAATTAAGATTTGATGAAGTCCTAAATGGATAAAACCCCTCATGTTTCCTACCTCTGTATTTCCTGTATCTTTTTACTGTCCCTGAATGTACCTCCTTCTCCAAAGTCTGGCTCTAACCCCAGTTCCTGTTTCCAGAGAAGCAGTTGTTTTTGTGAAGTATCAAGAGATGTTTCTATAGGGAAGCATTAGAGGATATCAGCTGGGTTTGATTGACTAAGAAAGATATGAAACATCATACTTCACCTGACTGTGATTATAATGCTAATTATAAAACTGATTATTTCTCTAACTTTTGGTCTATTTACACAGAAAGATTTTGAAGCAGAACTATAGACAATGACCATGGGTTGTAATGTATAATCATAAAATATTACAGTTAAAACCAAAAAATTGTCTGATATGGTGGCCACCTTTCTATAATACTGTGGTAGTTCCAGAAAGCATCCACACAACTTCTAATGTTATTCTTCTATTGAGAAGAGAAGATGTTTGCTTTGACAATCTGCTGTACCTCTTGTATCCTGGTCCCTGCATCTTTGTTGCAAAGGTACTGACCAAAACTTAAGGTGGAGGTCTTCACCTGAAGAATAATCTCTTAAAGGCATTTCAATTTCCTTCATCTGCCGTCAGCATCATGGGATAGAAATCCTGCTCATGTTTATAGCATTATAAATTTGGATTTTTACCACTGATTTCAATGGTGCAACTCTGAACATGCAGAGCTGACTGAGTATAGTTTAGTTCAGTTTATTTTTACAGGGAGAGATTAGAACAAAATTTCAGCCTTGTACTCAATATCTTCCCATCTGTAGTTTCTTAGACATGTATTAATTGAAATTAAGTCTTACAGTTCTTTATATCATAGTTCTTTTCTCTGCAGTGAGGAAGTCAGTGACTAGTAGAGCTGATCTCACTCATAATTTGAAAACTGTTTTTACATTAACACCTGTATGTGATAGAAAAGTTCACTATTTTCAAAGGATGGAAAAAATGTTGTATTAAAGCTACAAATATTAACATTCTTAGACTATTTACCCTAGCTCTACATCTTTCTTACTTCTACTATTTTTTCCATTTCTAGTTAAGACTGGCATGTGATAAATTGGATGAATGCTCCAGTTTATTCTGTAGGAAAGACAAAAATGATCCTGTTTATTTTAGACCAAAGTAATCAGGACATAAAAATAAAAATCTGTCTTATTTTTAAAGGCTCTTAGAGTTAATGAACCCCCCATGGAATTTGTGTCAAGAGTAGTGTTCACTTCTCCTGTGTGTTTGATGTCCTAGGCCCTGTCAGGTGCCTTAGACATCCATTTCTGAGCTCATAGCACTTCGTCATTGAGACCACCATACTGCCACAAAGGAGGGTTTTCATTGCCCCAACATGCAGGGCTGCCTTAAGTAGTGGTGTCTACTCAAGATCTTGGGGGAAAGAAAAGTAATTTGAACTTCGGCAAAGTTTTCATAATGTATCTTATTTTAATTCTCTTTATAGATGATATTTGCTCCAAGATCTGAAGTTTTACAATAAAGATGTTTTCTAACATACACAATTCTGTTGTGATATCTTCCTCATGAAATCCCAATGAACCAAGGTATATTTGCTGTTCTGCTTATATTTACTGCAATTACAGTAACTAACCATCTTTACAAGGAGAAAGCACCATGCATGTGCCAGGAAGGTAAGAAAAACATCAGAGAGATCAGACAGTCCTGTTCAATGTAAAATTTACAATGTAAAGAGTCACATGCAGTACTTAGGGAGTGGCTGCTCTTACCTTAGGTCCATGTCTCCATCCACCCAGTAGGCGATGACATTCGAGGCTGTGCCCCCTGGACAGCATCCCATGATCAGCACGACGACAGCTTGAATAGGAAGGATGTTAAAGGCCAAAGAAAGCAAGAAGGCTGTGAGAGGCATAAATCCAAACTGGCAAAGGAAACCCACAAATATTCCCCAGGGTCTTTTTATGTGGCCCAAGAAATTCTTAAGTTCCACATTGCAGCCCATGGAGAACATCACCAAAGCCAGCATGATTGTTAGACCAGTACTTAAAGCTACGCTCAAAGTTTGATTAAAATTATCTTCTGGTAATACACAAGATGTGCCATCACAAATAGTAGCATTTGCTGGACAAGCCGTGGAGTTTTCTGCCAAAATACCAGCATTAAATTGCTGGGAAAGAAAGTTTGTCTGCATTTTGAAATACAGAACTGCTCACTACATCCGTGGTAAACTTTCAAGCCTGTGTAAATGCTTGTTTTTCAGTGACTTCTTTTAAATGATCCAGGAAGCAATAAAGTGCAATAAATGCCAGAAAACTCTTAGTGCTCTTGAAGGGTTTGGCTCAGTGCTGATTCATATAGTTATAAAAGTTGCACTTGCTTGGTACAGTGACAATTAATCATTTATTCGTATGATAATGAGGAATCCCACATCAAGAGAATAGCTGTGTTAATATTTAAGGGTGTAAAGGAGGCTTATAGTGCTGCCAAGCCCATGAAATGAGAATCACGGGAGGAAGAGAAAGTTTAGTCTTTGAATTTCTTGCATGCCTTCAGGAGACCTGCTCATGCACGCAAGGTTGTTGGCAGTACAGGGGTCTGTGTGGTGAGTAACTGAGACACAAGAAACCATGAGCAGAAGTCCTGAGATATGACTTGAAGCTGCAACTCTTGCTAATGGATGCAACATTCAGCACAACACACAGGCGCATTTGAGTGATATGGAATCTTTGTTTCTGGAAGCATGGAGATTCAGCACCCTCCTGTCATCTTCTGCCAGGGGGCAGAGAGCACAGTCACATTTTGATCCAGTTTGAAATGGAAGTGGTGGACAGTAAGAGGAGGAGAGTGGGGTGGCAGGGGTGGAGGAGGAAGGAAACATATTCCCTGAGTCAAGCGTGGGGAGCAGAGAGCAGGGCAGTGAGTCTGGCACACGACTGTGGAGCCATGGCAGTCAGCAAGTTGACCATGTCCCTTACCTGCCACGATATGCTCAGCATCCACACCAGGGATGACAGTGCAGATCACCTTTTTTTGCCAGGTCCAGCACAAAGGTTAGGAGACAGGTTTCTTGTGCCTGGCTTTGGTATGGCTCGTTGTGTTCTGTCATCCCCACGGTTCAAAAACAATCTCAAATTTTGGAAAGCTTTTAAAGATTTACCCCTCGGGCTTCCTGGAAAATCTGGAAATTTGGATGGTTTTCAGAGGAAGAATGTTAATGATTCTTTACCTGTGCCCAAGATTTGTGGCAGATGTATCTTCAAGTGTAGATCTTAGACTAAAATCAAGGCTCACATGTAAAGAGCAATTGATGCCCCCTAATAATCTTTATTTTTCAACACAGAAATACTTTTTACTAGGGTAACATTCTAAGCCATAATTATCTTCAGCAAGCAAGACTCTCTCTGGAAGCTCAGCACTTTGTGCCTAACATCAGTGTGTGAAATGATAGAAGCTCCTTTTTTTTTTTCACTTTAAACCTTGAATCGTGTAGGGGGAGAAGACTGCACTAGAAAGGATTTCCCAGCATGCTCAGATGGCACCTGCTTCTTTACAAAGGGGTCAGCTAAATGGCTGTATCTCCTAAGTCACTGTTGGGTGCCTGATGGGATAATGTCAGAGTAGCTTTATCCTCCCAGGCAGCTGGCAACTCCTACCCTGTGATTAGTGCCACATCTGTGTGACTAGGATATGTCTAACAGAACAACAAGTAAGGTAATAAGGAGTAGATGAAAGGAAGAGAAAGTCACAAGATCTCAGTTTGGCAGAAAAACTCATTCTCCTTTTTATGCTTGCTTTCAAACGGAATGTTTTAAGAGCTTTTACTTTACAATCCAAATCTTTTAAAGGGCTAGTGAGGTTTTTAAAGCCATATTAATAATACTGCAATAATATTTTCTATAAAACCTCTATCAGAGCCTTGATTTGCACTTGAACTTGCTTTTTGTTGAAACTAAAATTTTTTACAAGTGTCTTGAAATCTCCTGAAAATCTTGGGGCTGGGGGCAACTTTTCTAGTCCTGTAAATGTTTACTATGCTGTGGAAACCCAGAGTGAGTAGTTTGGGAGAGGAGGTGGGACTTAAAGTGGCTGCTTCTCAGCAGAGCCTCATGCAGGGTCTTGCTTTTACCTCCTCTGTCTCCTTGCAGACCCTTTGTCGGGGAGGTGTAGGGGTGCTTGATGCTGCACCCCCATGAATGTCCCTGGTTTGGGTCTCCAGCCTCTGCTAAGGGACTGGACAGTCCAGCTGTCATTTTGGAGTTTGATATCTGGAAACAGTGTGTAGGCGGAGACCTTCATGCTCAAGTTTTGTGCTTAGCTAAGGACAAACAGCACATCAGCTACTCAGCTGTGTGGCCTTGTGGAGCAGCAAGTTGTGTAAAATTGACTTGTATTTAACTGCTAGCTTTGGCTTTGTTTCTTCCCCCTCTATTTTAAAAGGGATGATTGTGAGTCATTATTTCAACAGCTAGCTTTTTAAAACCTTAGATCACAAAATGCGGTCTGGAAACAGAAGAGAGCCCCCTGAATTCAGCTTATTATTAGGCTGACATTGCCACAATATAGCACAGATGGGAATATCTGTATCAAGAAGTCCTCATGTGTTAGGGAACTACAACCTTATCCAAGACATTGAAACATTTGCAGGCACAGTTAAAAAACTTGGCATGTTGCAGGAGGTACAATATTATTGAGTAGGCAGGTGGGTCTCTCAGGAGTGCTGTATTTCAAACATTCCTCTAAGTCTGTTTTGCTTTTTAAAAATGTGCTTCTGCGATCTAATCCATTTGCATGGATTAAATGCAGGCTAGCAGGAGACATCCTCAAAGAAAGCAGCAATTCAGAGATGGGTTTCAGAGATACTCAGCAGTATGCATTCTGTTTCACTGCCTGTTTTCCACTCAAGTTATGGTGCTTAAGTGGTAACATGGACTCTGTACTGCTCTGTGAACCTAGTTGGCATCTTTTGCCTGTACATGTTGCACATGTTAGTCAGGGTGATTTTAAGCATTTGCCATTGATATTCACTGAAGGAAGGAGCAGTGCAATGAACTTGGTGACATTTTGGTGATGATTAACATACCCAGACTCATTCTTGACACTGTGAGCATACACCAAAAACGAGAAAAATCAATGCTTAAATAGAGAAATACAAAACTAAATGTATATTTGCATCCCAAATAGAAATACTTCGATTTATCTTGAATTTTTTGCAATGATGGGGCTACCAGCTTATTTAAGTGAGTTTCAGCAAATAAATCCAGGCAGGTAGAACTTGTAAGGATCTGTCCCTGTGCCGACAATTAGATAATTGATTTATCCATTAACTCAGGCAGTTACAAAACAAGAACAGCAGTAAGTGCATACAGAAGCCTACATTGGGAGAGACTATTTAGCTGTTTGTCTTTTATGGCTGTCTGGTGCTTATTTCTGTGATGTTTCTCTTAATGGGACTTATGAATCTTCCCTGTCTGCTGAATTCAGACTCTGAGATGCTTCTTAGTATATTTATGTCTTGGTTACAAGAATCTTTTCTTTCAGATAATTGATTACCTAAAGTTAATTATCTGCTTTTTACCATCATTTTAAAAGAGAGACAGCAGCTGAATCTAGTATTGCTGACTTTGTAACTTTAAACTTAAGTATAACTGTAAAGGAAGATTTGTTCATTTGTTGAAAGTTTTACTACATTGGAAGCTTATAGAAGGCATTAAGAAAAGAAAATCTCCATGCAATAGCAGGAGAGAAACTAATGACATTAAAATACTTCTAGCTTGCAATAGCTTCCTATAAAAGTCACCTGCAAAGCTAACTTACAGAATCTTTGCATTTACATTTTTACATTTCACTGACTGGTGCAGACATCTGGACTCTCCCTGTTAGACTCTTGAGCTGAGTTTCAAATGAAACATTGGGGGCACAGGTGTTGAACTCAGCTGGGAAAAAAGTCTGATGTGTTACATACTTGGATTACAGGTAAATTAAGCTGGCTGGTGTATTGATTCTGAGAGGTGCATCTCACAATCACGGCTGGATTCCTGCACAGAATAAGTGATTGGCTGGAGGGATAGGGTTCTGCTATGATTTGTCAGAACTCTAATTATTGTGCAAGGAGAAATCCATAGTGCTTTTGCATTTTCTGATACAATTGAGACTTTCTAATCCAAATAATGTTTTAGTGTATCCATCTTAAGTAACCAAATGTGAGCGTTTTCAGTAGAACATAACAAAAGTGCATGGTTACTACAAAATTCATGGAAGAGAATGCAAAAGCCTTAGACTTCAAAGAACTTTGCTCATGTCTGATAGATGTATGAGGGGAAATCTGCATTTCACATGCTCAGCAGGGACTGTCTGCTTGAGACAAAAAGCAACAGTCTGCCAAAAGTATAAGGTAGCCTTTTGACTGCCATACTGTAAGAGCGCCTTCTGACTGATTAAAAAAGGTGAAAGTTAGATAATTTCATAACAAATCACAGAAATGAGTCATGCTACCAGCTATAAAATATAAGTTACTGAATGATTCTATTGGATTGGAATCCCTAAATAAAAGTATGCTTTCATGTTCCTCCACAGGGACTGGCTTTAGTCTTCGAAGATTAACACACCACAGAAATATTTCAGTTCCTTTACCTGTCCTTTTAAAGTTGTAATTTTAATTAATAGTAAAGTTTAATTGGGATAGGTGGCCAAAAAAAAAAAAAGGTATAAATTCCCGATCAAAGGTCTGATTGATTTTAAGTCTACAACATTAAAGAAAAATAAAATTATTATAGGGATTTTATTTTCTTGGAGCCAAAATCGGCTCTGTTAATTTTCATTAGAAGGGGAAACCACTTATACTGTTTCGTCTTTGTTGTTGTGTTGGTTTATGACATTTAACTCCTGACAAGTAGTAGAAAACCAGTGTTTTTGCCTGCAGTTCCAGTGACCTTTCCCACCATTGTCCAACTCTGGAACCTGAAAGGCCGCACCTTTTAAAATTTTCTTTTAGGTAATTAATAAATTAATTTGATTTTTTTCTTTGAAAAAAATAATAAAATCACCTAATTGTTCTCTCTGTTAATTTGAGATATAAAGATAAAGCAGACAAAGCAGAAAACTACAGTAGAATACAACTGATAATAAGTGAACAATGGTCATGAATTAATTCACCTGTTAGTGGATGGGACATTGCTTATCAAGGAGTAGAGCATGACAGGAGCAGATCAGTAGATCAAAGCATGTGGTGCTGGGGAGTTAAAAATTTCCCTACATATAATCTGGATATTTTACTTCAACATGGTTTAGTCCATGGTGTCCCTAACACATGTACTATGAAATGGTCTCAAAGATCAGTCATGGGTAAGAACTCATACATCCCTGGTGTTGGAGCACATCTGCAAATGTGCAGTGGGCTTTTTGGCTTAGTTATAAACCATTAAACAAAACTAGTTAACACACCCCAAAACCTCTCTGCTCAACAACCCAGGATATAGGAAATGGGAACATTTTGGGGGTTTATTTCAACATTGCTCTAGTGCTCCAGACCAAAACTACAAAGGAGATGCAGCCTTAGGTTATCTGTGTCATCTGCACTGGGATTAAAGGTGGGCCATGGGCTGTGGGAGTTGTGTTTCCTGCAGGGACATGGCTGGGGGAATATCCTAGGGGCATCAAAAATACCATTAGATACCTACATTTAAACAGCTGAGTCCCAGCCTGGATAGCTGTGCTGAAGGTGAGTTGTGCCTGATGGTGCTGATGTTCTCTGATGAGGATAAGTTAAGGCTCATGTGAACAGCTCTGGATCAGACAGCTACACTGGGGAAGTTGAGAACCACATCCTTTAATGAACACAACCAAGAAATTTGCGGAGAAGTGTTACTGAGTTCCTGCTTTTATTTCGCCTAGGAATTTGAAAAGGAACAGAAAGTCAAGTGGCTGGAATTGTTTCAGGTAAGCACTAAGCAGCCCTTGGGAATGAGAAAAAGACATAAAGGAGAGGAAGTGCAAAAATAAAGTTGTGTGGGATTTTTGTGTTTTAGTTTAGATTTTTATTAAATTTTTTTGTTTGTTTGTTTGTTTGTTTTGCCAAGATTTCTCCCCATTATTTAACAGGTGTTTTGCTTTGAATTCAGGCTTTCTTAATGAACACAAACAGATTCATTAACGGACAAAGTTATGCCCCCTTCTCAAAACTAGGCTGATCTCTGGGAACATGGCACAGACAGTTCCTTAGCATTTCTTTTTCTTCCTTACAGCAGAGATTTGAACTAAGAACTTCCACAGACCATATTGGGAGCTGCTCGTCTCAGACTCTCTTCAGGTGAGCACCTTCAGATGTCTGAGCTGAGACCCATATATGCCATCTCTTTCGCTGGCACCCTAATTACAAGATACTATTTTCACATTCTCCAGATTCACAGAAAGTTTTGAGTCATGTAGAAATACAATTTTCTCTTTAATATAAAAGAATAATCTCTTCATTAAAACTATCTGGGGTCCATCTGAAGAAAAAGCCAGCAAGATTTAACTAATGCAGACTCTAAAGCTTTCTGACTGCATGTGGTGGGGTGTGAGGGAGGGAAACAGATAATGGCAGCTGTTACAAGCTTAAGCTCCCACTTGTGCTAGATGCTGTGCAGGGCCATAGTAAGCACCACTTCCCAGTACTTATGTTTTTTTCCTTTTTTTGGTAACATTTCTTATCTTCCTTCACCATATGGGATATGTCAGCACTATAGGCTCTTCAGAAATGAAGAAAAATAAAGATTTAAAAGAGTACCCTTTGCATATATAAATTATATACAACAAGACACTAAATTTGAAAATACCGTGTAAAACTACTGTCCTCTTCTCAGGGAAAAACAATGTTATCTGCATGTCCATCTTCTTGACAGAATTTTAATTTTCTTAGGACATACATCTTTATTACAGTGAGTGATACTGGTTGGGACTGCATAAGGTTTCCAGGACTTTAAAATTTTCTGCTTTGATAATACAGATTTCAGCATGTTGTTTGGCTGTTTGCTTCCAGTATACTGTTTATTACCTGGAGACACTCTTTTAGAGTTATTTGAGGTTTAACTGGATATGTATAAGGTGAAATACAATGATAAAACATTCAAGAGTGCTGTATAGTTGCAACTTTATCGGGGAGCTCCTGGTTTCTTAGGACTTGGGAAATTTGATCCACCTGCCTGGATAGCAGAAACTTTAGTGACGCAGTTTTGAAAATTCAGACACATAGCTCTGTGGTTGTAGGAGTTGAAAGTACTGAGGATGAAAGTGCCCTGTTTGTGGTGTGTTGTAGGGCTGAGGATGACTGAACAGGTACAGCCTCTATGTAAGTGTCTATGTCATAGACTTGTTCATAGAAGAGTTACGTTTGGAAAAGGCCTCTAAGAAAATCAAGTCCAGCTGTGGCAGGGGCTTGTGTAAATGAGAGTATAATTCTTGCTTGATGCTTGGAGCTATGCAAATAGAATAGATGGTAGTATTGACGTTTCATTGTGTAATAGAACCTGAGTAACATTTTGGGTTTTTCAGCAAGCCCTTTGGGTTAACAACTTATGGTTGATGACACTGAACCTGTGGGCTTTGGGAGCTGGGAATATCCATCCTTAGATGCTTGGCGTCCTTGTGCAACATCCTTTAAAATGGGTGATCTCACAAAAGCAATGCAGCAGAGTGGGAGTTGTGCACAGCAATCAGTCAAAAATGCCAGGGGATAAGTCTCTGACTTGGACCCACTCCCCTTCATACTGCCTCCTGAAATACAAGAACTGGAAGAGGACCTGTAGCCCAGGTTCCTTTTTCCACAAACCCTGTTTGCTCATGACCTCTCTCTATCCTAGTCAATACCTGATCATGCCACATAGTTTCTGTGGGCTGGGTGAGGGAGGGCTGGCCTGGAGCAGCCTGCTGGCTGTGCTCAGAGAATTTTGCAGATGGTTTGCCTGGGACCTGGTTGATGCACGCTCAGGTCCCTCTGGGCAGAAAAGGCAATTTTAAGTCTGCTACCCCTTCAGCTCACATCAGTTTTTTAACCAGAGGGTGAAAAAAAAAGAGCAGAGATGCCAGACACGCTTTCAGCATGCTCCTGCACCTTGGCTGTGCTTTCTGCCTGTTGGTGATGTCGGGAGCTGGGGCACAGTCAGGCATAAATGACAACTCAGAGAAAGCCTGAGGATCTCACCTGGCATCAGGCTCCTGCAGTGGCAGCCTGTTAGAACAGGACCCACAGCTCTTCTTGAAGCTTGCTAGTGCAGATATCTGCTCCGAAATTGCTTGTCAGAATTATTTCCATCAGTTCTGTTCCAAAATTATTTCCATGAAAATATAATTTGTGTCTGGTTGCTTTCATTTCTGACACTACTGAATGTCTCCTATTTGGAATGTAATGAATCAAAAAGGAGTATTGATTTCATCCTTACAAGAAAAGATATTTATATATGAATATGTAAAAATAAAGACTTATAAACCACTACATATATACATTTATATATAAATAATATATATGCAGCAAGAAAAATTATTAAATATAGGTGTGGAGGTGGTTTGGCATTTTTGGTGAGTGAGCACCTGTGCTCTCTGAGAATTTCCATGTAAATGAAGTGACTCTTCTAAAAACTTTCCTAGCCTCCTTCAGTAAATGACAACATACTTAAGAAATTATTTTTCTGCTGCTGAAATAAGTTTAGGCATTATTAGATTTGTGTACATCAAGATCTTCAGTAGATATTTCAGTAATACCTATTTCCTCTTCATGAGGATTTTGTGATGAGTCAAAAACCTGGTAGCTTCTGTCAACTAGCATTAACTAGGAAAAAAAAACCCATGTCATTTTTAGTACATTATTAGAAAAGAGGATGTAATCTATAAACTTTGTTTCAGTTTTCTTAGTGATTCTTCTGTGACTCAGTTTACAAATTTAAATGTACGGTTACTTACATACTATTCCAGTTCAAAATGTTTGAAACACCTTTTAGTGTTTTTTAAAGATCCAGGTTTTAACTGGAGGAACTTGTTTTCTTTGCCTTCTGACCCCTGGACACTTAAACTGTGCTTTAGTGCTGGTTTTGAACTCTGGTTTTTGAGGTTTGATAATGGCCTTAAAATGAGAATTAGAATTCTCATGCATGGAAAAAGACATAAATTTGGGACTTCAATGAAATCAATAAGTTGGTGACAACACCCAGCTACCTGTTCACAGAGTGT
Organism: Hylia prasina; assembly: GCA_013397195.1. NCBI lineage: Eukaryota > Metazoa > Chordata > Aves > Passeriformes > Sylviidae > Hylia > Hylia prasina. Next base: position 238,163 of record VYXD01002344.1, read on the forward strand.
TATCTCCTAAAATGTTTCAAATGAGTTTTAAACAAGAGTGTATGGGCACAAAATACTAATGTAGATGTGGCTTTTTGCGACAGCCAGGAATACAAAATTGATGAGTGGGACTCATATAAAAAATTGGGACCGCACCATACCAGTGTATTAAAATTTAAAAAAAATTTACTCTCTTTTAAAGTAGTTCATATACTTTATATCAAATAACAAAGTTATGGTCCAAAAATTTTTCATCTGCATCTCTAAATGTGTGGACTCAACTTTCCCACACTTTTTTTCCTTTTTTTCATCAATGTGACCTGGAGGTATCTTGCAGTGGAAATCAAAATATTGAAAAAAAAAGACTTAAGAGTACGAGGGAGATCCTTGGAGACTTAGTAATACCATTAGTGGACAAGCTGAAATAAAAAAGCAGGTCCAATTTAAGCACGCAGCCTGCTGAAGTCCATTTACATTATAAAATATTTCTCAGAAATACATATTTTTTTAAATAGGAAGAAACCCTCTACAGTAAATGAAAGCCAAAAGTCTAAATTTTTTAGGCCATTCAAGAATATAGTTAGGAAAAAAAAAAATGAAAACCTCAGGTTTAGTACCAGCATCTGAACCTTTTATTTTTCCTCTCTTCAGAACAGCTGCTATTTCTATAGCTTTTATGTGGAGGAAAACCTCTGTCAGATGGCCACTTTATGCATCTAAGGTGTGTGTGTTCCCTGGAGGAGATGTCCTGCCCTGGTCCCACTGTAGGGACAGAGGTACAAGGCCAGGCATGGGTGATGCTTTTGGAGGGTAATACAATCTGCAGTGATGATGGGCACCAGACTGTGCTCTGACCAAGACAATAATGAGCTCACTAAAGTAACTCACAAATCTCACAGCTCAAAGCTTTCTTTGGCTGTTTCTGCATGTACTATTTGTTAGCTACACATTGACCTTGAGATTTGATATACGCTGAGCATGTGGGGGAGATCTTTATCTCCTTAACTTGCTTTATCTTTGGGATCTAACTCCTCCTTTGATCACAAACAAAAACGAAGAATACTTCTTATTAGTTTTATAGATTTCTAGAAAGAAGTCTTTTAAAAGCCGTCTCTGAAGCAAGAAATAGATAGTGTTTATACATGCTTCAGGGGAAAAAAGTTTCTTTCTGAATGAGAGCACTTATGTTCAGTTAAGCCTGGGTATGACAGAGACCATGACATGCCAAATAAAAGATTTGCTAGCTACAGCATTATGTGGAAATTGAAGAATATTTATTTAATTGAAAGATAAAATACTCTTTGGTAAGGAAGCTTCCTCTCTTCACACCCAAGATGTCATCAGCAGTTCTTATACAATATTGTTTCCTGACTCTGTGACTGAGTGAATGAGTAGTCTGAAGGTCTCCTTTTGTTTTCAGAGCTGCTTGCACTTGTGTTATCAGCACTGAACACACCTGAGCAAATGGGGCTCGCTGAGATATTTGATAGGCAGAAATTTCCAGGAATCCAATGGTCCTACTGCTGCCCTCTGTGATTGCCCTTGGTGGGACAATAGTGACAAAGACATGCAGACGATGATTAATGCCTCATCCCCTGAGCCCTTTTTCCCTCTGAAGTTCTCTGTTGTCTCTGGCCTGAGATATTTTTGCACAGTGGAGAGAGGGGGGACAAGATAGGAAGGAATTACTTTATATCTGAATAAGAAGTTTTCCCTTTCTGGCTCCCAGAAATGAGACCCTCCTGAGTCGCTGCAGTTCCACACACACTTAACTGCTTGCTAGCCAGGCAGCTGCCTGAGCCAGAGGCTGGCTGTTCTCCCCTACAGGCTTTTCAGTTCATTACTGCAAACTACATAAAGAAGAGAATTTAAGCCTTGGGTTTTGTCAGTTTAATGAGAAACCTGGCAAGCCATCTTGTCCTTTATCTTTTTTAAAAAATTTTCTTAATTTACTCTTTTTGCACGGGAGGGATATCTCTGGTAACAATTGGTAACAATGTGCTGTAAGCAGGGTGGGTAAAATCCAGCTGGAGCTGAGGGGTTACCAGTGAAAACATATTGGTGAAATTGAACTGGTCAGGAGAAAGTAATTGCAGAAGGGTTTTTCGAAGAGATGTGGAAGCTTTCCTTTTTAGGCTTGACAAATAGCAAGATAAATACATTGATAATGCCCAGGATTTCCTTTTTAAAATGCTTTTTACCTTACACAAGTAACAGCAAAAAATTTAAAAATAAAATAATCTGATTCAGTTAGCTATTTCTTCTGGCTTGAGACTGCCTTTTCCAGCCCAGGCATTTTAGTATGAACAGCCAGTTCATACCAAATTCATTGATTCCTCAGCAGTTCAACTTAAATGGATATGTCGATCCATGCTGTCATTATTCAGGAATATGTCTCCTGGGAGAGTAATTTTTACCTCAGGTTAAAGAACGGGTAAACTGAAAAGCTGCCTATTAGCTTGTCATTATCCATACCTTCTGATGTTTAGTGCTTGCTCATGTTTTACTCAGACCTTTGAAGCCCCCTTGTTTTTCTGATTTCTGCAGTAACACTAGATCTTTTTACAAAGTTCAGACTTGCAGCTCTATTACTTTTTCCAAATTGCTGTTAAACTTTCAGAACTGTGATGGCCTTGTGCCTTCAACCTAGCCTGATTAGCATTCAAGAAATTAAAGAAATAGACTTTAAATTCCTCAGAAAGTTACATGGAGCGTATGGAAGGGCAATAACCAAGGAGAGCTGTTAATGATCCGCTGTTCTGTTCACCTCCAACCACGGATATGCTCAGCCTTTACCTATGTGGGAAACAGACCAAAGCTGTGCACAGAACTTATAGGGAGAGTGGAAATATTCACAAACTAGGGGAAAAAAATAAAAAGCATTCGTTAATATATGGGCACAGTCAATCACAGTCAACCTCAGACTTAATCTCCTAAATTGTAGGTAAGGATAAGTAAACAGCATTCCCATAGGTAATTATCCATTACCTATTTTGAAACTCAGCAATACAGTACTTAATTACTTCTAGGACAGGGCAGGCTCATTTATTTAGCTTTTTTAATATATATTTATTATTACTGGCCCCTTCAATCACTGTAAGTGACACAAATATCCTGACTAAATGATGTTTGAATTAACCTCCATGACGTCTGCAACAGCCCATCAAACCTAAAGGTGCAGCTGATTACCAGAAATAGTTTGACATTTAGTTTTCACATTGAGCAACACTGGACAGCAAGAAATGGACATGCAGTCATCAAACAACAAAATGAAAGTTTCAATCCCAAGGCCTTCTGACTGTCCCAGAAGGCTTAGACCCCAGGACCATGTGATAGGACTCTATAGTACCCTGATGAACATTTCTAACATGTAGAAATTGCAGGTTTCAGTTTATCGGCATCACGTCTGTTGGTAGGATGTTGGGCAAACATCCATAGGTATAACTTGCAGATTATGTTGCAGTCTTTAATGGAATGTTCAATAATATTTTGTTAAATCTGTATGGTAGTTATACACTTTCTGTGACTGGGATAACTAGGCTGGAAGTCTGGACCACTTGAACATACCACATTTATATCTTGTGGTAAGAGACATGTGATAGCAAAAGCAGCCAACTGGTGTTGTGATAAAATTTAGAAAGTTATCAGCAGTAGGAAGGAAGACATCCTAAGCAAATGCTTGGGCTGAAAAAGATAAACACTTTAGCAGCCTCCTTTTACACTTATCATAAAAAGGTAATGGCAACATTACCTAGTAGTTTATCTTGTTCATAGTAGCTTCTTTCAATCTCCAAAGCAGTTCATGGACCCAATGTCAGATTGAAACCACTGCTCCATAGCAAAGTTGTCTGGGTCTCAAAGCACTTTACCTCCTTGAATCACAAATCCACATTTTTGCAGCTGTGGATGATGATGTTCAGGAAACAGATTAATTCAAGAGAACTGCTTTTCAAGGAAATGGAGTTTGTAGAGGTAGAAAATTTAATAGGAGGCTTGGCTGGGGCTTTTTTCGTCTTGGAAAATGTGGTCACCCGAGGCAGTGTGAAGGTGTTGTGTGACTGGTGTCACTGAGTTGAGGAGGAGGAGGAGGAGGAGAAGCAGACTAAGGAGATCTTATCTAGAGGCTGTTGTTGCACTTGTGTACTGATATATTTAATCTAGTAGCTCTTTGGTTTTGTGGTCTGTCCAAGTGGGTGTTTGCTCTTTTTATTTTTTTATTACTTTTGTCCCATTGATGTTATTTATGAACCGAACAGACTGTTAGTTCTAAGCGCCTAAAAGTTATTTTTAAACCATGTGGAGTGCTGTTTTCTGTCTAGCTTCTGCTCTAGACATTTTCCCTTCCCATCTGGTACAGCAAGAAGAGTCTGTCTATTCACCAGAGACTTCTAAATCATTGTGTCAAAATTTTAGCTCAGGAAAGGAAGAAATGAGCAAAAGTGAATTTAACTGATCATGCTTTTGGTTATTAATAAACCTAAACCCTTTTCCTTGTGATAAAAGACAGTTTTCTGGAAAATTAGGGAGGCTGACCTTTTGGAGCTGCTCATCCCACTACTCCACCTCCATGCAACTCCAAGTTGTTCAGCAGTGCATGAAAGTGACACCTTCCAAGGGCAGGAACAAGAATCCCCTTGTCACCTGTGTTATACAGCTTTGAAGAAGCTAGTTGGTTTTTTTGTGTCACTTCTAATACCAAATCAACATTTTGTTATGAAGGTAAAACTGTAATACTGTCTTGAATCCAAATTAAAAAAAAAAAAAATCACTATCTTCTGACATTTTCCCATATTACATTACTGCTCTCTATGGTTCTGTCCCATTGTCTTAGCTTCTGGTATAGTTTGAAGTGCTCGGGAAACATGCTTATTCTGTGAACACTGAGATGAAAGATGGATTCCTGGAGAATGTGTTTCAGTTTAATTTCTGACATTAGTTTCTACATACAATAATTTTCATTCCTAGTGCTATGAAAAAAGTTTCAGGGAAATTATTCAATCTGTTTTTCAATTTATGAACTCCATTATTTCTCCAACATTATGCTAATTTTATAAAAATTTGATCATGGCCAAACCTGCATAATGGCTGGACACTTGATCTCAACTTTTGTTATGATGTGAATTATGTTACAGATTTTTAAAAATTTTCTTCTGTATGACAGATCAGGAATTTCTGCTGTAAAAAATATTCCATTGATATTTTCTGTTCTTACAGTTCTTATTAGTGAAGAATTAACCTCATAGTCCAACACATTTACACTTGACTGCTCTCCTTATATAAAATGGCTGAATTTAAGAGTTGAAGGGCACATGAAAGGCAACTTAGTTTTATGGAAGGTAGAAGTTTTACTTTTTTGGTTTCTACTCTATTATCCAACAATATGTTAAAAGACTGTTGAACAATTGCCAGTCATAACAAATAAAGAAACCAGCATTGCTCTCAGAGGTATCAATTATACAATAGATAACCAGTAGGAAAAAAAATCCATTTATTTGCAAGAGAAATCAAAAGCATAAAGCAACCTGGCATATAACAATTTAGGTCTATTAACAATTCTGTCTGGCTCCATGAAGTATCATAATTTTGGTAATGATGACAAAAAGAAAAACTAATGCAAGTTTATGTCAAATGCTCTCAGGAATTGCTGAATTGCTTTGTCCTTCTCAAAAACATAAGCCTAAGACCTTGCATTTGTGTAAAATTTTGAAACAATCAATCATGGAAACAGCATCTGATTGCAGAAAACATGATTTTAAAATCGATTCGTCATGCTCCTATATGGATTTAGTACCTTCCTTGTTTTGACATTTCTTATTTGCTAAATGCAAGAGTGCTACTGTAATTTCTCTGTGTTGTGTTACAAATTAAATGACCAGAATGCAAAACTTTATTTTTTCTGTTTTTGAATCTGTCTTGGATATGGAATTATTTGGTTACTTTGAATTTTTTTTTTCCTTATGCATTTCTTTTGTGATTCCTTAGAATTAGGTTGGCTGATTTCCATGTGAAAATCATTTGTGACATCCCATCACAAAAAATCCTTGGGAATGGCTTTAGCAACATGATCAGTTTTTAACACCTGCTTGCTGAGAAGAAATAAATATATGCTCCTTCTATTGTTAAATTTGACAAAGAGGAGAATTGGATTTTGCTGCAGCTCTGTTCAGTTACTACACTTAAAGACATGCAGGTTTATGTCCCTTTTTAAAAGTACTTATTTGGTGAAAATTGCTTTATAGCACAAATGTGTACAGTGAACTGTATGCATGATGTTTTGAACAATATATGTAGTATTGTCATAGGCTAGTGGTTATCATGTTCCCAGAAAGATTCAGCTTTTATTTACTAATCAGCACAGAGATTTCTTATAGAAATTTGAAATAGTGAAAAGCACTAATGTTGAAACTGTCTAGTTTATACAGCTTAAGTCTCTCAATTTTTCTAACAGTGATACAAGAAACATAGACCTTTAAATTTTCCCTTTCTTCAAAAATGTGTGGGCATTGTTTGTTCCAACAGTTTTTGATACAAATTAAAATACATATATTTCTGCCTAGAAAGTGGTTTAATGCCTGTGACATTTCAATACCTATGAATTATATTGGCATAGTTGGTAATTTTACTTCCCCTCAGCCATGAGGTGTATTGTACCTGGCATTATTTCAGAGTTACCATGTAACTGGAACCACATTCTTGAGGAGGGTGTGCTAAAGACTGTTTAAATTTTGCACAGAAATAACCTAAACCTCTGAATTTTTTTTTCTTTGTTTTGTTTTGTTTTGTTTCAGGTTTTTTTTATAGAAGCTTTTATGCCGAGCAGTCCTTAATATTGTCGTTATTTACTGTAATATCCTGTCATGAATTTTGTGTTATTACTATGTGCTGATAAAATTTTTAAAACTCTCTCTCTGTGGAGGGGTGAGATAGGATTGCCAAACACTTCCACCTCCCAGTCCCTACTTTTCCTTCTGCTCTCATACAGTTCAGTAGCACAGAGGTTTTCAGGATTCCTTCCAGCTAACACAGGGGAGGGGTTCTGAAAGAGCATATGCTTAGGAAATTAATAAGGATGGCTTTAGTTTTGATTTTGGGTAACTTTTGCTTAGCTGCCCAAATGAATCAGCTAAATTTCTGAGTGAAGTGAAACTCCAAGCAGTCTGTTTTGGACTTCATCCCAGGCAGACCTATTCAGCCATCCACTTAATTGCTAGTGCATCTTCATTTATGTACCTCTATTGATTTTAATCTCTGATGATTTATACAGTACCATAAGCAGGTAACAAGCCAAAGCAATGGCATTTCACTGGAGATGAAGATGCCTATAAACTATCTTAATTTGTCCAAAATCTGCTCATATGTACAAGGCTCCTCCTGTTGTAGTTGTGTGCTTAAAGTTTGTGCTTATGACTACTCATCTAAACTTTTGTTCTTTTTCTCATTACAGATTTGAAGACTGTTTTCCTGCATTTTAAAAGCAAAGTACATTTCCGTTTGACTTCCAGCTACCTCATGGCCTGCTGCCAGAGTTCTCTGATATTTGTTTTTCCTCTAACTGCCTGTTATTGTTAAACTTGTTCTTGAATGTATGTAGAATTCATTTGTCCTGAATTCAGATATGGCGTGATAAGGACCTTGACATAATTGTGAGTGATGAGCCATCATTAACTTAACTCATAAACACAAAGAAAAATTAAGTATTTTCAGAGTAAGATTCAGCTCACCTCTTTAGATCTTTAGCTCAGGGTGAAACAAGTCCTAGAGAGTGCTTTTGCCTGAAAAAGGGTTTATTTGCTCTTGAGATCTCTCTGTAATAGAGTTAAGACAGAGAATGCTCTTCAAAAGCCACAGCTGCTGTCTCCTTGACTCTGCTGCCTGAATGTGCTGGAGCAGGATTAGACCTGAGCTCAAATGTTCCTAAATATGTCTCTAGTCTATAGCACTCTTCAAATAGTTATTTAAAACAGCTTTAAAATAATGCCTGAAATGGTACTTATGCTTGACGATTAACATAAGTAACACTGCAATCAAAACAAGGAAGATTAACATTGCAGGGATGAGTTGTCTGTCCTAGAGGTGTCTAAGCTGCCCATTAACACAATACTTTGTGTTTTGTGACTTTGTTGCAGAGTATTATGCAATCTAAAAGAAAAGCGCATACGAGAGAAGTCATCCTTGCTAAATGTATGCCATCTTATTTTAATTTTCCACTTCAAATCACAATTAATATGTATTATTCACACCTTTTCATTTCTATGGTTATAGTGTATTAAAGCAGAACAGATGCTTTGTGCAGGCTGACCGAGGCATGGAAGCAGACTACTGTTATTAATGTTTTCCAGCTCTCCTTTACTGTGAGCAAGAACAGTATAACAGAAGAGAATCTCAGCTACCGAAGGCAAGGTAAGTTAGCAATTTGAGGAGATGCTTCACAGAGAGGATTTAACCACTTCTTTTTGCAGTGACCACATGCATCATATCAGACTGCTCATTCCAGGCAGTGGGAAGAGGAGACTTTGTATTCTGGTGGCAAGCCCCTAAGGAAAGGAAGGTCTCCTTCTAGATAACTTAGGCTAGAGATCTGTGGCTTAATTACTGGTGTTCTATCTGTAACTGCACTGGTTACAGTCTACAAAAACGGGGCCTGGGATGAGTGTGGGCCCAACTTGCACCCAGCAAAGACCTTTGTAATAGAACTCATTTAGGGTAGAGTTCATAACTTTAACTTTTCTTACTTACATAAAAGTAATTAGGAACTTAAATAAATATGAGGTAATTTTTTAAACTAAGAATTATATAAACTATATTTTTTTTGGTGGAGAACAGTATCACTTTTGTCTGTAGCTGCTCTCTGGTTTTGTAGGGTAGTCCATATCACAGCCCAGCATCTGGGGAATGACAAAGCTTGACAAAAGAACTGATATGACTCACTTGAACAAAACCAGCCTGTGGTCTTGATTAGAGTTAGCTCTAGAATGAATTAATTCATGTGAAGAAATATATATATATATATATGTGTGATGCATTCAGACAGTTAAAGTTCACAGAATCTACCTGAACAGAATAAACCATATTAAAAGCTGGGCAACATTAGTCACAGAAGTGCAGTAATACAATTTCTCCAATAAAATTTCACGGACAAGTGAAAACAAACATTTCTCTAACAATGTTGAAGAAAAATGAGAAGCTATTGAAGAAATACTGTAGTTTTACATAAAATACCAAACCCATTTAACACTCAGCCTGAAAGTATCAGTATTTTTGTTTGTTTTTTCAGAATTGTACATAATGTAAAGTATCACATTGAATCTGTGTTGGAAGTAGTAATATGTTACAGTAAAGGTATAAAAACAGAAGTGTTAGAAAAATAAAAAACATGCAAAGGCTCTATTCTTAATCTGCATTGCAAATTGAATTATGCAAACCAAAATTACCCCTAACTCTCCATTAGCTCAATGAAGGTCATCTTATGGAATAGCTATATTAAATTGAAAATCATTATCATAAATCTTTGTTGTCAAAATGTACATATGGTCCACTGTGAAAATCAGATAAGTTACATTAAAATGTGTTGTGTAGACATAATATTATCTCCTTAGGTTTGAAAAAGTAATAGGCTTCTGTTATCTCTGATGTACAAGAGTCATCTTTAAGAGACACAAATGTGGCTGAAAAGTCACAGAAGGGTTTTTCAGACATCTTTGAAAGGAATATTTAAAAGAAGGAAGGATGGAATCTTTCAGAAGTTAAGGTTTCAAGACAAACTGGAATAAAGGTATTTCAGGAAAAAAAATGCAGATAGTGATATATTCCCATATGATGCTGTTCTTTTGTTCACTTGTTTAACACAGCAGTGGGGCTTTTGACTTCTCCAGTAAATTCTTTTGCTGCTTCATATACTATATATAGCTTTTGTCTTGCAATGATAAATGTCTTTTTGAAAGTACTCAAAATATTTTAACTGGCAATTAATTGTAGAAGTCAAATTCACTTTCTAAAACTCTGACTTTTACTGTTAGAAGAGAAATACAACTAGTTCTTGTATCCCAGATGAAGATATTGTAAATGTAGATGAAAAATAGCACCTTCCTAATTAGCATCTTTTAGTTTAAACACCTGAGATTTTGTGATCCTCCTCCAACTCATTTCCAGACCTTTCCAGACAAATGTTGAAGCAGTTTTTTAATTTTCTTAACTTACCTGTTGGGCTAACCTCTCCTTTATCCCCTGGAAAGACAAAGGTACTCAGTGTATGGTATGAATCACCCTGAGATGTGAATACCTCTCTGGACTGGCTGAAGCAAATGCAGACTGATAGTCAGTGATTAGATCTCAAACTGCTTCTATAAACAGAACACATTTTGATCTAAGAATATATTTTATGCTTTACTGAACTGATTTAAGTGATACATGTGAACATAAGTTTTCTTCCTTGTTTTTTAAACTTGGGTATACATTTTCAAAAAAGAAAATGAAACAAATCCGATATTAAAATAAAATATTAAAATAGTAAAAATAAAATAATTTATTTATATATTAAGATATTAAAATAAAATTCTGCATTGAATAAAATGGAAAAGCTGTTATTAGTGTTTTCCTAAGCACTGTGGCTCAATGAAACCCAACTGAATGGCTTAATGGGACCAATAAGCCATTCCACGAGCACTTGAGCACATAACTCACTGGATCACTGCTGAAATCCCTATCCTACCAGATTGACCTCATTATTTTGGACAGCACTGAGATTTCTCAGTCATTCCTGATGCTTCATAACATTAACACTATCATTTTTTGATGAGAAACAGATTGCAAAATACTTATTTTTATTTGCCTGCTGGTGTGTTGCTGCTTGAAATTGCACCATATAACTAATTATAGCCTTAACAGAGGTACTAAGTAATTTTAAGAGGAGCAGTATAAAAAACACCCCCATGTCATCTTTCATCTTTGCACCTAGCCTATTAATAAAAGAACAATAGAGATGGAGTCTGAGAATTGTAATGTTGCTATTTTTAGCTCATGCTTAGGTCTGGTGTCCTCTGTCTGTGTTTGTACAGCATGTAATATAGTGAGGTCCTGGCCTGCTTTTAGGACTCAAGTGCAATGCAAAAAAATACACACAGACTGTCTGTACAGCCAGTGTTAAGACTGTCCCTTTCACTAGTCAAAAATTATTCTGAGGCTTGCAGAAAAATCCACTCCAACAATCTCCGTGTATTTACACCACACTGATGGCTCTGGAAGTGGAGTGCACAGTGGAAGGAGAATACACTCATTAGTGTCTAATGCATTGTTCAAGGTTATACACAGGATAGAGAAGCTTAATGAGAACTTAATGGGACTTCTACTACTACTGATTAGGTGTATCTATCATTTTGAGGATGCGAGTAAAACTGCTTAACACTGTAAAGTTAAGGAAAAATGAGTGCCCGGTATGTCACACCCTTCTGCCATTAATCACGTTCATTAGCTGCCTTCCAGCAACAAGATTCTGACCCATTACCAGTGCAGTACTGGGGGGACCACTACCAGTGGCCTGCTGGTTTGAACAGTGATTTATCACATTAATTGCTATGACTGTTTTTGTTCTTTTTGTCATATATGGCTTGTAGATAAACCTAACTATGATAAAAGAGAGAGTCCAGGACTTCATTGTAAATTTATCACCCATGGTGCCTTTCTGAATACCTAGTTCCAGAGGGAGAGAGGATGAGAGGCTGAGATGACAGCTGGGGGGAAAAGCAACACCTTGCTGCTTTGTTTCAGAAGTAAGGTGGTTACCCCAGCAGAAGCTCTCTATCTGTAGGAATCTCTCAGCTACTACATCCCAAAACGGAATTTTGTCAAATCCTGATTTTTTTAGTCTTTTTTTATTACCTAGGTGTTATCTTTTAGCTCAGGGTGCACACAGGAAGACAAGACCAGTTATCCGTGCTTTTACAATGGACTTCGTAAATGTAGGAATGGTATTTTTGATCTGCTTTGCATCAAGCAGATTTTGCTCAGCATCTTTTCAACATTTATCTTGGTCATGGGGAGCCCTATCTCTAGTAAGGAAAGTAACACAATAATGCTTGGGAGTTTGGAGGTGGGAGAACTGATTCCAGAACATCACTACTTTGACAAGACTTGCAGAGTGCTTGTTCTGGTGGAAGAGGAGCCTTGACTTGTGAATGCTCTGCAGGAAAAGTCTCCTGAAGGACACCTGATCTTTCTCAGGTACTTTTACGCTGTGTTGAGACATTGATTGTAACTATGGCCTTTTTTCTTTTGTTTTTTTCCACTATGCAAGAATGTATTTTTGGTTTTGATTTTCTAATTAGAGAAGAAAAACTCTCTAAATGTACATGCCTCACAAGAATATAGAGAAACATTCTAACTGTAGTTAATGAGGTTAATACATTTTTAACTAAATTATGAGTACAAAAGGACTGTAAATATTTACAGAGAAAAAAAAGAAAAAGAAAGAAAGGAAGATGTTACCCATCCTGTTCTTGCTCAAAATGCACTTATAGAATTTCTGTTGCTCTGTTCTGTACCTCCTTCATAAGTCTTACAGATTTAAGTCTAGAAAGATTTGTTTACAGAGGAACAGAGCGCTTGAATATTGAATCTTAAAGATGTTTCAGGTTTGATTGTAGCTCATTCATTCCTAGCTCATATATAAATTTTTTATTCACTTGCTGAAGGCAGTTGCATAATTATTCCTAGATTTTATTGAATTAAATTAGCAAACTATGTAATTTTATATAATTGACATGGATTTGCATGAAACATGATTTTTATACTGGAAATTCTATGAATCATTGTAACTGCTAGATTAAGGCAGATTAATCATAATCTACATTCTTAGCAGTAAGTATAGAAGAATGAATGATGAGCTCATTATATTACAGTATTAATATTTATTTTTTTATTAATGTCTTGCTGGCTTCATTTGACTCTAGTATTTGGTGTGGACCAGAAGCAAGCTTTCTATAACAAGCTGTTTGAGTGGTATCTTGAAGATATTTTCCCTCTTACTGATGCAGAAGCATGGCTAAACAGGCAGTTTATAAGAGGCAACATAAACCCTATTTATCCTAATAGCTGCCCTATCATAAAAGTTTTTAAAGTTTGTTTATCTTAGCCCTTAGAATTTTAGGGAAATCATTTCCATGAAGTGTGGATAATAAGGTTACCTAAGTGCTCTCTTTTTAAAGAGATTTTCCAATTACACTGTCTTGAATGATAGCTATGTGAACTTGCTTTCTTCATATTCTGTCCTGCCTAAAAGTTTTATTTTCAGTTTGATCAAATTCCTTCAAGCACTTTTAGGGGGGAACTTGATAAAGCAGTTAAAGGCTTTCAAAATATGTACAAATATAAGTATACTTAATGTTTCTGTGTGATTCCACTTTTAGAAAAGTCCCATAGTTATAAGATTCTGGAAGGCTACAGAAACTTTTAAACCACAGGGAGGATTTGTGTTCATATAACTGTATTTTTATGCTTGGATTTTGTATCTTTAAGGAAGAGAATTCATTCATCCTTAGTTTTGGATCACCCACTGTCGAATTTTATTTGTTTCTCCGCTTGTTTTCTGTGTCCTCATCACATAATTAGATCACATAATTTGGATTTTGTAAGTTTTCATATGCAGACTGGAGGACATACTCATTTCTAATCAAGTGTCTGCATTAACTTTCCTTTTTCTCAGGTGCTTCAGGCAGCCCTGATCACTTGGGCATGGAGGATTTGAGCCTGACCTGCTACAGAAATGGTACCTGCCATCTGAAAGCCTTTGCTTCAGGTTCAATTCTGCCTTCTCAGAGACCCTGGAAGGCTAAGTGTCTCATTTCCAAGAGCCTCAGCCTCACAAGCACTTTGCTATAGTGGTTTTTACTGAGTGCTTTCTCTCACCCTTTTAAAGGCTTAAAAATAGTCTTATGCATTCTTTTTTTGCTTTTTTTCTTTTTCCTTTTCATTTTTCTTTTTGAGTGGTTTCAATTTTCTCTCTTGTAAGTGGCTTGTGGTACTTGGAGTTTGTGCTGTTTGTCCCAGCCTCCACCTGCAGAATTAAAATGGGGTTCCTCTGCCAGTAAAGAACATCTCCCTCCATCTTTTTTGCTTGCACTACCTGCCTTTGGGCTTCTTGACCTACCTGTTAAGCTTTTAAATAGATATACACACATCAAAAGTTAATCCCCAGCAAGTTTAGCTGTTTGTGTTTTAAAGAGATGGGGACACCTCCAGCAGAAATTTAATCTTGCGGCAGCAGTAGCCAACAGACTCCTGAACAAATGGCAGCTACATTTGTCATGCTTGAAAGTATCCTTCCTCTTGATGCACAGCATGCTCTCTCATGCTCTCAGAAGCACAAGGTGCAGTTTAGATGCAGCTGTCACAGTGTGGTTTGCTTCAGGGTTTTGCCTCAAGCTTTACTTCTGTGTTGATACGGCTGTAACCTCTGTGGTTTCAAGGCCCTGGCTGTACTACCAGGCTCCTTCCTCCTGCTCCTGGGGAAAATGCTGCTGCTCCAAGGGCCCTTCCTATGGGCAAAGTTACCTGGACTTACCATACATAGTCTTATGCTTACACTTATGCTTATCCTTATTTTTCTCTTAGTGGACTGTGTTTTCTTATAACTGATAACCATCCAGGTTTAGTGATCCAATCTTGTCTCAATCTGAGGATATAACTCATTTCAAAGGTGCTCCGTGAAACAAAAATTTCCAGAATGTTGACTTTGGAACATAAATGGGCCTCCTGTGCTGCTGCAATCATAAAGACCTCTTAAATTACTAATATTTTCTTGGTAGGCAAAGCAAAGACAAAATATCCAGGGCAAGAAGAAGATCTGAATTGACATCTGGAAGAGACCAACTTATGCCATGAATGTTAGAGAGAACTTAAAATGACTGCATTTCCAACTTCGGTGCATCACTTGGGAATCTGGAGTTGGATGGAATGACTCCAAGTCACAGACTGCCAAAATTTTAAGAGGGCTCTTTAAAAGCCTGAGACTGCCATCTACTAAAACAGGCTCCAAGGTTGGATATGTAAAATTAGATGGATAAACCTTGACATAATTTGATTAAAACATATTTAACATTAATTTTTAGATGAGTGTCCTATCTGTAATGTTTGGGGCTTAATGGCTTTTATGGCTTTAAAAAGGCTTAATAGCTTCCATTAGGCTTTCATTAGCAGTGCCGGAGAAAACAGGAAGATGCACATGTAGAAAAGCAGAGATTTGTTTTGTAATTTTGTACTGTTGTGGATGAAAGTGTTTGTAAGTGCTGCCCATGAAATTGTGTGGCTGTTAAAGTGCAGATTCCTCCTGATGTTCTTTGGCTCTCACAGAAATGGGTTCAGAATTCAAGTTTAATATCTTTTAAAGATTCATTTTGTAAGATAATTTGTAAAACAAAGCAACTGGATTCCCTGTGAGCTCTTGTCTTAAAGTTCAGTGCTGTTCACATATGCTCTTCATAAGTTTGCCTGTATGCTCTATTTACTTTTGTGCTTTTTATTTTACTACTTAGTCATGTGCAGCAGGAGACCTGTAAATGTTTCTTGATGTACGGGGGAAGAATGGGGTATATAATAGACATGAAGTGGTTTCCACAATTAAAAAAAAAAAACCATAACCCCCTCCCCTTTATTTCACGACTCATATGATAGTATATTGGTATGAAAATTAACACTAAATTTTAATTTAATAATTGGGACAACTTTTTTGTAGGAAATAAAGACAAGGGAGACAAACTGGAGTTCCAAACCTCTGTAAAGATGGAGAGTTTTTATGCCACTCTTCTCTGTTCCCATAACCAGAGAAAACACCAAGTGCAAATTCTGTCCTGTCACCATAGGATCTGGTTTTGACTGTGGTGGAAGAGTTTGGACCCTTTGAAGTCAATTCTGGTTACAGTTTACTTTGTTATTGGAAAGTACAGTGTTAATGGGACTGGCAGACACTTGTATGGAAGATGTACAATTTTTGGTACACAAAACCCCAAAGATTTGAGAAAATTTCTTAATTATCTCTTACCTAACTTTTATGTCATCCTTAAGGCTTTCATCACAACTTCTGATGTGTTTTTAATGGCTCTCTTTCCTAACTAAATAGAAAAATCGTGTTCGAACTAAACCTAGTCTGTGCTACTGCATAGTAATTTTAACTGCCTTCTTGCTGCTGAAGAAATTACAGACGTTTGACTTTTATTTTTTTCTCCTAGAGATCAGTGCAACATTCATCTTAATATCTTATGGGTACAGAAGAATGTTGCAGTAGACAGCAGGACATCAGTTACAGATGTGAAGCATGCTCACAGGCATATGGGTCTTATGTTAGCAGCCTGTTCAAAGAATTAAGAAGTGAGGATCCAAGACAGCCCAGATGTTACAAATTTCTATCAGTGGCCACTGCAACATGGAATCTCATGTGAGTTTCACTTCTTGCAATCCTTCAAGGTGAGTTTTATAACAAACCTCATAAATTATTATTATCAGGACAGGTTTAATGAGTGATTAGCAGGAAAATTGAAGGATTAATTAACTTGAAATGTTCTTGCAGAGTAGCAAATAGTCCAAGCTTATTATGTGAAAAGAAGGTCTTGGCTACTATGCAAGTGGTCATCCTACTGCTGCAATGACCTAATTGGGTTTTTCAGTCCTCACTAAAGGAACAGAGTCACTAAAGCAGTTTATAACTCTTGGGCAAAAAAATGGGCCTTACTTACTTTACTCCTAAATTTTTAACTTCATTTTGCCTAAAGACAGTTGTTAAAACTGATCTTCAGGGTCCACGTGAAACACCTGAACTTTTTCGTTCTGAACTGAAACAATTTAGGAGAACATTGAGTCCCTAATTCCCTAGTTCTAATTCAGAAATGTTAGCACTTTCATGAAAAACACTTTTCAGGGTCTGTGGAAGCATTTGAATGTTATACATTAATGTACCTCTTTCCCGTCAACAATTTTCTTGGCTGGGAGCATATTTTTTTCTTGCTTCTTATGAAGTCTGAAAAACATGATGGAACAGAATGGTTATGCATGTTTTAAAAAAATGACTCTACTCATTGATATCATAAAGAGTGTTTGTATTAAAAAGCCAGTCATAAACATCAAGCAAATAAAATGGAAATTAGGAGTTAAAACAGTATATTCTTTTTTTTTTAATTTATCTATATTGCAATCTAAGATTGAGAACAAAAATACCCTGAAATATCTAGTAGAAAATGTGTTTGGTTCATGTCTTATGATGCATAAGAGAATAAAGAGCTGGAAATTCAAAAGAGATTGCTCCTAATATCTTGCTGTTCACAACTGTAGGAGTAACAGGTAGAACAGATGTTCTTGCAGAGTAAAGTCATGCTGCTGTGGTTGATTTTTCTTGTTACAACAAACACACACCAGATACTACAAGACTACTATGCTGCAAAAAATATAAACACCAAAGTCATGGCAGAACCCTTTGAGGATTTTAACATATGCTTATAATTAAAATATACTTTTAGAGCTTGTGATAAACAACCGTTGCAATATTTCTTTGGACTACATATTAGCTGTGATACTCCTCCTTGCCTTTACGGAAACGTGGGATGAAGAGAATATGAGGTACTTGGGTCTTAAGTGGTTTTAGTCTGTATTTCACTGCAGAAGTAAATCAGTGCTGACAGTCAGTCCAGTATTGTAACTCACTGTACAAACAAAATCAATAGAAATAGCTCTCCCCTATTCAAACCTAGATACTATTTACAAAGCTAAGAGAAGTTTCCCCCTCATAAAGAGAACATTTTGCTGGGTGAACTAAAACCAAGAATAAGTGAATTCAAACACCAAAGGAATGAAGAGACTGAAATACGTCTCTGGTTTTATAGATTTAAAAGAAATGTAAATTCTTTGCAAGGTTTTGAATAAAAA
Source organism: Hylia prasina (assembly GCA_013397195.1). Lineage (NCBI taxonomy): Eukaryota > Metazoa > Chordata > Aves > Passeriformes > Sylviidae > Hylia > Hylia prasina. Next base: position 256,046 of record VYXD01002344.1, read on the forward strand.
GATTCCATTTTTAATTGTCAGAATTTTTGTTACTTTCTCAAATATATAGAAATTTAAAAAACCCTTTGTTTTAGTTAAACTAATTTTTCTGAGCTCAACATTGAGATACAAATGCTTCAGGCAGCCTATACCTATATAAGTTAAGAGAAAAAGCTTCTGAAAAGAAAAATCTACCAAATATAGCAAGGTTACTGTTTTGCAAGTTTTTGCATATCTACAAAACTGTTTTTGCATAGATGAACAGGGGTGCTCTTACAACTGCCTACAAATTCAAGGCCTGTGTGAGAAATAAACAGTTAATTGAAATGTAAATTTGAATGTAGTTCCATTTTTAAGTCTCAAATTCTCTTGCTTTTGCTTGTAGAAAATGGAGCTTTTATAATCAAAGTCTTGATTAAATAAACAAGAGCTAAAATGAATCATATTTAAAATTATGAAAACATTTTATAATTATTTATATTTCAGTAGTTCATTAAAGAAGTCTGTAATAATTTTTTGTTCAGGAACTTTGCTTTTACTACCAGTATATTTAGCTGTACATATTTTTTTCTCATGGGATTTCTTCCAGTTTTAATGGCTGAACTTGGTGGTGTTAAAATCGTGCTTGGAGAAAGTAAACCTGTGCTCTTGAAGAGTTATGCTTAATGACAGATTTGTTACTTGTCAGTTTTGAGAATTGAAAATTATAGTTCCTTTTTTCGGAATTTTTTGTCACTAAATAAGTCTTTTACTTATACAAAAATATTTTGCATATATTGCTTGTTGTAAAGATGTTGAATAAAGTGTAAGTGATGAAATAATTTTCTGAATAAAAAATGAAAAAAGAAGGTAAACAAATATTTCCAATTTTTAATATTTAATATGTGAGGTGTCCACATTTCTACAGAAATTTTAACTCATAGGAGCATAGAATAGCTTTGCTTGAAAGGGACCTTGAAAGATCATCTACTTCAACCCTTAATATAGTTATTTTCAGTAGATTGCAAAATTGGAATTGTAATTAAAAGTCTGTCTTTTTTAAACATTTTACTTTAAAGCGAGTTTTATGTGAAGTAATCTGTTTTCTTTTCTACTATCAAAGAAGTGCTTGAAAGAAGAAAATTACATGAAAATTAGTAAATATGTACACCCAACTTGGCAAGAGCTTCAGCTATGGAAAGTATGCTTAAACAAAACACACAGTATGAAAAGACTTTACATTCACTCTGCAAAGTGAGTTTTCAGCTGAATTGGTGATGACTGAGTTTTTGTTTGATGGTGAACTATTGTTACTTGGTTCCACTGTCCTGTAAGTAATAGCAGCTCCAATCCAGAAAGAGGATCTCTAACCTTTGCTCTCTAACCTTTCTCAGAAGAGGACTGAGAACACCATTTGAGCAATACTTCAAGATTTTCCATACAGGTTAGCACAGAGTTGAGACATTTGCAAGGTCTTGACTTGAGTATTTCTGGTCAGGCCTTGAATACAAAGAACAGCAGAGAGAAAACTTCGGTGTTCAGACCTGGATTAAGCAAATTATTTTTAGTAAAAATCTTTCTTCTGTGTTTTTTTTGTTTTTTTTCTTTTTTTTTTTTTTTTTACCTNAAAATTTTTTTTTTTAAAAATTTTTTTTTTTTTTTTTTTTTGTTTTTTTTCTTTTTTTTTTTTTTTTTAACTCCTCAAGCCTTACAGTGTAATGAAATCCATTTTCTGTTACAATAAATATTGAAATCTGATGCTGATCCTACTATAAAACATGTTGATATGAAAATGCATAAGATTACGTGGTAATATTTCCAAAGGTTGCTATCAAAACAGCAACACATGGTCTTCTGGAAAGCTTAATTAACCTTTGGTGTTGTTAAAGTTGCTTCTTAGTTCAGCCACACTGAGGAGATTATCTGGCAAAGAAGTTGGAAAGCTGATGATTTGAGCACAGGCATGCAATTATTCTCACTGGTAGATTATGTGCTGATGGGATCCAATTATATGCCAACCTAGCCTCTCTGAATCATCAAAGAAGAAATGTTAAAAATTCCCTTGGCTCCAAAGTGTGATCTCTGCTGCCATATGTCAGAGCTGCTCTCTGACTAATGCAGGTCCCTGGAAGACAAGTCTTTCTCATCCTTGCAATATCACCTCTCAGAGCATCCTAGGGGATTAAGTGAAAGTACAGGCCACTTCTCTGGAGTGCATGTATTAGCATGCTTGTTACTGACATTATTCCAGTAGCCTGTTTTATTTAAAGATTACCAGACTGTAGGGATGGGATAATCTAGTGTTAGCTAATGACATTGGAATGATGTTTGATACGAGTCAAGGTTAGGTGGAAGAGAACAGGAGTTAAGTATCCAACACACATGAGAGAAAGATGATGGTTTATAAAGATGCTGGGGGAAAATGGGCTTAATCTGCTGATTCTAAAATGCAAGATGGAAAGCTTTCTCTTTGCTTCAATGTCTGTGTCAGCTGTATGACTGCTGTGAGCCAGTGGCTGAGTGCTCAGTCCTGTTAGCTGCCTTTGGGTGCATTGTTAAAAGAGGAGCTGAGTATTATTTTAAGTTTTGACCATTTCTTCAAGACTAAATTGAGACTGTTGAGTACTTTATTTATTCAGGGATACTTAACCTTCCCTTTTTGGGGTAACAGTCCCTTGCTGCTTTTGATTTTCTATTGAGTTGATAGGATCAAGGCAGGAGAGGTGCAGGCAATTCCCATTTTGGTGAATGAAGAGCCACTGCTTCTTCAGGAATTTTTTCAATGCCTGGGAAGGTAACATTTCTGTAGGCAACATTTGCATAATTTTTTCCTTATATTTCACTTAAATATATGACTACTATTGTCTGTCAATACATTAATAACTGTATGAACAGGAAGATAAGACTAATGGCTTGGATGCTGAATGAAACAACCTCAGTTCCTTTTTGTGCTGGGGTGACTTCTTTCTCACTCCATAACCTACCCTTGACAACTGCTGCCATGAGTTGTTATGCACAGAATTAGATATTCACAGTGATTTAAAGGGGTGGGATCTGACCCTCATTGGGTCTTGTTCCATTGTGTGCTTTAATATTAAAAAAAATTATTAAAAGTCAGTACTACACAGATAAAGTTATAGAATTTTAGCATTAATAAAAACAATATATATATTTTTAAGGTAAAATAATTTTTTTAAGTTGGACAGAAATAAACCTGTTCCACTTCCAATCAGGAAATGGCTGTCAGGTCCAGCCAGCAGATAAAATTCACTGACTCTTGATATATAAGAAGAGTGCATTTCCTTGGTTATTATTCAAACATTTAAGATTAAGATGTTGATATAAAAATTTTTTAGATTTTATTCTTATAAAACTCTAGAATTTTTTAAATTTCTGGGTAGGATTTGCTTGGAGACCTGCGCCAAAAAACCACAACATCCACTCTATATGTTACAGTTATGTAACATATATATATATGCCTCTTTATATATATGCCTTTATTGTGTACTACATTTATTTTTTCCTGACGATTTATTTTTTCCTGATGATTTATGCTCATTAAAAAATATAGCATAATGAAAAAATCAAGGTAGTGAGAAATTTAGCAATATTTAGCAAACACATAGAAGTTTGAATTGAGTTGAACATTCATTAAGATGCTTCTACTTTCCTTTCTCTGTTGAAGACTTTGGGTACTGACCAGATTTGCTCTTCTTATTTAAGCATCCTTAGATAGAATCTGGAGCCCTGTTTGGGGAGTAGAAAGGAAATATGGGTGTCTGGATACACACCCTGTGGAAACCTGTCTTCCTTGCTTGTGACAGTAAAGAGAGAGAGAGGAATATTTCCTGAATTAATTTGGACTACACTGGAATAGAAGTATTTTCTCATACTCTCTTTAATAAAAAAAATCATTAAAAAATATATAGATAACTGTGAATTTGATAGATCTATGGTATAGACTGGAATGGAAAAAGTCACCTTAATTCTGTATGTACAATGCAAATTTGAACTGAATTTGAAATGGCTTAATTAATTCTTCTTCTAACCCTCTTGATCTAATTAGCATTAGACCATGCATTAATCCATCTAAATATTGTTTACATCTGTATTGTAAACTCGGCAGTTTTAATACATCTGCATATCATCTGTAAAATATAAAATTATAGGAGATCAGAAACTTGTGATTAAAATGCTTATATTTCACTGATTAATATTAAAAAAATCAAAATAAAAAATCAATTCATGCTTAAACCCCCAAATTATGGAAAAAAGATCTGTTATTTTGCAATCTTGTTTGTGCAGGCAACATGTTTTAATACAATTCGGATTTAATAATTTTTTTTTAATAATAAAAAACTATCTAAACTGCAGGCTCATCTGTTTATAACAACATCACTTTTGCTGCAAGCATGTGGCTATAAAATTAATATAATCAGATTTTCAGTGTTCTAGACAATCACAGAAATTATGCATTGAAATGCAATGGTGTAATTTTTGTAAACTTTTATTCTTCCAGAGGTTGAGGCACCTCAGAGGGTGCCATTAAGAAGTCAGATCCTATCAGGAATTAACCACATGATGGTTCTTGAGGAATTATAGAGCAACCCCAATGATTGGAGTATTGCAGTGCATTAACTGTTAAACAAGTGATAAATGTTCATCTGCTCCATCTGTTTCCCCAAATGTTCGTGTAGTAGGCACTGAGATCTCATCTTGGTTATTTCCTAGGTGCTAAAATAATATAAACAAATTATACAACATAAAAGAAAATGCTGCTAAAATTCTGTACCTTAAAAATTGATCTTTGTTCACTACCTGTGTTCTTGAAATACCCTTCAGACTGCTGCTGACAATCAGGGAGGTCATATTGGCTCCAGATCACCCAAATATTTGTCCCACTCCTCTCATAGTTTCCCACCTATCCCAAGATGTTCAAATAATCACTCGGCAGTTCCACATTGAGCAGCTCAGTGTTTATAACCTGTTAGCAGTGCATATTTCTGTCTTTAAATGTAAACTAGCTAGTAACAATATCTCTTTAGCTGTTTCTTTAGCAGATCAGTTGTCTCTACAATGGCAGCTGAACCCCCTAGGTGTGGAACTTCCCCTAGGCACTGCATGCAAAGGAGGTGATAAAAACAATTTCCTTCTGTCAGTCTTTATTTTGTAATAGGTTAGCAGCAGTACTATAGGAAGGTGAATTGCTCTTATCACTCCATGTGGATTAAAGCAAAATCCTATTTGCCTCATCAATTTGAATAAAGAGTTTTTACAAATATGAAGCCCATTACTCAGTTAAAATGCTTCCTCCATGTTTTGATTTCATTATGAGATTAAAAAAAATTAGAATGTTTCTCATTGAATTTGAGCTTTCCTCCAGGCAATCCTTGTCCATCACTAATCACAATTAGTGTGTTCTTGTTTACTCAATGACAGTTTGAAATAAACCAGCATTTTAAAATAAGCTGTCTCATAATTCCTGCTCCAGAGTAAGAATAACAAAGGTAAAATAATCAGCCTGTTTCATCCCAGGCCCAGGCAGAGGAAATTATTTCTTTTTTAGACATGCAAAGGCAGGTGGAAAGTCAAGCAGACTTCTGCTTTTTAGATGGTTTTTGTAGTGGAGTCTTACAAACATGATCCCGTCATGAACTTCTGTCATACAACAAAACTCTGTTAAGAGTGCATGTGGAACTGAACTTGGAAATGAGGAGTATAAAGGAAAATAGTCATATTCAAACCCTTTTAAATGTATCTTAGGTACCTGCATACCTAAACTTCTCTGGACTGAGGACTTCATAAACTCTTTTTAGTTTGCAGAAAAATTAAAAAATGGACTTCCTTTACTTAATTCAACACAATCATGCCTAGATGGGACCTGACAGCACTTCAAAGACTCCAGAACCACAGTAAGACAGTGTGAATGATAACCCAGAGTGGATCTGGCTTCTAAGGTCTATTTAAGAAGTGAGATGAGAGTTTTACGCACTTCCTGCACTCTTGTTGTCTCAGAGCTCTGATCATTATATCTTTCAATCCCTTTTTGTCAGGAAGGTCACTGGCAGTCTGGGAATTCTGGTCAGAAAGTTGGGTTGGTTCCTACTGTGCTGTTGCTCATCACAACCCAGCCTGGTTTTTGAGAGCCAAGGGCTCTGGGTATCCCCTGCATTTTTCTCCATGCAGCTCTGGCCTCCAGGAAATTCGCCCACTGCAGGACACTTCCTTTAGTCAGGACGTTCACTTTCTTTTCAGTCTCCAAAGTCCTCTGTTTTTCCAATCTGAATATTGTGTGTGGGGAAGCACAGTCCATGATCAGCCTCCTAAGTTTTAATTTTGGTTCCTTTTCTCTTTACCAGCTAGAGGATCTGGCATGTGCTGCTTTGGTTCACTACAGGTTTTATGAAAGGTAATAGAGGCAGTAGCAGATTTCTGCATGAATACTTGGAAGTTCAGTCTGATGTGTCACACCCACCTCCACTCCTATTATCTGCCTACCTGTTTGCATTCACAACCTGAGCTACTTTTTTCTCTCTCTGCATGATCTCTATCTCTCCACTTGGGTGACAAGTAACATGAGAGTAGTGTCACCAGCACTTAATTCCCAAGAGAACTGAGCTTTCAGTAGCAATCCAGGACTCCAATCACCCATCCATGTAGTTTGCTTTGGACTTGGGGGTCTCTTGACTAGCCCCAGATCCTAATGATCTTGTCTTGCAGCACATTCTAATGATAACCAGCTAAACTCCCACCAGATCTTCCTTACTGTTTATTTCCTGTTTTTCTCCACATTCAAGTACCTTTTATTGATTTCTGCTACAGGCAACATCAACGTAAATGCATTATAGCTTAAGCCTGGAGACTTCTGCTGAATTTTTAGCAGTCTTACAAGGTTCCACTGGGGCTCCCCTGCCCCTCTGCAACTCAGTTCCACATTTGCCAAATTTGTATAACAGTCTTTTCTGTTAAGCAGTGTGCGTAGAGGAGAGAATCATAAAGGATGGAAAACATAAGTATATTTTGGAGTTTCTTTTTGAGCTTTATTGCAGTGTTTTGGAGAATACTGAGCAATGTTTTAGTGTTAGCATTTTAGAGAGAGAAGCTGAAAACAATGTTAGCAAGTAAACATGTGAAGAAGTGCATGCTTTCTTCAGTAAGGGCTTATAAAGCAGCTTGAAATGCTCAGATCCTCTCTTCCAGCTCCCCAGATATCTTTGTATCTTCACTGTGTTCCAAATACCATCTGCTGCTGCTTATGTGCCTCATCACTGAAATGTAAACTGAATTTCCTCTACAACAAGTGCACACGGAAGAAATACCTTCTTCTGTTGGAGAAAAATGAAACTAGAACCACACTACCATATCATTTATGGGATGTTAAATATTCATGGTGACCTGTGAGGTCCTAGAAGTTCTTTTCTAAGCTTTGTAATGCAATAAACATAGCTCTTTTTTTATTTTTTTTTTATTTTTTTTTTTCCCCCCCTGCTTTGGCTTAATTCACTTCTACAAACTGAGTGGAATAATTCTTAACAGGGGAAATTCAGTGTAATGAACACATTAACTCTGCTTTTGCTAAAGATTAAATATGGTTTCTCTCATGGCCAGGCTTTATTTGTGGAAAGTTTCTGCACTCTCATGCTGCTGGGAACTTCCTCCATGCCGCTGACCAGAGAGCTGAACAACTTCTTTCTTGGGCTCCAGGCACTTTAAACCTACGGGGCTCATGAAGCACAAAATGCACAAAGTGCATTTTGGTGTCAGCCTGATTCTAAGTGGAAGTTTGTTTCAGCAAACATTTTGATTATAGTTCAGTGTTGTGATTTTGAGTAAAAGGGCCTAGAATAGATCTTCTGATGCTTGGGAAATTGCAACTTTGAAACCAACTGTGCTGTAAATCAGTACTGCATTAGTGTAGCTGGGCTCTGAAGTTGGGTTTCTTCTGCTGAAAGAGCATAATTTCTGTGACCAGTTGAGCTAGCTGTAATAGGGAAAGTGGTAGATGGCTGGGCTGGATTACTTCTGTCATCCCTCAGGTGCTGGAACTTGTTGTTGTCTAACTTGCCCAGCATATGTCAAGGTGGCGTAGAACATTTAAAATGAGGCTTACAAATTTAGAATAGGAAAATGCTGAGTATTAAAAATTAAATACACGTGGGAAAGTAGGATTTTCTTTTCTTGCATCCTCATCTTGGGTTCCTGTTTATCACCTTTAAGCTTTTCTCTGAACTTTTATGAGATAAAACTAAATTTTTACTTGTAGCTGGAATGTTCTGGTATTTTAAAACTCTGTATATAAACACTTGAAAAAGAACAGCAATAAAGTGAAAAACATCTGTGGTGAAGTACTTAGCCAATAATATTCTGGGATCTTATTATTTATACTGGCTTTTGTTTGAATGAAGAATGTGGGACATTTTTAAGTTGATCTGAAAAGTGATAGCATTTCCCTTTTTGCTTATTCATCTGTAAAAGTGTTTTAACCCAGTTTCGCTGAACATATCCTAAAATTTTGACTAAGCTTTTAGTGGATTGGGTTTCGGATAGTACCCTCACATACCTAAGGAATGTTAAACTGATAAAGTAATGCCAAGTCTTCCTATTTTATTTCCTATATCTTAACGTGAAATCAACGCTATAATTAGATAATTTGAAAATTTAATAGAACTTTCGTCCTTGAATTAATACAGACAGATCAGAGTGACAGCTCTGAGTCAGGAAATGAAATATAAAAGGGATGGTGTAAACCACATGGAATCACTGTATAATAGCAATTTTCAGAGTTCCTGTAATAGGGACTGTCTAATAATTACACACTGCCTAGGGAGAATTTGTCAGCTTGGTGTAACAAATAATAAAGCACATTATCATGATAAACACATGAATTAAGTCAGAATCTCAAAAAGTACAGAAGTTCAGTAATTCTTCTAGGAAACTCAATCTGCATTAGTAATTTCACCAAAATGAGGGCATGTAATAGGTCCCTTATTGCAGAATAATGGAATTGTCTTTAATAAGAAATAGAGGTTTGATTGTAGAGTGAGATGGCAGACTTTCATTGTTTTGGCTGTAATAAAGACAGATGCATGACATTATGTATTTAAAATGATCATTTTTACTCTCTAAAACAATACACATTGTGTATGATATACATGGCAGCAGACTGATAGATTGCTGGGAAGACATAAAGAATGTCAGTTTGCATTAACACAATAACATTACTTCAAATGGCCCCTACCAATGTAAATGAGATAATATTCCTGGTTCTCAATCTGCTATATTCAAGCTGAGAAAGATCCATTTATTCTTTTACATGCATTAGCACTATTTCCACTATCATCAATGGGTCAAATTGCTCTTAAACACAGTTGCCCAACACCATCTATTTCAGTGTAGTGACAGCAGAATTTAGCCTGCTAGCTCATCTGGTGAAGTGACTGTCCTGCCATTTGCAGGCCAGATGGGCTGACATGTCCATTAGACCCGTGGCCATTACAGTTGTACAAAGCTCCATAATTCTTTTGATCAATTAAGAAACAAAAGTGCTCCTGAAATTTAATTTGCTGTACCTTTATAGGATTTTTTTTTAGTATAATGAATCCTGAGTAGTGTAATTATCTTTAGAAGAGGTACTGATAAAGCTACCAATTGAAAATGTTGAACAAGGTATAGATTTGTGACCAAAATGTAGCTTGTGAAAAAATTGTTCTATCTATCTACCTATCTCCCTTGGTGTCATATGAAAATTCTCCTTGTCCCTCTAGCACTGTATATTATTATTTTCTTTGAACTACTTATTAATTTTTTAAAAAAGACATTACCATTACAAAACATTAGATAAAAGAGTCATATTACAAAAAGCTACAAAATATGACATAAAAATGGATATAAATATGCATACACATCCAATCAATTATTACTACCAACAGTTGGCTAAAATATAGGCCTTGGTAAAATATAATTAAACTTATGAAGGTTCTGAAATTATAATATTGGAGTTTCTCTTCTGATCAGACTTTAAAAATGGCTTTGCCAGTCTAAGAAAATTTTATTTTTAAAGCATAATATTTTTTGATCCATGTGTATTGATTTGAAGAGTGAAGTAGTTAAAGGGAAGAAAGGTTATTCTGTGGTTACTGCACAGACTTCTGAATTACTCTTCCTAGATTGCAGTTCTGCTTATGCTGTCTATTTGCCACAGCATCTAGAACAGTCCTGGATTAATTTGATAATCATATCTGTAAGTAACTCATGTAGGTCTTTATTTGCAAAGAAATCAGATGTCTTGGGATGCACATAAGTAATACTGTTTTTTTCCAAGGTACCTCAGGCACTAACTTCATCCTTAGAAGCCTAAAGATCCCTAAAATAGTAGTTCTGATAAATCAAGCCTCATTAAATTTAAATGATGTGCAGGCTATATGTGCAGTGGTAGTGCTCTCCTGGTATGGAAATAGCAATATTGTAATGCAGCTAACTGCTCCAAGAAGAAATTCAGTAGGAACTGTAAAGTGATGCATATTAAGTCAGCATCAGTACATTAAATTACCCTCTGAGTGAAACAAGTTAAATTGGTCAAATTTCAGGTATACTGATCAAGCAGCATTACTTCTGGGAACTCTGCTCATGTAGCATGTCAGTCACACTTAATAAGCCTTAGTACCCTGCAGTAACTTAACTATCAATAGAAAATAATTCAGAGGACCTGTCCTTAGTTCCTAAATGACTTGTGAAGCGAGACCTAATCTCTGAGGCCATGCAGAAACCTTTGGAAGGCTGTATTTTTGTTCCTAAACACTTACAAATATTCTCTGTTCAAAGTTATGAGGGAGTTTTTTAGAAAAGGCCCTTTCTAAACCAATGATTTGTGCATTATAGATGTAACATTAAGATTGGAGATGTTCTGGTCCACATGCCTTTATACTTCCAAGGATAGAGGTCCAAGACCTCTCCGATGAGAATTAAGAACTAATTTGGAACACAAATCTCTCATTTTAGCTCATTTATAGACTTCTGGGTAGAATGTGGAAAGCACCCTATCAAGACATGAAGGTATGGTTTACTTAGTTTCTTTTGCTCTTCTTCTTGGAGGTCTCTTAGATAAAAGTCCTTGAGAGGTTGAAATTTGCAGTGCAACACAGAGTGCAGGTATCAGATTTATCATAGAAATATTGCTGTAATTTAATAGTGAGGTATCCACAGAGACCAAGAAGAGAAAATTAACTTTGGTACTTGACTGTCTGTTTCAACTAGGTATTATTTCACCAATTTACATGACAGTCTTAAAGGACAGAAAGTGATTTTTTGGAAAAAAACAAATGGAATAAGCAGTAAGGTCTTGGTGTCCTGCCAAGGTGCAACTGCATGAAACCTTGCTTATAGAGTGCTTTGAATTCTTTAAAGAAAAGTGTAATAAAACTCCAGGTTGCTGTTATGAAACATACAGAGACTTCCCCTCTCAAATTTTCCTCTTGTATTGTCCATGACAATCATATTTTCCTGCTTGCCTTCCATGCTTTGTTCTTTCTAATACAATTAAATACCTGTTGGCAGCACTACTTTGCACACTGGAAGTTACAGGGAGTTACCAAGCACACAAATTCCTCATATGTCACAGAGAGGATTTTACATATTTTTATGGTAATATATAAAAATTTACCTCTTCATGGGACTACTATTCAGACATTTGTAATTGACTTTGACCTTCTGTCACATTTTTGTGCATGTTCTACAAGCTTACAGATATGCCTGGTTTTGTCTGGGTTGTCGATTTCTGAGTAGAAAAGGAAGATTCTGAATTCTCTGTTATGGGCAGCTCAGAGAATATAGCACCTAGTTATGGCTGAGATACTGGGATGGTAGAAATGTATTCTGATTGCTTAAATACAAATTACGGTGTTTACACAGCTTAATTTTTAAAGTAATTATTGTCTTTATGTGCTCTAAAGTGGATTGAATGCAACGTTTTTTCCTTCCTGTCTTTACACTAAACATCATTCAGTCCTCAAGCCATGATAGGAAAAGTGTCTAATTTTCTTTAGAAATATCTAAAGCACTTTAGTAGCTTGCTTCTTTGTTCAGCACTGCTACATACAGGTACTTATTCTAACCCTTACGGAGTGCTTAGAAGTCATCTTCATGTTGAGATATGCCAGTAGCCAGCTGTTGCTCTGTCTCCTGACATTACTACGCCATCTTTAACCTTCCTTTTGCAAGTTTTGCTGTCGAGGCCCGTGTGTGTGGTCTGCTCAGGACCCTGAGCTCAGCTTTGTGCTGCAGCACAGCCACCTGAAAACCACCAGGGAGCCCTTCCCGCACCGAGGGTTGCCAACCCCCCTCCACCAGTCCAGATCTTTGGGCATGGCCTTTTCACTTTAGCTGGGCATTTCAGCTGGGGAAAATTTGACTGCACACTTTCTACAGATGATGGAGAGCAGCACAGGCTTTACCCAATTTATTATGTAGTTTCACCTTCCTCTTGTTCTCTTGTCACTGAATTGCAGGTAAGATGATCGCAATTACTGAAAACTCTGTGGTTTGTGCAGCATTAGATTTTTGTGTAATGAGCTGTCATTATGATTTGGGATAAGCTTGTTTTGCTTCAATGGTTTATCAGAGGTTTGGTGTCTGTTAAGTGCCTTTCTTTTGTTGTTTGGCTGTGGGGTTTTTTTTCCTCTCCTTTGTCAATTACCATTCTCTGTTTTGTTTGGATTCCTAGAGAAAGACATTTTTTTTGTTTATTTAATGCTTTAATTAAACTACTCTAGAGTCCTATTCAAGCATATCACTGTTGGTATGAAATACTAGAAACAAATTTCCAGCTGCTGGACAAAAGTCAGGGACTTTTTAAGCAACTTATGCAGCATTACTGATGCAAATCTGCAGCAATTTGCTGCAAATATACAGAAATATTTTGATACTGGGAGGAAGAATTTTCTCCAATGTAGCTGGTGCAGTTGTGGGACTAAGACACCCAGGGGAAAATGGTGTGCTGCACATGTAGTACTCGGGTTTCTGTTTCTTCAGTATGGTGACACAACACACATTCTGCAGATGTCAGACAACATGCCTTTCACTCTCCAGGAAAGAAATGATCTTCCTCCTTAGGCTGAACTTTGTAAATCAATTGCCTTTGCCTTGTACCAAAAGTTTGTTGGGCCTGTTATGAGGGGGCACAGATTTCCACCAGTGTGTGAGGGAAGATTCCTGCATCACAGGATACATATTGACTTGTACAAAGCTGGATCTCCATCAGATACCATACAGTTCAGTGGATGTACATTTTCTGTGCTCAGAATGCTTTACTAAATCACTATGCACTGGTTTGTAAGCACAGTTTAACGTCAATAGCAGGAATAAAGCAAAAACAATCATATGTATAATCTGAGGAATTGTGCTGCAAACTGGGTCACTGAAAAGACTCAGGCTGTAAATAGATATTTTGGAGTTGTTATTTGACACTCTGAGCAGTTGCCAACAACTTGCCTGGCTGAGCACAACCATCAGCATTTTGTGCGACTCAAAACTCTTCATGCAGTCAGTTCCCAGGTTTCTTGATTATTCTAATGGCACATCTGGGCAGTTCTGTGGTACATGCAAGAACTCTTCCAAAGCAAAGGCTCTCTCCCTTTCTCTCTGGTGTTTCCTGGAAGATATAGATCTGCAGTCTTTGTTTTGTTTCCCTGGTGTTTTTTTTTTTTTTTTTNATCTATATAACATCCATTGGGCATACAGTACACAACAGATTTAACAGAGCAACACAAGCCTGCTTTAACTGACTACTCAAAAATATTGCCTCATTAAATGCCAGCATGAATCCCTAATTCTGTCCTTGTCCCTTGTTTCTGTGGCTTCAGCCAAAACACTTGAGCCAGAATGATAACCTTTACTCACCTACAGATGTGTATTATTACTGCATTGTGCATTAAGGACCTTGATAGTTTCTGTGACCTAAATATATTTATTTTACATGTTTTACCATGATTTACTCTTCTTCCAAGCTGGCCAACTATTGCCCCATGGACTCCCAGTTGGTAAGACAAAGTGCCTAGTTAGTGCACAGTACTTTGCAGATGTCTGAAGATATATACATATTTCACACACACAAAAAAAAGTTATGTTCTCCATGACTTATTTTGCTTGATGTCTCACACATTGCACAGCATGCTAACAGCAAAAATGTTTTGTATCACACACATAGTGTACAGTTTAATGTACTTAGAGGCACTGTAACTGGGAGTGGAGGACTGAGGTATGTGATACCACTGATTGAAGCAATCCATAGGAATGTCTGTTACTTCATTTTGCTGCATGCTTTTATTTTCTTAACAGTCCAAAATATTTCTAAAGTAGACAGGATTTTAAAAAATAAGAAGTAGGACACTCTGGATTTTACCCATTTTAATACATTACTCTTTACTTGAATAATTCAGTGTGACATGAAACTTCCAGATATGCAATTGAATTCCAAAACTAGTTCATATGTACATGATAATTCTTAGAAGTAACTGAATATTTTGCATTTTTAAAGCATAATCTCCTAGTAGTGAAGAGGAGAAGGAAAAAAATTCTTGATGCACACAGAAAAGGAAACAGAAGATATAAGTTCTAGATAAGGTCTGTATGTTTGAATTTAATCCATATTTATATTTGCTATGCTTTCCTTCAGTTTAAGTCAGTTAAATTGGATTAGAGGAGTGTCAAAGACACAGTGTGCAGTGACTGCCTTCTTGTCTATATTCATCAAAGAAACCTACTTAAGTGAAAACATGAGGCACAAAATTGTTATCAATTATTATTTCTTTCAACTGTGCATAAATCATTATAACCTTAAAGTGTATAACAGGACACATAGAATTGGACACATGGGAGGAGAGGAGCTTCTCTGTAGTTTGCAGGGGCTGTGAGCGCACTCATCCTGCCTCTCTGCCACTTTGTCACCCCACTTCCAGCAGACAGGCCAGTGCTGTGCAGCACAAAGGGAGGGGATCACAGATGAGGAGAGAGTTACCCAAAGGAGCTCAATTCAGTGTTTTCTTATGTAAGATCTGTCTTGCTGTAAGTGTGTGCAGGACTACTACATGCCTGGGTTTCCCAGAAGTGGCCTGGTTTGCTGCCTTTAGACTTTGTCCAAGTGCAGTTTGAGGATAAGGGAGAGGTTGGTCGTGATTCTCAAGCACATGGTGATGTGGCAGGAGATGCTGTTGGGCGCTGTATGTGCTCCCATGAGTTTTACAGAGGGAGTGCTCTGGGTCTGATGTGCCCCAGCTGCATCGTGATTGCTGTGCACAACTCACACTGCAAAGTGGGAGTCTGGGCACAGTATGCTGCCCTGGGTAATGTGGCTGTAATGCTGAAGGTCTTCACCACCCCGTTTGGTTTGGTTCTGGAAGTTCAGCCAAGCAGGATTTCTTAGTCCTGCCTTCATGTGTATCTGCCTTTCTTCATCTGAAAAAGCTTTGACTGCAGACAGAAAAGCGAATTCTTCTGAATCACAGATTGAGTCAGACTATGAGTTTCTCAAATATGACTTTTGAAGAAAAGCTTTACATTTTATAGTAATAAGCCCATCTTCCTTATAATACAAATGGCTTATCCGTTGAACTCTGTAGCTAAATCACATTTTCTATGATACCAAGCCACTGTCCTAAGAAAGAAAGAAAGCAGGTAGAAAATTATATCAAACCATACTGACACTTCAAGCAGTGCAGAGTAAAAAAAGTGAAAAAGCTGAATGGTATTGTTTCTTACCACTTCTCTTAATTTCTCATGAAGTTCATTTGTATGACCTTTAGCCAGTTTTACTTGGTGATATATGGTGTAGTATTCCTGGGCAGAGAGTAAGTCAGTTAATCTTTCTGTCAGAGGGGTACTCTTGCAATTCGCATGGTAGCTGGAATTAGAAACTGGTGAAGCTACAGATGAAACATCGTGTTCTGCAGCAAGGAGGCTTATTAATGTTACCCATGCTGGTACTCCAGAATTGACCATCTGGTTCTGTAAATATCAAAATTAATTTACGTGTTGACCAACTAGCAGCAGTTTCCATTATGCTAAACACCTGTTATCACTTAAAGCCATTTTACTGAATATGATGTATTAGCAGTATATTATTGGTGCTGAGGAGGAATCCAGAAATATGTCATCCACTTACATGGTTCAGGTGTTGCTTAACCAATCTATTAAATTTGCTGAAGAGTTTATACAAGAAACAATTATATGTAGGAGGAACACAAGAGAGCATTGTTAATTATCTTAAATATTTCTGATTACTGCATTAAAAAGACACTCTTCTGTCTGTTGTGGTATGGGATGTGTGTGAGAATGACTATATGAGGCATACTCACTCTTCCTGTTTATTTCAGACTTTTGTCCAACAATTACAGATAAATATGTGCAGTTATTATTATATTCTTATTACTTGTGGGTGAAAAAAATCCAGGGAGAGCTGTTAGAATTTGCAAAACAAATGCCACCAGACAAATCTTGCTACAATCTCTCAGCTGGAGACGGAGAAAGCTTCTAGTCTTTCAAGAAATGGCTTGTTGCTTTTCAGTTCCTAAACATCTGTGGACTTAAAATATGTTGCATAGTATTCCATGAAGAAAAAAACCCTTTAAGATGACAGGAAAAAACTTTTGGGTGACCAAATGTATGTTTTATTATTTATGATTTATAAACAATAATAATATGAATAATATTTATAATTATTATTATTTATTAGCTTTATGGAGCAAACTGAAGACTAGAAAATTTCTGGGAAAATAAGCAGTTATTATGGACTGGAATTTTAGGAAGGTAGGATGGCCTGTATCCTGCCTCAGACTAATTTGCTCTTAGCCAGCTGCATAGCCACAAATAAAATCTTTTTTGCAGCACGATGAACTTCATCTCCTAATTTGTTCCAAAATGGGTAATCAGCAAGACTCTTGTCTGAGGTCTAGACAGAAATCCAATATAAAAATGAGACACAGCAAAATCATCTGCCTAGAAACGAGGCATATGTCTGTCTGCCAGCTAGATTTTGTGATTTTTTGCTCTTTCTGTATTTTTTTTCTGGCAATTTGCTGTTCATATTTAATTCAAGCAGCAACCAAATTTTTCTTTCACTTCAGTACTTTCAGTCTCACTTCAATGCACATACAAAACTTGCTATGAATATTCAGGTTCAAGGTGAAGTTTATTTGTTTGAGTTTCATGTGTCTCGTTGTCCTAGAAGTAAGTGCATAACAGTTAGATAAACCCCATAGTTAATTGAATGAGAAATTTTCATCCCACAACTCTTGTACAGCTATTCCTTATAATATACTGTTTTATGAGTGTCTCAGAATATTTTCCAGAAGGCTGTGCATGTGGCATTGGCAAAGCTACAGGGCAGCTACACTTCTCTTCAATATGCCCTCAAATGATTTTACAGGTTCAAAGGTCTTAGCTCATAGTAAAACAAATTAATACCATGTAGGTCAAGATCTGAATATGAAAGATTCCTTTGAAGTTTATGATTTCATGTAGGAAAGAGGAGCTAGGTGACCTGTCTGAAGGCAACAAGGACTTTAGAAATGATTGCTCAGGCAGGAGTATTTCCATTTATGTGACTGTCCATGAAGATCCTCAGTCCATTTCAAACACAACAAATAGGAACATGAGTAGAAAGAAGGAAGAGCAAAGAAAGAAGTCAAGCATAAAGAGAGGCAAATAAAAGTTTTCAATTAGTCAAATGCTTAACTGCTCACCTCTCTCTTGGGTACAATAGAATGACAAGTGAAAGCACAAGGCCCTGAATTCAAATTTGCTGATGTGTGACACTTCTGTCTCTTAAGACACTCACAAAATACTGTTTAAAATTTGTAATATTAAATAAAATTAAAAGTTTATTTAAATTGGCACACTTTTTAGAGTCTGAGCTATTAAAAAGTAATGATGATTACTGTATACTAATGGCAGAAAGGTTTTGTTGGAAGGGAATACCTGGAGGTTATCCAGTTCAGTCTTGATGCTTCATGAACTTCTGTTGACATCTCATGACCTCATGTAGAAAAGTCAAAGTGCATTACAGAGAAATTAAAAATAAATTCAAATGGAATTTCAGAAACTGAGGAACATAATTTTTAAATACAAACAAATCAGAGTATGTGCTTTGCAGCCACCCCAAAATTTATTTTAGTTCCAAATCAAAATAAAATAAGCAAATATATTTTCCTAATGTACGGAAAATTATCTTCTTTTTTAGCAAATTGTAAGACATGTCCCTACTAAATGGACAAAATTCTTCAGGAGCAAGCACTTAATTTTTTTTAGGTGAAGGATCCAGCAATTGTTCTTGTAAACATTATAAAAACCAGGAGTGTGGGAAATCCACTATGAACATAACTATTATTTCCCGTTCACCCTAATCAACAGAGAGGAAGAGACTCCTCTGGGGTGTGATCCAGGCAGGAGGTGGCCATATCCCCCTGTTGAAGGGACACTGCACTGACTTTAGAAGTAGGCATTCTGACTCAGCAATAAAGACCTATAGGTTTAGTAAAATGGAACTGGAAGGATGTGTGCCTTGAAAATGCCTTTCCTTATAAGCTTAGAGGGAGTTTGAAATGGCCAGCTCAGATAAAAATATCTACATTTGTTTGAAGGAAACCTGTCCTAGGAGTGAAGAAGTGTTGACAACCAGCTGAAGAATAGAAAACAGCTATTACTTTACAGTAATGGAAATAGTTGATGTACATTGACTGCTGACATTGTATTGCTTTGTGTGGCTTTGACCACAATATCTGATCTTTTGTCTATAAAAGCCTGTATAAAGGCCAAACAAAAAGAGGAACCTACAAGATGTCTTGAAGAGGGATGATGCACTAAGTAAACTAACTCTTCCTTTTCCATATGCTTTTGTAATTGCATATATGAACAGCAACAACAAAATTGACTGTATTTTGCATTTGTCATAATTGTTCCTTAAGGGAAAAGTGTCAATATAGACAAATGAAAATAAATAAAAATTATGTAGACAAGTTACATCTCTGAAGGTTTAAAATAATCTTCACGCCTCACTGGGTCTTTTATTTGTTTGTATGTTGCTTTTATTTTTTTCAAAGTAGGAGCCAGTGACACAGGATTTTTAATTTTTTTTAAGCATTGCATTTTAATTAGCCACATTCACTCTTCTTGAACTAGACTAGAGGTAAGTGAAACTATCATCCTCTTCTCCTGGCACTTGGGATTGATTTGAGAGTAAGACATTTACCCTAAGGGAGAGAGGCATTGCGTCTGCACAGAGCTGAACAAATGTTTTTTAATTAATGATTTATTCAGCTTATGCATTTCTTTGTCAGTGTGTAACAGAACACCCCTGGGAAGATCACTGAGAGAAGAGGCTGAACTTGGGACCTTGAATCTGAAACCAGGAATGTCTACTGCCAAAAGATGTGTCTTTATTTAACACAGCTACTTCGGCATCATAACCCCAAGATGGGGTCTCTCCACTCTAGAGAGTGTTGTTTCCCCGGGTATCAGTCAATCACTCTTTAACTGGCTGCCTGACATCCAGCCAAATCCAATCTTTTATTAAGTAATTAAATTTATTAAATTACGCAGAGCCCATGTAGGTGACCTAAATTAGCATAACACTAATAATATACCATGTTTAACAGAAGAAATACAAGATGCAGTTTTTCCCTGCCAGGTTTCCAGTCCAATTTCTTGCTGGGGTTACCGGGTTGGTGCCATAGACCACGAGTAGTTGTTTCTAGCCTATGTCCCTCTTGACACAAGCCTGTATCTATGTTATGGGAGCCCAAACTTTGCTGAATTTAACTCAGAAGAATAGGACAGTTTTGGGTGGTGATCAGTTTTGAGGTGAGGGAATTCCCTTTTTCTGCTGTCACTTGTCAATCCTTTGATCTACCTTGCTTGGATGTCATTGAGGTTTTTAAGAAATTCTTATTAACATATGAAGAAAGATCAAATACACCAGGCAAGGTCAAAAACTAACCCAGCCTGATGCCTTTGACAGGGAGGGTAACAAATACCTGGGGAGACAACATGAGGACAGGAACAACCATCAGGTAGTGCTTCTCCTCCCTGTAGGCACTTGAAGGTTTGGCAGAGTTCCCAGCCCAGGCACTGCTCACAGGCGATATCCATTCAGATTGATCAAAGTTCAATCAAAAGTTAATTATGGCTTTTGGCACCTTGCACTGATATCAGTGAAGCAGCAGAGATTTCTGGGAGGTTTGGTATGGTAGTTTTGCATACTTGTACAATTACAAGGTGGCTGCTTGTTTGCCAGGAGATTCATGAGCAAGGTCACCCCATGAAAACAGGATGAGTTTCATAAGCCATTTGCAGACGAGGGACTTTCTTGAGCGTCTTATCTATATGGAATCATTGCCAGAATAATTTTAGAAGGGCATGTTTCTGCTGGAAACATGTGCAAACATTACATTATAAACATTTATGGAGGGACAGAGGAGGTTTGTTCAGCCCAACCTGAAACTGAGCAAGGTGGTTTCTGCTGCCACACTGGACAAGCTGTAACTCTGCTTTCAGCAGGGAAGCTGGTGTTTATGGATGCCATGATTTCTGAGAACAGTCACTTCAGTCATATTAATTTAAACTTAATGTTCACAGAAGATATACTCAAAATGACCACAAGTGCCATTAGGAAATTATTAATTCACAAATTTTATATCAACTTTGTCTATATCCTGGACTGAACAAAATGTAACAGCCTCAGAGGTGCAGGTTGTATGTAATAAATGTCAGGGTCTTGCTGTAGCTATAAAAAGGCAGCCATCACTCCCAAGTACTAGTGTTGTGAGGTATTAGAGGATCCTGCAAAAAGTAGGATAGCACAAACTGCTGGCAGGCAATGAATGCTCTCTGCTGATCAACAAGCTAGCAGCTGCCAGTTAGCTGAACTCAAAACTGTTAAAAGGAGCTTCCTTTTCCTGCTTCTTCCTGGTACACCATGTATCTATAATTTTACTCTCTGAATGAATTGTTTGCTATCTCAGAGATCTAAAGCCACATTAATTGTTTTATGGGTAGTAGCAAAAAATTATACTATATCTGTTAGGATTTTTGTTTGGTGCATACTGCTTGACAACGCGATATTTGTCAGCTTGTGTTTTTGTGGGAAAGGTAGGATTTTTCGAAGGCAATGAAGTGGTTTAGGAGTGCAGATGTGAATGGATCTGCTCATTTTTTCCTTCCATATAACACAGGACTGGTATCATAAATGTACTGGTTTACCCCTCTGGAGTCTCTTAAATGCCAGAGATTTGGCTGCAGAGTGTGAAGACAGTCAAAAAAAAATATCCTAGGAGGCTGAAGAAACTCAGCACTGAGGTTGTTATGGATACACAAAATCCTTTGCACATCTCTCTGGATAGACCTGCTCTGTTACAATCCTCTTAACAGTGTGAGTATCATGCAAAAGAGTTGCAGAGAGAAGTGCACAGGGACCCCGTTCATCTCCATGCTCTCTCTGTGAAGTGAGGGACCCACTAAAGAAAACTCTCCAATGTTTAGTTTGCAGTAGGGACTGGGAATAATGCTTTCTCTCTCTGGCAAGATCTTACAGGTCTTTTTTGATACTTTTTCAGGTAGGCCTGAGCCCATGAAGCTCTCCTCTTGAACTACTGTTTTCCCCAAACTAGGAGATATAAAGGACCTAGCTTTTATTCTTCCTGACTGGGGTCTTCCAGTTGTTGCAGATACTGTCCTGTCCCTGTGAAGTTTTTTAGTGCTCTGAAGGTGTCAAAGTCAAAGGTTTTGGTACAAATGTGACTTTTTTGTGTTTAATTTTATATTTTTAGTCAAGTTTTTTTTTTTTTTTTTGTGTAAGGTTCAACAATGTCAGTTATTCTTATGGCTTTATTTACAGCATGGTACCAACATTGAAAACCACCTCTGAAATTGGAATCCTCTTCCTGCCTTGACCTGAGTGATTTTTCCTGAAGAATGTAGTCAAAAAAAGCCATAAAGTGCTTCAGAAATCCTGTGAGTCCCTGGGGCAGAGCAATAGCTCTAGAAAATGTGTTTAACTGAGAACATACAAAATGGCTTAAATGGCTTAGCAGAAAATGTCCTGAGCTTCGGTTTTGTAAATGTACTAGTTCAGAGGTATGGTAATAAATATTAATTTTATTTTGACATTTGAAAGAGACATTTGAATGCTGCCTATGTGCACTGCAGAATGATTAAAAATTATTGTGGTGTGCAAAATTTATGTTTTAGCTAGTATGATTACATCCTTCTAAAAATGTTCAAGCCTGTAATCTTTTAAAATTGTTTTTGCAGTAGAGAGATTAAAATTCAGCAAAGCACTTCATATATTTTTAAACAATCATGTTAATTTGAAAGTGACTCAAATAACATTCATTCTATTTTAAATATGTCATAATGATCCACATTCAAATTCTTTGTTTCCAATAAAAGTAAGCATGTTCACGAAGAGCTCAGCAAAAAGAGTTTTCTTGTACCATGAGTCACTACAGACGTGACACCACTGACTGGGTATATAGCAGATATGGTAGAAAGAATAAATGTATTTCCACTTGAAAACAATTCTTTATTTCAGAATACAGGATAGGTTTCCATCCACCTTTGCCTCCTGCCACACCTCTGCTCTCAGTCTGTGTAGCTGTCTTGGAATTTCCCTGGTATAGGAGTGGAGTCAGAGTCAGGGTGATTTGCTGCAGGCTGGGATTAGACAGTGATTGAAAACTTGTGTGGGCACTGTTCTGCTGCATTTACTTCACAGATAAGGATCTTACATCAAGGTTGCATGGCTGAGGGTCAAATTTAAATCGGAGTGGAAAGAGAACAAAGTTGGTGTACTTCTGAATGGAAGAAAAAAAAAAAGGATACTCAAATCCTTAGAACTTCATAGCATTCTTATTGACTAATCTGAGTCTGTGTCCTCATACTTGGTGATCCTCTTTCTTCCTCTGTTCTGGATTTCTCTCATTTGAAGGTTAAAAGGTGATTATAGGTCCTCTGGATAATGAATTACTGTTGTGTTAGACAGATTACAATGAGATACCAGTCTTGAAGCTGTGTTCTTTTTTTCTGGTGGAACAACCACGTCCAGCATTGACTCTCATCCATACTGTATTTTGGGCTTTCCTAGACCTTTACAAATTCAGCATGTACATGTTGTTTCAGTGGCAAACAGAGACATTACCTATGTCTAACCCCCACAGGCTCACACAATCCATGTTTCCTCATCTGTCGTGGAGCATTAGGTGAGGCAGGTTGTGGTTCTGTGTCCTATTGTCTCAATTTATTGACTAGATTCCCTGGATGAACCTCAAACCTGACTCTCTACCAGCCTTACCCAGGACACTTCACCTTTGCTGTCCTGATCCTGTGCAGATGCTGGGCACTGTGCTCTCTCAGGTAGGGCTCTGCCCTGCCTACAGGAGGTCAACCACCTCAGATCCTGGCTCATTGCTCCAGCTCCAGCTGATCCCCTCCCTGATGGTGTAGATAAAGCAGCTCTGTCTATGCCCGTAGAACAGAAGGGATGCAAAGCTGCAGCTTCTTGATGACAATAGTGAAACTAGTTGAAAAAGATAGTAGTTTCACTGAAGAACCTGAAATTGCATGTTGGCTAATGCTGCTCTGTGTTGACTACAGGACCTTCACTGGAAAATATCTGTGGAACAGAACTTTCTGTAGAACATATTTTGACAAGCTTTATGACTTGTCCATTAGAAGTAACTAAAATTAGAGAAAATATTAAAGATTCAAGGTAGAAATGGTATCTAGAGTTCTTGATTGTATGATGTAAGTAAAAGCACTCTCCTCTGATACCTTAAAGGTGCTTGGTACTGCAGAGTGTCCTCACAAAGAGGAGGTGAATCCCAGATGATGTTTTCAGGCCATCTGTATTTGGTGAGATGCTTTTAACGGGCAGATTCTCCCCTTTTCTTCCATCTGACCTTAAGGGAAAAAATGCATTAAGGGAGAATAATTCTGAGAATTTGAGTGTACCTTGCATTGAAAGACAAAGTTCCCTCTTCACTTGACTTTAAACTTCAGTAATGACAGTTAACTCTTAGAGTAAGGCCTTAAAGAGAGTGTCAAATCTCTATTAAAACTGAGTTTCTCGTACTTGCTCTCTTGAGTTAGATAATGTAGTTTACAACTATTCTTTTTTTGTGTATATTGTAGCAATACCCAAAATCATAAAACAACTCCCTGTGGGAATTTGCAAAACTCCTGTGAAACACTGTTTTCCATTCCTGCTAGATAGAGTAAGACTGTGAGGAAAAAAAAAAAACAACCCACAAAACCAACAACCCCTGCATCACTAAGAAAATATTGCTTATTTGCCAAAATGTGAACAGGAAAGTTCAGGAAACTCATGAGGTGCTACTGGTTAGTACAGGGCAAATAGTATCAATGTCAAGACCATGCACTTGGTGAAGAAGAATCAGAAGCATAGAAAAAATTTATATCAGTCCCACTGCCCACTATGAACACTGTGGGTACCTACTACTGATCTGGCTACATTACACTGTGACTTGTTCTCTGCCACAGGATAGGGAAAAATAAAGCAAAGTGAATGTAATTTTTTTTACTTCTGAAAAATATATTACATTCAGCATCCAGTTATCACTTGTGAAAAAAATGACTGTAAGAAAAGAACTGATTGATGAGTTAAAATTTTACAAAAAAACCTCCTGAAACAAAATAACTACTTAATGGCATTGTCATACACCAAAGTCTTGAATTTCAGTTGCAGATTGATTCTGGAGTGCTATATTTTGTTCTGTAGTAATTGCTAGTATTGGCAGAAAGCCCCCTTTGGAATAAGTGTTCTCATGTGAAGAGTTTATATGTAAACTGGCCAACCTAATTAAAAATTTTTGTGAAATAATAGAGATGAGAAATGGACGTAAAATTTTCAGCTTACAGATAGATTTCAAGAGCTTCTGCTCTTCTTTCCTGTTGAGAGGTATCAAGTAACTGTTGTGGGAACCATAGCTTCTCCTCCATAAAATCAATCACTTTTTATTACCCCTGGTATAAACTGCATTAACATGAGTCAGAGGAACCCTTATCCACATTCTGAGATGTCCATAATACAGATACAGTGTGACAATAAGAAAGCAACTGCAACATGGCAGTTCTGTTTGATGTAGTAAGACATGTTCGATGTGACAGCTCTAGCTCAAAATGGCATTTGTTGTCTTTCCCATTAACTTCTTTCTGAAATGATCTGAAGTTGTAGATCCTGACCTCTCACTGAGAGCCTTTATTTGCCATTCTTTAGGCAATGGGAACCTGTAACAGGGTGACCATTCTGGAGAAACTGCTCAGGAGAGGCTCTGTGCCTTGGTGTCCTGGCAAGGAGGAAAACCTGACTCAAATGAGGATACCTGCTTTTTAATCCCATCAAATCACTGACCTTTGTACTAAAAAGTTTAAGAAGATTGTCTTCTATGCTGACATTATTTGTGGTGTGAACATATTCCCTGGATTTGGAAAATAAAACCAAAGTAATTGGATTTTGAAAATGAACTCATTTTAAATGGGTTGTTACAGGAATCACAACAGGACTCTCTTGTGTCTCAGGCAGAACCTGAATTTAAGTTCTTGAAATGAAAAGCTCTGCATGACATTACTTATTCCCTGAGCCATACCAGGTTGTAAATATATTATCCCTGATGTTTTGGGGGCTTTTTTGAACAATATTCAGGGAAAAGGAAGATGTATTTATGCAACTGGGTTGGCAAAATGACACTGAGAGAAAGAAGATGATGTCATGGTTGGTGTCTTTCTATATAAGTATTTAAAAACTGTGCCTATATAGAAATCTATACAAATGCAGTTTGAATGAATTTTTCTTAATCTGTAGTCTGGAGTCCTTCAACAGTGTGCTGAAAACTTACTGACTGAATTTTGCTGGATCTATTTTTAGTTTCCAGCTCTTATAATGTTTTTAAAAGTTAAAAGAACTTGATGCTTACCATGAGTAAAAAGATGTACTGCTAGTGAAAACATGGTAGTTACCCAAACAAATCCTTAAAACTCTGGTTCCCATTATGAACCATTATTTGGAACGTGTGGATATTAAAGCAGAATACAGCATGATAACTGAAATCAGTCACTGTAAAAGGACTATCTGAAACAGAACATGACTGCCCCTGAAAAGAGGAACAGGCATACTTCTCACATCCAGTTTCCATCTGTTTTATCGAAGCAGAGAGTACTACTTTTTGCAGTATCAGGCAAAGATGTGGTCTTTGAAAGTATTCACTGAAAAAAGAAAATTTCCATTTTCCTTAATATGATACGCTTATTCATGTGAGCTGTTACATCCTGGGTAAGGATGTGTAAGGGAAACTCTCCATGCCATGGAAATACCCAGTCATCTTGAAGATTAAGGTCACTAAATAGAGAGCAGAAGGTTACTTATGACAGAAAGTCTTTCTGCAAAGGTTCATGGCTCACAGGAGGGAACTACTGATTGTCTGAAAGGCCTGAAGAGGCATTAAACGCCAGAGAGGTCCTTCCCAGTGGCATACTTAACAAAGAGCTATCCTTCCTTCTTTGTGACATGGTGACATCACTTTTTTAATCCACCATAACTGCTCTTTCATGAGAAGAAGAACGGTGACAATAGAGCTGATAAACCTGACTGCTTTTCCAACTCCACTTCATGGGAAACTGTAAGTGTTTGGACAAAATTGGAGGCCTGAAATTTTGAAGGTGTAGTATCCAGAAGCAAAATTCTCTCCCAGAAGTTCTGAACATGTCAATGTAGTAATGGTGTAACAGCAGAGAGGTAATTTAGTTCCTGTTATGAAAACTTCCTTTATTGTGAATAGGAAAACATATGTATGCTATTTACTGAAAATGGACTTAAACCTGCTACCCACCTATTCACTTTAAACATCATAAATGCATCATGTTAAAGCAGAAAAATCAATTGCTCTGTATTATCATTTAACACCAGCACCTGCATTTCATCTATGTTTTTGAAAAATGCAGTCAAATTACTCGTTCCTGAACCTTATTTTATTTGTTCTTCACTCCTATCAACTTTCCCCTCGTATTTTGAAGTGAATATATTTTGGGGACAAGATGTCACTTTCAATGCCTTCAATACTTGATTCTGAAATAAGATTAGATGTTAGGAATCAGGTGATTTTAATAAGAAATTAAATATTTTTAGTAATTTCTTATGAGGGTTTTGCAGAAAGAATGTGTGAAGGAAATCAGTTATTTTCACAATTGATTGAGAAATCAGTTTCAAAAGTTCAGTTCTGCACATTCAGTTGATAGTTTTTCCAGCAGAGGGCAAGAAAGTATAACAGATGGAAATGGTGCTACTTTCCCAAACAGCCACAGAAGAAATGTTAAGCAGTATAGCCTGAGGATGGAACGTGAAAGGTAATAACCATCCCCCTTTTTGGGCATAATGGCTTTTCAACAGCCTTTTATTCTTCAAGGATAGTTGTAGACAAGATGGAAAAGGAGCAGAGGAGACTACCAGAGCTGCTGACTGGTTCTTGCTGCTTTGTCAGCACAAGTTCCTCCAGCTGAAATCTGATTTCTGAGGGGTGTGAGGGAAGGTGGCACACTGTACCTTTTCTAACCAGGCTGCAGTGACATGCAGCTCCTCACTTGATTTTCAGTTTATGGGATGAGGAGGCGCACGGCTGCCTTGTTTCATGCAGGGCTCCCATCCTTTGCAGCTTTACAGCTTTACAGAGTTAAATATGTAAAGCAGGGTTTGCTCCCTCTTCAAGGGCAGACTTGCCCCTTGCAATAGACAAAACCCTATTTGAATTCAGATTTTAGAAGCTTAAGCTGATTCTCAGAAATAAATATCTGGGATTTTGCATCAAAATATGAATAAAGTGTGCTCATTACTATATATTATTGTGGTGAGCATATGTGTTGCAGATGCACATGTGTAATCAAAAACTTTGAGCTTTTCCAAGGAATGAGTTTTCAGAATGTCCAATTTAAGACTGCAGACATCATTTATTATACAGCAGTGTGTATTTACCAAGGCATTTCTCAAATTTCTTCAAATCATTGCAGTGACTTTAAAAGTGTTGTGCAGTCACTCTTTCAACTAGAAAAACTTCAGGTCTCCTGATGCAAACCTTCTGTTAAGGTCCAAGCTTAGTTTGCCATTCAATTGTTTGCTGTCAGTGATACCTTATGAGTGAAAAGTGTCTGATTTGGGGAAAAGTTACAGCTATTTTTTCTTTGGGTTTTCCTAATTTCATTGCAGTAAAATATATCTCATAAACAGGCAATCTCATACTCTTGTTTTGTTGTTACTGACAGGGCAAATAATTTGGATTCTTATGATAATAGAAGCAGAATTCTGAGTCAAATAATAAACTTTGGTTATCTCAGCTGATCAGGCTGGACTCAGTACAGCCTGAATATCTTAGAAGAATGAAAGTGATTCAAATGGTATAAAAAACATTTTAATGTGATAATAATAATAATAATAATAATAACAACCCCAAAATCATACTAGTCAAATGCCAAAATTAGGAATATATTAATACAGGCATGCTATTTTAGTAATAACTATCTGTTTAAAGTGTAACCAATAATTTTTGGACCAATGAAGTACTTATCTAAGAGGAGTCTTATGTCAGTTTTCATGAAGGTAGTTTTGCTTCTCTGTGTTGTTGCTAGTTACAACTATACTGCAAGTCTAACATTTTGTCATTGCTTTATTTAAGTTTCTAGAAACAGATTTTGTTTACAACACAGAAATACATAACCCACAAAAAAATTTCCATAACAGTATGTATAGCTTCAGAGCTCTGGTCAACATAAAATCTACATAATGGTGACGACTGGATTGTTCTCTTTTTTCTTTCACATGAAAAAGATCAGCAGCTGTACTCTGAGTGTTTTTTTAATGGTTGTTTTTTGTGTGTATTTGTTTGTTTTGTTTGGTCAGGTGTTGTCTCAAGTACTTTTGATTTATTTTTCTTTGTCAGGTTTATTAATTTTGGTTTGTTTTTTTTTTTAGTATATGAAGAGATGCCAGTACTTAGAAATGGGGTTATGGACAGCAAAAGTATCTTACAAATTGCTACCTTTAGACTATCTAGTGTTTGTTTCTTATGCTGGTTTTTTCCCAAGTCAGTGTAGATTGGAATGTATATATATATATACCCAGATTTTTGAATGTCACATATTATTTTTTAACCAACCTCTTATAAGAGGGATTTTTCATACAGAAACCCATTCACCTGCAGAGATATTTCACTGATGTACAATAAATCAGACATTTCACATATTCCTAAAAAGGAGACAATTCTTTGGAACAGCTCAGGGCTGACATCACTGGCCTCAGTGACCTGTACTGAGTAGAAAAGTCAACTGACTTTACCACCAGTCACCCGTAAATGATCAGAAATGGAAACCCTGCACTTTTTAACCTCAACGTTGGTCTTTCTGCAAGGTCAGGTGGGGTGGATCATAGGAAGAGGGACTGCAGGCCAGGAAATCATGCTGGAAACTGCAATGAGCATTTGAGACCTTCAAAATAAATGTACAGACCTTTGGCATCTGTTTGACAGCTCTGGCAGAGGAGCCTCAGCAGCACCTCACACTAACAGCTGAGGTATTGAAGAACAGTTTAGGTGTTGAAATTAGTAGGAGATGAATTGTGCCTGAAAGTGACTGTTGTCTCTTCTGATGGTAGACAGCCCCATCACCTGCAAACCTGGAGTCGTGCTTCAGATCTCTGCATCCAGTCAAATGAGTCCCACTCTAGGAGCCTTAATAGGACAGGTTGTGTCAGGGCATCTGCCATATAGTCCTTTATACTGTGGTCATAGCAGTAGTCTGAACAAATATTTTTCTCCCTCTGTTATTGTGCTAGAATGCTCTTGTACTCCTTTCCTCACTTTTTGCTATTTAGCCCAAGTTTAATTTCTGAAAGTATGTTCTAAGTAGATATTTGCCAAAACTCGCGAAATCTGGTTTGTGGAGCATTTACAATGAAAAATCTTGTAAAATGTATACCTGTGAACAGTCACAGCAAATTGAAATGAGTTTATTTTTCTTAAAATGCAATTAAAACTCTTTAGGGATTTAATTGGGCAAAAGACACTAACATTTCCCATCTTCTCTTGCAGTTCTGTTCTCCTTTCTCCTGTAAACACATTTTCTACCAAATTCAAGATTATGTTGGTAAGGAATCAAAACTATGGATTTTTGTGCCAGAATTCTTTTTTTCATTCCCTGACCTTCAATAGCAAAACTAATCTGAAAAGGAGATGCTTTTTGTCAAAATGATACTTTAAAAACAAAGAAAATGGATGGGTTTTTAAAAATTATTTTGTTTGAAAAACTGGAAGTATATGTCTTTGTACTTGGCTCATATTTTCCTAAGTGATAATGAAAATTGTTGAAGAAATTAATGGCAAAAGTTTCAATGCTAAAATATTTACACTGTACTAGTAACTAGAACAGTTTTTAGGTATTTAGTTATGCAGTCAAATTCTGGTGTCATGGAACACTGCATAAAGCTAGAATAATATCATATTAAATTATTTCATTTAATTTCCAGATTGAAACTAAGAATTTAATTTAATTTACTGAGCAGCAAACGCGGTCTTCAACATCTGGTTCTTGAAGTACCATGGGATGAAGGACAGATATCCCTAACTCAGCTAAACGACAATTTAAAAAAAACAATTATCCTCCTTGCATGTATAACCAGTAGTAAAGATCCATTTTGTCTTTCATAACCATTGTAGCCAATGCCTTTCAAAGGTATTTGAGTGCTTGGTAGTTGTCTTGCCATTTTCTGATCCATCAATATCTGGTTTGCCACTTGTGGTGTTACTCTGTTCATGATGCTTTTAGCTGCAGTTCTCATCAGAAAGGGAGAATGGGGCTCACAGCACTTTTTTTTCCCCTGTAACATTCATGATAGTGTCTACCATATGTTCTCCCTACATTTTTTGTAAATACACTATGAGAACATATGTATGTTATTTCCTAACTCTCTTATGCCAACACTTGTCTAAGATGTCTGTAAGGATGCTATGTCTTATGACAGAATAACAATCCTCTGAGCGCAATTAAAGTGTTTTGGGGTGTTTTAAACACTAATTCATGCACTATTTAAAATATCTTCCCCAGGTTCTGTTTGTGTCTTGACAATTTGCGTAAAATTAGAATATGTACAGGTCACAAGCCATCATTTAGCAGATGTTCAAGTGTCCAACATGCACAAACTTTGGAGAAGTCTGTCATCAAAGTTGAAGTGAGATTCTAGTATTGTGACTAGGTTTTTGTAGTGGATATACAAAATGTAATCTCAGTCCTTTGCCCCACAGCATGTAATTTTAGATGGGATACTAAGAATCTGTTCAAATATTTCTATTATTTTGACTATAGTTCTATGAAAAGGTGAAGAATTTAAGCAAACGCCTCATACAAAAATGTTCTTCAGTGAATGCTGTGCACCCACTTTCTTTGCATCTCCTTTGAGTCCCTCAGCATTTGTGATCACCTAATTAAAATGGAAAAAAAAAAGGTATATTTACTTTGTCAAATGTTGATACAAACTCCAAAAAGTTTGTATGGATATCAACAACTACAAAGCAAGTGAATTCAACACCTAAACTTGGGACTATAGATAAATACCCTGAACTCAAGCTTATTCAGTTATGGATACAAGCTTTGTGAAGTCAGCAGTATTAGACAAATTCAGAGGATTTTCTATACAGTGGTTTGCAAGCACCAAAATGGCCATGAATACTTAAATACTGGAAGCTGATTTGTTCCATGTGTTAGAAAGTTGACAAGAAGCTGTGTGGTTTTTTAGAAGATTTGATTGACACATTTACATCTTGGGAATCCAATGTGTATCCAGAGTGCTTCAGGCTGTGAACCTTCGCTGGCAAACTGGTGTGTGGAAGGGATGAGCCATGTGATGTTGGTGGTCCTTCCCCAAGGGCTGCAAGTTTTAGACTGCAGACAGGAGCATGTATCTCAGAGTCTGGTACCATGCAGTGCTGTTAGAAGTCAAGAGTAACTGATAGATTTGTGTGAACAATCTTTTGTAATGCCTCTTTAGAAAGGGTATCCTAACTGTTTCTCTTTGATGCTCTTTTCTGTCATGGTTTGCCTTTGTGGATGTTTGTAGTGGCAAGGGTAATTCACTATTTATGGTATGCAGAATTCATTAACATTAGTTTCTGTTCTGTGTTTTTTAATCACCAGCAACATGTGTTACTGGGTACAAATTTGCATCTGTTACACCTATCATTCTGATGTGGGTGAGCGACTAAGACAGTTTTAAAGCAAGTTAAAGCAATATCAGTGTAAAAGTGAGGAAATCAGACTAATTATGGTGTGCCACACCCACAGACACATTCCTCTGGCCACAAGACTGGGTTACTGGGTGACCTTTACTGGCCTTTTCAGTCTGTTTCGTATTTGGCGGATACATAGGAGTTTTGGTTGGCAATGTATCTGGGCTATAAATGGAGAGGAACAGGAGTAGGTCTCTAGGCAGCTTTGACCATTTGCATCTAAGGAAGCTCTTATAGATGTTATTGCTCTCCAAACTGAGTAAAATTATATTCTTTTGTGATAAAAAGTATTTTTGAAGAAGATTTTTTTGTGTACCATTTTTTTTTTCTGAGAATGTTTGTAGAGGCTGTTTTGCCAGTAGCTTGATGTGAAAACATGATCAATACAGCAAATTTCTGCTTTAAGTTCTTTGTCATTTTGACAGACTCATAGAATAATTTAGGTTGGAAAGGACATTTTAAGGTAAATTAGTCAAACCACCTGGTGAAAATAGGACTGATTTTGGAGTCAGAGCAGGCTGCTTATGGCTTTTGTCCAGGTAAAAATCAAATATTTCCAAGGATGGAGATCCCACATCATCTCGTTGCAATTTGGTTGAACGCCTGATTTCTCTCAGAGGGTAATTTTTTTCTAGTACTTTGTCAGAATTTCTCAGGTTGCAGCTTGCATCTGCTGCCCCATGTCATGTCACTGTGCATCTCCTGAAAGAGTCTGTCTCTTCACATACTCCCATCAGGGAGTGGAATATGACAATATACATTTTGGCCCAGAAGGCTCTTGTTCTTTGTTGCTGCAATGAATGTTTTGCTAAGTTGTGCTCAGCTTGTTGTCCACCAGGACACCCAAGGCCTTTCCTGAATTTCTAGTTGTCTGCTTGTAAGAGGAAAAGGTGTGAAAAAAGAAAAAATATTTTGATCTCAAGTTTAGATAACTAAGTCTGTGAGCTATTTGTGCAGGCAGTCTCTCCAGTGTTTTCCTAAAGACAGGCTCTTGTTTGGAACTGTTCTTTGGAAGAACCTGCTTTGTATAAAGAGGGTTTGAGCAGAAACCCTATTTAACTCTCACAGCAGAAATGTGTTCCTAAACATGGGTGGTTGATGAACCAAATTTCATGCCATGTTGAAAAGATATAGTTTATCAAAGTGTATTCATACTTTATTTTTTTAAAAAACCATGTGATGGTCCATTGGGTACAGCTCCAAGACTTTATAGAATCTGGATTACAACTTCAAATCAGAAATATTTTGAGTTTATTTCTGGCAGACTTGGAGTGTCTAGTAAAAGTGCACTGGAATACCCTATTTATAAGTTTTTTTTAATAGGATCATTTTTCCCCCTACTTTTGTTGGATTGGGGAGCAATATTTTTACATTTTCCATTAAGTTTTTTAACTAAAGGTAAGCCTGGAAATTTTACAAATAAAATAGTGTATTAAAAACACCCTTGTTTTAAAAAATCAGACTAGATTGTATTTGAAAAAGAAAAGGCTTATACTATAAAAGGCTCTAGGTATCAAAACACTATTTAGAGTCCAACGTATACAGAAGAAAATGTATTTTAAATGAGCATTTAATGAATAATAAGCTGCTGAAGCACTAGTTATTGCTGGCATCAGCTGGAAGAAAATGAAAACTAAGTGCTAAAAGCAGAAAGATATCTCTTTTATGATCAGCAGTATTTTGAGAAAAAGTTAAAATCTGAAACCTTGATTGTAAAACATTATATAGCAACATGAGGCTTTAGAGGCCCTTTCTAGTTCAATTAATGCCTACACATTTCAAAAAATAGAAAGATGGGAAAACAAATTATCTCTTATAACTGTCAGCCTGTACAGTAAACATTTCAAAGCTGATTCTTTGAAGGAAGCAAATATTCTACTTAGGTTTTCCTCTTCATTTACAATTCAGAGTGAAACTCTTAGGACTTTGTTGTTTACTTGCTCATAAGTTACATTGGTAGCATTTGAACTTTTCCTTCATCACATACTGTTCTAGAGCTTTCGTTTGAGCCACACAAGATAAATATGTTTATTCTCCAGCTTGTGAAATAGTAGGATGATCTCTACTCATCCAGAACCATTCTCTCCCCCTCAGTAGTCACATATACTGGGAAGATGTACTAATGATGTGAGGAAGTAAAGCAAGGCAAGTCCAGTAAATAATACATATTCCTGACCTAAATGTCAGAGAAGCCAATAAAGTGAGGTTCTCTGCTGAACATCATACTCACCAAAAAGAAGCTTGTCAGGGTTGTGTGTCAAAGGTGACTTTGCCTGCAGTAGCCAAAAACTGGTGGAGTTTGGAACCCTGAAGAGAGAGGGGAAGGTAAAAATCAAGCTCGTAGCCCTGGACTTCAGAAGGGCAGATTTTGTCTTCTTTAAAAATTTGCTTGAAAGAGTCACATGGGATAAAGTCCTAAAGGAAATAAGGGCATAAGAAAAGAAAATTGGTTAATATTTAAGGATTTTCTGTTGCACTCAATGAGTAGGAAGTCAGACAAAAATGCCAGGAGACTTTTGCAGACGAACAAGAAATTCCTGGTCAAACTCAAACACAAAAATGAAGCACACAGAGAGTGGAAATAAGAATGAGTAATCTAGGAGGGATACACAGATATTGTCTTAGCATGCAGAGATGGGTTTAAGAAAGTCAAAGCCCAAATGTAGTTGAATCTGTCCAGAGGTTTTAAAAACTACAAAGCCTTCTATAAGTACACCAAAGGAAGACTATGGACAATGTGGGCCTAGTGTACTATGAGATGGGTGACCTGGTTACACAGGATTTGGAAAAAGCTGAGGTGATTAATGTCTTTTTGCCTCAGTCTTTCCTGGCAAGACCACCCCTCAGGAATCTCAGGTTCCAGAGACCAATTAGAAAGGTTGGAGCAAGGAAGATGCAACCTTGGGGGAACAGGATCAGTAAGTAAAATACTTCTTCCTCACTCCCTCTCTATATGTAAAAATCTTTATCTTTAAAAATAAAGCAGTTTTTGAGTGTATGCCTTTGAAATATTAGTTATGATTAGATAGAGAAGGCAGATAGAGCATGGTATGTAAAATCTGTAGGATATATCTTTGGTGTAACAGTTTTGATTTTAGAATAGGATAATTTTGGTTTTCAATTCTGCATATTTTTAATTGGTACTCATTCAAAGTGTTCAGTTTCCAAATGATGGCACTGAACTTCTGCTGGAAGCTGACCTTGGAACAAGCCCTTCCTATTTTCAAAAGACCACCTCAGTGTATTTTCAAAAGCCATCTAGGTAATGAAAAGTCAAAGTCAGCAGTGTTAACAGGAAACTTAGATTCCTAGAGCCTGAATTATTTAAAAAATGGAACTTAGACTTTTTAGAACTTACACGAAGTTGTTTAGACTCTTTTAAGTATTTAGGCCTTTCTTTGTATGACTGTGACAGGAGAACATGTCCAGAAGTAAAAGCTATTGTCCCACAAATAACCAATTTGTTTTTCCTTCATTTAATTCAGCTGACTCAAATATATGCTGCCAGTAAATCATTAAAGATGTGTAGTCAAAATACATAGGGAATATCATCACATCTTGAGTGATGCTCACTGTGTTGAAAAGAAAAATGTTAAATTTGACCGTATTTGACAAATTAGAAAATACCTCTGGGTTTTAGAGTGTCATGTGCCTGCCTTGCTCTTACTCTGGATTAATAATGTGCCACATAGGTACAGCTCACTGCATAATCTTTTTTATCAAACCTTACAGTGTTTATAAGTATGTTTTTATAATGTATGACTTCTCAGCAGCATTGAACTAGAAATGTGGAAGTTGAAGCTTCTGTTATATACGATTTTTTTTTTAGCAAACACCTTCAGATAGAGATGATTAGTACTCCTACTACTGTTGCCTTGAGGCTTCATCACTAGAATTATTATGCTTCCTATTAGACAAAATTTATCTGTGACAAAACTTAACCATGGTTTCTGGAATTATGCCAGTGTGAATTTGGCAGATTACTCTGAATAGCTCCAGACAAGATGTCTTCCGTCTATTTCCAGATGTATATGTGTTGTGACAAACACTGTGAAGAAAAACGTGCCTGCCTTTGCTCTTGAGTTTTCACCTTTTGTCTGACAAGATCCTCTCTGACTATATCTTGGGGTAAGGTAGCATGAATGCTATATTGCTTTCCTGGTTCATAAGACAAGAATTACTTTCTGCTCTAATGATCAATACCTGAAATTGTTAAATTTCTTGTCCCAGTATGCTAAAAGGTCTCACTGCCATGCTATCAAATGATTCTTCAATTATGGAACACCATAAAAACACAAAAAACTCCTGCTTATTTATATTATATTTCCTTAAACTGCACTGTTTCTGATAGTATGGCATTTTCAGAAATCATTTCTCCTTGCCACAGAATTTCATCTTCCTAAACTTTATGTCTGGGCTACAGATGGAGAGAATATATTTCTTGATTGTCTGCAAATTAAAGTGGCATCATATTCTTTTATTTGTATCTCATGAAAAGTGATACTTTGTACCTTTCATTTTCTAACTGCAATACCTGGGTCATTTACCTGCTTTTCAGAAAGACTGAAGCTTTTCCCCCATAGTCCATATTATTAGAAGATGTGTCCACCACTGGAAAAGAACTAGGAATTCTACTTGAGCTGAATGAGGTGATATTTGGCTTGAAGGCTCCAAGAAACATGGAAATACATCAAAGTGTTAATTCACAGGAATGGCTTTTCCTTGTAGAGGTATCTGAGGCTTTTAGCTGGAATCAGCACAATGTTGAAAATTTGTCTCTAAGATAAAGAACAAAGCTAGATTTGATCACTGGTGATCACTAAACTGATAATCTATTTAAAAAGATCAATGAAGAACCATTCTTATCAGCTATCCTGACCTTCTGGATTATTCTGATTGTAGAACATCATTCACTTGCTGAATTAATCTTACAATTTCTTTATCTTAGGATAAAGCAAGCCTTTTAGAAAGAGTCTCTGCAAGAGCTGAGGAAACCCAAGATAAACTCACGACCTTTGCCCTTCATATTTTAATCAAATTCTGCCCAAGACATTGTGCTTACCTTATACACAGAACATGCTTTCAAGCATAGTCTTCCTATATTTTGAGCAATCCTTTCCTAAAAATATATGTATATAAAAATGGCTATAGGTGATTGCAAATAAAGCAAGGTAAAATGTTGTTTTCCTTAATTAATATGGAAATATATTAATATAATTAATAACCATACTATAGACAAAATTTTAATATGAAATCCTCTTTAGGTAATATTTCGCTTTCCTTAGAAGATCATATTCTTTTCAAAAGGATGCACACACCAGAACTAGTATTTAAAATACATTATTTGTCTTTGTTTTTAGAATTATGACTTTTGCATTGCAAGTCCCTGATTGACATGTCAGGGAAGTAAGGGCTTGGGAGGGAATAGAAATATTTAGTTTTATTCAATACTGCTTTTTGGATAACAAGTTTACTTGCCTTGCAGTGTTAAAAAATGAGTAGAATAACATTAATATATAAACAAATCTTTGAATTCTAACCAATTGGTGTAATTTCTTTTCTTTCTTGTGTTTTATTCCATCACAATGATTTTTCTTTATCATCTGTTTGCTCTGGTTATTACCACTCCAGGATAAAAATTAGTTAGATGTCCCACACTAAAGCAGTATAGCAAACAGAAGTGATGATTTTCCCAACCAGCCTTCAAAGTATTTTGTGCTCAGAGTTCCACTGATGCAAAAATATGAATTGTGAATATATCCATTCTATTGTGTGTGCAACAAAAGCTCTGAACAGAAATACTGTATAAAATATCTAAAGAGAAAATTCCTCAGGAAATGGGAGTTGAAGGGCTGAAAAATGGCTTCAGGAAGTACCTTTCCTTTGAAATTACTGAGTCACTAAAAGTGTGTTTAATGGTAGGGACTCAAAGACAGAGTCATACATGAATTAAAACCCAGTCTTTAAATCTTCCTGTCCTGCTGGCAATTAATTACATTACTTTTATGAAACTCTCTTAGTTTGGTGCAGCAGATGAACGCATGCAGTAAACCCTAGACTTTGTTCAACACAGAACTGATGCAGCAAATATCTTGGATGAATGTTAAGACTGTAAAACTATAATCTTGATTAGACTTGATATCTTAAGTTACAGAGGGTTGATTCATTCCCTGTTAGCTTCAGACACAAGATGAAGGTGCCTAATTCAGGGTCAAACACACTTTATAATGAACAGAGATAATATTATTTCCAGAAGCCAATTTTAGCCCATTTTTTTCTCATCCCATTGATTGTAATGGGGTCAGGTTACCCTCAAAAATTATATGCCACAGTGAAGTGCTTCAAGTTAAGTAGGATCAATCTAGTTGTGGTCAGTTAATCCAGTTGGGATCAGCTAAGATCAGGCTAAGATATCTCAGTGTAATGAAATTCAATTTTCTTGCTCCTAAGATGAGTTAAAATAGTACTGTCTTGGGGATTGTTAAATAGCAGTCATGGTTATGGCAGAGACCTGTCCTTCCCAACTGTCTGTGTTGGGCTGGTGGTTGCCTAGTGGGACAAGATAATATTCTCCTTAAGTCACTCTATGTGCAAGAATTAAATGTGTGGCTCAGCCCTAGTAGGAAATATTTATTGTCTTGTCTCTGCATCTCATTCCAGTCTGTGTCCTCCTGTGCCTGTGCCAGCCTCTGATGACCCATCAGCCACAATCAGGGGAAGACAGCCTCTTCCAGGAGCTCCTCTCCGGACCTGCCTCTCCTGTAGGACTGCCAGTGCAGGGGTCGAGGCTCCAGACTGTGGACTCTGTGCTGTTGAGGTGCTGAGGCTGAGCCCATGGGGCTCTGCTGTGTCCCCAAAAACAGCAGAAGGGTTTGGGCACAGAGCTCATTACCCACAGGCAGAACCTTACCCACCTTGATGCCTGGGGGGTAATGATTCTGCTGACTTGTTCCACTCTCCAGAGTTTACCTATGTCTTAAGTCAGTCCTAAATCATAATTAGTGAAGGGAGGGCATGAATTTACATGATTTATTACAGACCTCAATTTCCAGGCAAATTTCAAGCTCAAGAGGGTGGCTTCTGAACTGAAAAAGTCTGATTAAGCAATATGTAGGTCTTTCTCCATACCTTATGGTGATCAGTATTGCAGTGGCCAGAAAGAGAACATTTACCTATGTTAAAAAACACACTTTTTCTGCTTGGATTCTAGAGGTTCCTTCTCTACAAATGATATTGTGCTGCCTGTACAGAACAAAGATATTTATGACTAGGCACAGTCAGTATTGACCATATTGAATCCTAAAGAAATAAAATGAGTTTGGACATCAGATGCTATCAGAGACTACCAATCCCAAATATGAAACAGAGAGAAAAAAAAGTTATCCATGCATCAAAGAAAGAGTCCTTACAAAGAGGCAGAGAAGAGATAGGAGTAATGTTTGGGCTTGTTTGGGGTTGGTTTGAGTAAAAGGGTTGCTCTGAGTTAGACACCAGATCTCTAACTCAGGAAGGTACAGCACTGGCTGCTGTTAGGCAGCAATGTGTTACCTTAGTTAAAACAGACTTTGTAAAAAGGGTGCAACATTAAGCAAACTGATTATAATGAAGCTAAAATGCTTTAGAAAAGCAGGATTAATTTCCAAGAATATTGCTATTATAGAGACAGCTGTCCTGCCTCTGGGACAAAAACTAATATTTTTTCATGACACTACATTACCCAACTGGTGAAGAACATTTATGATGATGCTCTTATGGTGTCTTTCTAGCTGTTTTATATTGCAATACAACCTCATCTGGCTTCTCCTTGAACTGGTCCATGCATTCATCTGGCAGAGAAGAATTCACAGTAAGCCATTCTTGTGTAGACCTGCCAGCATTTTCAAAGCTGGTTTGTGTAGCTCCACATCACGCTGCAGTGCATGATACAGACTTATCCTCCCTCCCTGAGCATGCAGTCATTGTAAATATTTATATAGGCGGAAATATAACTGGTTGCCTAGGGATTGTGCCCCTTGTCTAAAATAACCTCCTTATGCATAGGGTCAGAGAGACTGATCATATGCCTCAGATACATTTCTCAGTGCTCCTGGAGGATCAAATAGGAATACGTTTGCAATTTTTGTTGTATCCCAAATCCGGTTATCCATATAAAGACACACATAGCTTTCCAATGACAAATTAAAATAAAACAGTCTTCTGAAACCCTAAATTCTGCACAGACAATGTGTCTCTTTGATACTGATAATATTAGGAGAAAATAACCTCTTCAACGCTGCATTCACTGAGTTACCAAAAATCTACAGGATATTGGTAATGATAAAACAGCTCAAAAGAGCAGAAATTCCTGACAGCTATTAAGATTACAAGATGGCAGTACAAATCAGAGGTGTAAGTCTAATAGAGTGTTTGATCACAAGCTAGAAAAGAAATAAAAGATACCTATACATATCATGTCATGTAAACCTCTCTGTTTTCAGCTGTTACATTTTTTGAGGCAAAAATGTTGAATAATAGTTTCCCAAAATTCGATTCCTAAATAATTTTGAGTTAATATGCATCACAATCTGCAGAGAATACAAATGTGTTCTTTCCTCCTTTAAAATCAAAACATGGTATGTTTTCTTCTGAATTTAGTTTCTTATATATGTGCCTTTTATAAAAGCATATATGGAGGAGAGGTAATTGCCCAAAATAATAGTTGAAGGAAGATGATAATAATAATAATAATAAAAATAATAAATTTTCTATCTATGAAGTAATTTTGTACATTTTCTCAAAGAATACAGTTAGTGCTAATTTTTTGAAAGGTTTTAATGGGTCACTGCATCGAAGAAACAAATTTTGGAATTTCTAATTGTATTGTCAGATATTTGTAAATGAAATGATGGTGTTATGAACTGCCAGGACAGTAAATGCACAGCATCATTGCCATGGAATTTAAACATGCAGTAACAGTGTTTTCATTATTACAGAGGAATTTGGTGGCCTGGGGAAAAAAGGCTGAAACGGGGGATGTATTTGGATGACCTGTCTATACTTGATTCTGATTCTTATCCTCTTTCTTTCCAAATGCTACCTGGGGATTTGCTAATTTAGCTATGCTTACACCTGCTGCCATTGAGGCCTGCTGATGAGCACGTAACTCCTTCTCAAGAGTTGAACTTCCATACGAGATATCTCTCAGGCATGCAGTTTGATAGACTGGTGAACCTGAAAAAATCTGAATATAGTAGTCAAGACAAAAATTATCTTGTTTCATAAGATATAAGTATTTGTACATACAAGATGACAAATGTCAGTGTGTTAGATTTTAATGGATCAAAGGATTCAACTCTGTTACTTTTTATGGCTTTGGTTTTCGTGGCTTTCAGGAAAAATGTGTCATGGTCATAACCTCTATACATCTATCACCTAATTAAAGTAGAACCAGAAGCAATGAACTTATCTCTACAAATTGGACTACAAATTTTGTCCTTTAATCTTGGTGTTCCAAATAACAAATGATCCAAATGAAGGAGACTAAAGCAATAGTTACATTTATATCCTAGAAAATATTTTGTAGCTAAGTTATTTGCTGAATTACACTTTCAGATTCTTTGTATTGTTTTAGTATGTTTGGCTCCTTTGTTTTTTTACTACATAGTATTTAATACCTTGGAACATGTCTGCTTAATTTTTTTTTCTTCTGAACATGTTTTCTTCTGAAAAACAAAGGCAAAAATATCATAAACACATCTTTTTTCTTAGATGCTCAGTTTTCCCTTTGTCCTAAAATGTATCACAAGCACTGAAAGATTTTTTCCTCTTGTAGTTTGCACACCATATGCCTGACATGTAAGCTTGAGAAATTCATTGAGTTTTTATTCTTATATAAAAAAATAATTAGGAAACAAACAAACAAACAAACAATACCCAAAAAACCACCACCAACAAGAAAAAAAAAACAACCCAAAACCCCAAACTGAAACTCAGATGACCATATATATCCTATATATATATATGGATATACCAATATCCTCTATATTAATCAACTTTACTTCAAATTTACATGTAAGCATTTCAGGAACTCCATGTGCCTTTTGAGGATTCATAGTGGTAAAACTGTTATCCTTCTATTAATCAAACTGGAATATTTAGAGTTCAGACTTTATTAAAGGAGGAAACATAATGTGTTGGCAAGAAACTTGTGCCATGTTCCTGTTCCTACTGTTCCTTTAGACTTCTTGACAAGAAACTATGTCTTTGATTGATGTATTTTAAGTCCTGATAAAGGCATAGCCACAGAAAAAATAGTTGAACACAAACCACACTGTGATATCTTCTAAATCCTCTAGGAAAATGTCTGGGCTAATAACAAGAAAAACGGATACCTCCCTCATAAATGCTTTTAGGCAAGATAGTCCTCTGAACTACTATTCTTTTTAAGTGTGGGAACGGAGTGAAAAATGTGAATAACTATTTTATACAATCATTTACGTGACCCACAGAGGAGCTCTCTCTGTCTTTCTCCTCTGGATATGGAAGATATTAATAATA
The DNA here is from genome assembly GCA_013397195.1 of Hylia prasina. Classification (NCBI taxonomy): domain Eukaryota; kingdom Metazoa; phylum Chordata; class Aves; order Passeriformes; family Sylviidae; genus Hylia; species Hylia prasina. The sequence goes on from VYXD01002344.1 coordinate 298,861, forward strand.
AATTATATAAAAATAAAATTTGCATCACAGAGACTTTTTTTATGAATGGTTAACTTATATTTTATGATAATATCTGAATACCATGCAAACTGGGATAGCAATAGTTTGCTTTTCTAAGGGGTTTGTGGTTTGCTTTCCAGAAGAGTTGTTACTCACTCATATGAAACTGAAATTACTGCAGCTGCTATTTATTACACAAGGTTGTAATCCATGAAAGAAAAAATCAAAGGAGGGTTAAAAGTTTGGAATATATTGAAAATTGTACTGAATAACATCCTGCTGTATCCACTGCTTAAACTGTTTATGGTTCAGAGGTGCAGATGTTGCTTATGCGTGTGGATGACTCCATTGGATGACCTGTGGTCAGACTCATGCTCTGCATCTGTGTGATTCACCAGAAGAAATCAAGGAATCACAGAAAAAGCTGAATTGGAAGGGACCCATCAGGATCATCAAGTCCAACTCCTGACCCTGCACAGCACCATTTCCAAGAGTCACACCGTGTGCTCAAGAGCATTGTCCAAACACTTCTTGAACTCTGTCAGGCTGATGCTGTGATCACTTCCCTGGGGAGCTGTTTCAGTGTCCAACCACTCTCTGGGTGAAGAATTTTTTCTAATATCCAACCTAAATCCACCCAAAAAACTTTAGACCTTTCCCTCAGGTCCTGTCACAGTCACCTAGTCACCACAGAGAAGAGATCAGTGTCTGCCCCTCTGCTTTCCCTCCTGAGGAAGTTGTAGACTGCACTGAAGTCTCCCCTCAGTCTCCTCCAGGCTGAACAGACCAAGTGACCTCAGCTGCTCCTCAAACAGCTTCCTCTCCATGCCCTTCACCATCTTTGTTTCCCTTCTTTGGACACTCTGATAGTTTAATGTCTTTCTGATATTGTGGCACCCAGAACTCCACACAGTATTCAAGGTGAGGCTGCCCCAGAGTGGGACAATCCCACTGGTGCTGCTGTGCCTGATGTCCCCCAGGACAGGCTTGGTCCTCCTGGCTGCCAGGGCACTGCTGGCTCAGGTTCAAATGGCAAGAAAAAGAACTGGCAAGACTTCCTCTGTGTCTGCATACAATACCTTTCCTCTTTCAGTCCATTGCAAGGCAGTTGCCCTGGCAAACAAGAGTGTAAAACTCACAAAAACACCAAGGATATTTGTAAAATTTGGTGTTTTTTTCATCAAAATAGAAGTGGTTCTCAGTACTAGGCACTTAAAATGGTTAAGCCATGGCAAGATCCTTCTTGGCTGGCAGATGAATTAAAAAAAGTATCAAGATGAAAAATATAAAGAAACCACAACTTTTATAAGTATAATTAGCCACTAGAACAGACTATCAAGGGAAGAAAGGAATTCATCATGGCTTGGAGTTTCTGTGAAAACATGACTGCTTTAAAAATCCTGTTTGCTGATGTCTGTAATTTTTATGATGTGCCTTGTGATGCTTAGTGGATTCTGAGTAAAGCCAGCTACTATGTTTGTTTGAAATGCTCATATTTGATTTCATTCTGGTCGTGCTGAAGAGTTTGTATGGCTCAAGTGAAGCTTAATGCCTCCAAAATAAAAAGACAGAGAGATACCCAAATATTTTTAAAAATCTCAGGGCTTTACAGTCAATCTCATAATTTCTATGCTTATTTTGTGGTTCTTGAATCTTTGGAGTTGTCAGTAATGTAAAAAGGGTGGTCTGCAGTTCTCTACCATCTGAATGGTATGAGTGAGCTAAGAAACAATGAAGTAGCGCTGCAGCCTCTTCAGTTTCTCTATGAAATCATTCTCCTTGAAATCTTCTGACTTTTTCCCCCTTTTCCTGATCTTAAAATTCTTCATTTTTAGAGCCATTACAGTGGAAAATTTATGTCTTTTGCTAGAAGCTGAGGTCTGTAATTAACACACACAAAACTGCCAGTGCTACTATGTGTTTGAAAAATATATTTGTCCTTTTTTCTGTCTCACTCTCAGACATTATTTAAAGTTTATTACTCTTGAGATTTTACATTCAAGTATGTATCTCAGTATGTTATTGATTGCTTGATATTCTCCAACATCCCCCCAAAATATCCGGCAACCTCCTGACTCCTCTGTTGCCTACTCTGATTTTGAAGCTCACCTGGGGGCCTACTGTGTTACCATGTCAATAAAATTTGCTATGTACCTTTGAAACTTCTTGAGAAGTTCATTATAAATAAAAATTGGTTTGATTCAGGTTTTCTTTCTTTTGAAATTATTCTTAATTCATAACAAGTTGAACAAATAGGTAATCATTTATTTATAACATCAGAACCAGATAGCTCAGTCACAGGAGTTCATAGAAATAATGGGTGAATAAATAAAAGAAAAGATCTGTTCAGATCACTTCCCCAGAATTAGATCTGAAAGGTCTCCCTTTCCTTCTCAGTTCAGGATTGTTTCCTCTCTTGTCAAGATTGTATTCAAGCTTCAGGCTTTATGCTTGTCACTTATATCCTGTAGTGGAGTATTCTAGCTTTCTTATTAATTTCCTTTGATCAAATCTTCCAGAAGTCCAGACCATGTATTTTTTCCCCTCTGCAATGACTTCTATTTCATCCTTCCAGAAGAGACAGTCTGTCTTCCCATCAAATTTTAGGGAGAAAAAAAGGGATTATGTTGTTTCCATAATTATGTAAATATCTTATGTCTACCGGGACACATCCTCTCCTCTAAATTGATTAGTAAAAAGCAATTCATTTCAATGAGGTCTGTCTCCTTCCCTGTGATGACTATTTCTAATGCTCCTTTTACAAAGGAATATATTTTCCATATCCATTTCATTTTAAAAAAATTACATTAAAAAGGCACTTGAAATGACAACAATCTCAATTGTATACAGCTTCTGAGGCTAGATATAATGTCAGAGAAGTCCTTTGGAGTGATAGTGGATTAGGGGTTGACTAATCTACTATTTCTTCCTTTAAGGCATATAATATTGTATCGTATATACAGTGTATTTCCCCTGAGAGTAGACACGTGCATGAGACTGTATTTCCCAGCTAGGTAACTGGAAATGAAAATATTCTCATATGCAGTGCATTTCATTTTGCCAGAACATACAGATATATGATTCAGGTCTCCTAAGTGGTGCTGGAGGTAACTGGTGGAATATATTCTGTAATGTGGTTTTCTTTTAGCCGGTGTTTTAGTTTATTTTAAAATCAATTTTATTTTTCCAAATGACACTTTTATGAATGATTTGTGACCTCCATCAGTGGCAGAAAGCCTAAAATAAAATTTTAACATTTGCTAGAACCATTCTAAGGGATCCTTTAGAGGAAGTCACACTTTATGTTTAGAAGAACTAAAGATGTCTGAAAAAAATGCTCCATATTCCAATATCATGGACACCAAGAATCTTGGTTTATAAAAAACTGGGAATATCTGAAGCAAAGAGCTCTGTTTTGCTCCTTTTCTCTTCTGGAGTCATAGTATCATAGAATGATTTGGGTTGGAAGGGAACTTCTACATCATCTAGTTCCAACCCCACTAGCATGGGCAGGGATATCTTCCACTAGAGCAGGTATCTCAGAGCCCTATTCAACCCTGCCCTGAACAATTCCAGGGATGAGACATCCACAACTTCTCTGCGCTGTTCCAGTGTCTCACCATTGTCACAGCAATGTGTTTCTTCCTAATATCTGATCCAAACTCTTCCAGTTTAAAGCCTTTCCCATTTATCCTACCTATACATTCCCTTATAAAGTCACTCCCCAGCTCTCTTAGTCTCTAAAGATTTTGAAGTGTTTAGGAGTGTACTAGCAAGCTCATATGGAGAAAAATCTCATGCATAATAGTTGGATTTTTTAGAAGTTGGTTTCAGAGAAAGAAACTTCTCTGAAAAAAAATACATAATCCCATAAATCCCTTCCTGTATTGACGCTGAAAACAGCACTTCAGACGTGAGTGCTGCTTTGAGTGATAATCAGGAGAGCTCATCTCTTGCAACATATAGGTATCTCCTCCCCACATTCATGGACTCTAAGATCATAACCAATACAGATCAGAGAACCTGGATCTAAACTTTAATGCCTTTGTTCTCCTTTAGTCTTTTTGCATGCAATTTAGATTGAAAGAATTACAAAATTGTTTTCTATCTGCTTTCCTGTACAATTGTAATCATCACAGCACCATGCATCTTAGACACACTAATTTATATTTACAGTAGGTTTATTAGGTAAGGAAATGTTATTTCCGTTTTACAGATGGAGAACCAAGGTACAAGGACATTTATATGGAAAGGCTGGGACTAATCTGAAACAACAAAGTAGAAATGAAGCCCATGAATACCAGTGTATCTACATGCATCCATAGAATCTGAGAGCCTGAACAAATTGTTTGGAAACATGGAAAAAAAATTTTCACCAGTCCTATTTTATTAATTGTGCTGGAAAAATAGGATGGTACAGAAATCTAGAAATTGTGCTATTTACTATATTTGGATCATGAATCCCTGTTTTGTTTATTAGTAGCAATTTAAAGGGAGCTCTCTGGTCACCAAATGCAGCCCTTCTGTATTTCAGGATGATATTTCAAATCAACCCTCTCATAATCAATTCAGTGCTCATCCAGTATGTTAGAATTATTGGTGATAGTTGGGTTAAAAGTCACGAATTTGTTTTTGCCTTGATGAGGGGAAAATGAAGCCAACAAGATACCAATGGGCTACAAATGAATAAGCCAGTTTTCAGGTAAGAAAGGCAAGGGGAGTGCAGACCTTAATTATACTCACTACATATACATTTAAATTCTGACACTGCTGAAAGAGATACAGATTTTGTCATTGACTGTGCTGAAGCCAAGCAATTATTCATTACTTCCAAATGAACTATTGGCCATTATAAAAGCTGTTTCAATATAAGTTGTTTTTAATGGGACTCTATTCAGGTATATTTATTTGTCTTATCATTAAGGCAACCTTTTTGCATATTTTCTGTATGTTTTGCCTTAGAAAAGGCTTCTTGATATTCAAAATCCACTGCACTTTCATTCTGGTTAGACAAAATCTTTTAGTACAACACCAGTTTACATTCTCAAACTGAATCTTAAAGAAACCTAAGGAATGAATCCCACCATATTTTAAACCAGTTTATGTTAAATGTTTTCTTCAGATATAGATCAACCCCACTTCAAATGTTGCTGTTGATTTTTTTCCTCCTAGGTAATATAAAACTCCAATTTTCATTGATCTGAGACAGTCAACATTTCTGATGACACTAAATACCTAAGAAGCCCCTGCATATGTGTGTCTGCCTGTATGTGTTGTTCACATCTAACAAATAGTGTAAGGTAGAGCAAAGGCAAGCTATACCCTCTTAATTGAAACTTTCCTAAATTTTCTGAACCTCTTATGTCTGCAAAATTTCATGGAAAATCTCATATGAGGAAGCTGACTTGTGGTATTTTGACACTTTCATCTCCAAAGCTCAAAAAGCTAAAACATACCAGAATAATTCAAAGCCAAAGGCTTTGAACCTCAGGGATATTATATAAGTTTAGGTTAGATTTGGAGCAAATGCTCTTAGCAGATCTTACATTAATTTAACTTTTTTATCCACACTAGTTGTTAGTGGTTCATCCTGAAGGTTTTTTAGCAATTAGATTCTGGGGATTCAGGCTCTGGAACTAGGCACAGACTGACCCAGCAGCTATGACAGTGGCAGTAATGGAGGTCAGGATTTAATGCATGGACACGTGTTCCTCGGATGGGTCAAACTCCAAAAGCTCCACACATTGGTGGGCTGATTACTGTCGACACTAACCCATAATAGGTACCATGTTCTTAACTAATTAGCCATCTTATGGCAGCATTATCACTCTATTCAGAGATGAATTTAAAGAAGATGATTTCTTGGAAGGTTAAATCCATGTTTTATGGCAGTTTAAAAGGATAATTAAATTTAAATTATTATTTTTTTATTCTTCTAAAATAAGAAATAACTAATCTGGTTGAAGGCACATGGATCATTGTGACTTTGGCTATTATAGAAAATCTATAAATATGGGCATTGATATATTCTTTCTTATACAATACAATTACTTTGTGGTAGTTTTATTACAGGTAAACTGTATTTTACTTAGGTTTTTTATTATTATTTTAGAGAAGACTACAAAAGGGTTTTCATTTAGGATATAATTGATTTGCTGGAGGTCAGTCTCCTTCTTAAACCTCCTTTGACTGATTTGCTGAGGAATTGTTCAAAGAGGGGGTAAAGAAGCTGTCAGACTGGCCTACATTGCTAAAACACAGTGTTCTGGTAAGCATAATCTTGGGCAAGGTCAGTGTTGTGTCAGATCAGATGCCCTTGTACTTGCAGACTAGAGTTTTACCACCTGTAGTTCTAGTGGACATGCAGACATTGACAAGGGATGGGAGGCAATCGTGTCCTGGGCTGAAACCAAAGAGATGTGACCAGCAGGGCAAGGGAGGGAATTCTGCCCCTCCGCTCTCAAGAAACCCCACCTGCAGTGCTGCATCCAGCTCTGGGGTCCCCAGCACAGGAAGAACATGGATCTGTCAGAGGAAGTCCAGAGGAGATGCACCAAGATGATTAGAGAGATAGAACAGCACTGCTCTGAGGAAAGGCTGGGAGAATTGGGATTATTCAGCCTGGAGAAGAGAAGCCTTTGGAGTGATCAAATAGTGATCTTCCAGAATCTGAAGAGAACCTGAAAGAGAGATGAAGAGGGACTATTTAAAAGGGCATGTAGTGACAGAAGGATGGCTTGCAACTTAAAAAGAGTATGTTTAAATCAGATGTTAGGAAGAAATTCTTTACTGTGCGGATCATGAAGCACAGGAACAGGTTTACCACACAAGTTGTGGATGTGGATCCTTGGAATTGTTCAAGGTGCTCTGAGCCGTCAATTGGATGGGGCTCTGAGCCATCTGGTCTAGTGGAAGGTGTCCCTGCCTATGGCAGGGGTGTGGAAACGAAATGATCTTTAAGGTTCCTTTCAACCCAGGCCATTCTGTGATTCTACGACAAGTCACTGGAGAACTTCTTATGCCAAAGTCCTGGTGAGCAACCTGGCAATACCCCAGTGCTATATGGAGGCAAAGCTTAACTATGTACATGCAATTCTCTCTCCTCCATTTCCTTTGGCAGTAAGGCATGTGGGTTGGGAGCAATAGCAATGCTTCCAATACAGAGAACTGCAGGGCCAGGGACAAACTCCAGCCAGTATAGTGGCACTCACAGGAGTTTGATGGATATTGTACTGCAAACTTGAGACTCAGAGATGGACAGAGATGCAAAAAGAAAATCTCTTCTTCGGTTAAACTGTTTTTTACCAGGACTGCTATCTCCTGCAAAGTTAACAGGATACTTTACATTGACTTCAAGGACTTGTGAATCTACCTGTTGTACTGCTTCTGAATTACAGGACTTCTTTTTAAAAGAAATTTCATCTTAAGTAGGGAATAATTTTCTTACAAAACCACATAAATGGAAATATAATTGATCTGAATTATCTGAAGGCAATTTGTCTGTAAAACTTTAATTTAACGTAATTTAAGGAAAATAAAATGTTAACATTAAATCCAGCATTCAAACCATGTAAAAGTGGATTTTTCTGACCATGCAGTTTAAAATTTATCATTTTATTTAATTGTTATAAATATAAATATTTATGGATCCTAGTGCAAACCAGGGATCTTGTTGTACTACAGTAGAACTGGCCCAGAAATGTAATGGCCCCTCCAGTCCTCCAGTCCATCTCCACATTCATGCATAGTCATGACCCACACTTAAAGTTGCTTTTTGTGTGACTTCTGGCTTACTTTCCTCATACATGGGAAGATTTTGCACATGCAGGATACATTAACGGATATGGTGGATACAGCATGAGTAGCAAGTTTTGAAAGTATAATTCCAGATTCTCAACCATATGAGTTCTAATTGCTGGATCCAGGTAATTTTGTAAGTCAGTTCTTGACTTTTTGGAAGTTGTTTATGAACTAAGTTTTATTTGTGAGTCTCTGGTCATCTAGGAGTATTACCATGTGCAGGTAAGTACCTATACCTATACAGGGCACAGGAAGGGAAAAGTGACCCTTAAATGGCACAATAAAAGGAAATGAGGTGTGCTCGCCTGGGATAAAAGCACACAAAGTAAGAGGTACATAAACAGAAAGCAGTTTAGACAATCTGACCCACTAGTAGGTAGCAGTAAAATGGGCAGAGGAGTAATTTCTGGAGGAGGCTGAATTTTTCAGCACTTAAAATCCACTCTATTCATCCTTATTTATCACATAACATGATAGGACAATTAACATGTCGTGCTGGTTTTGTTTTTCTTTCATCTGTAGTAGCTACCAAGGAGACAAGAAAGGTAGCAGCAGCTGCACCCAGAGCTAGCTGCAAATTGTTTACAGTTTCCATGGAGAAAGTGGTTCTAAACAGATGATTTGATAGATTACAACCCTTTTTACTGCTTGGGTATTGTGTAGAAGATAATTTGGTGCTTTCTCTTGCTTAATAAAATAATTTTTTAATATTTTTTATTTTTTAAATAATATTTGTTATATTTCTTGTAGGATTTGTTCAGCTTGTATTTCTCAGTGCCAGGCACTTATAAATGTGATCTACATCTGATGAGTTCAATTCTGTCAAAAATACTTGCAGTAACTCCAACATTCCTTATTGTATTGTTGCTAGTATGCCATGTAAAGCTTAATTGTGCTTTTATGTTTCTTTCATAAACATGTAAAGAAAGGAAATAATCCCAGTAAGGATATGGTCTTCTTGGCTTCCTTCACCTTCAGTCCTTAAAAAAAGCATTATTTCTGGAAAGGCATTCTGTTAGGAGAGTGAATAGAAAGTAAAATAATAATTCCTGATTAAGTTAAAATTTTCATACTTGAATTCCTCTGTGCTTTACTTTCAATCATAATTGTTCAAGAATTGAGTATTTCTGCCTCGGGGGTTTCCCCCGCGGCAGCTGGGGTTCTTGGATTCAGCTTCTCTCAAGTCGTTCCAAGGTCCGTTCCCACCAGAACAGTTTCTGTCCTCGGCTTCCCAGAGTCAGTGTTTGACAGTCTGGGGCAATGCAGTTTTTTCCCAGCTAGCAGATTCTTCAGGTGACACGGGAAAATAAATGTGAGAATCTGTGATCTTCCAGACAGGGTTTATTAGCTCCGAAAGACCCTTAACGGTCTCAGCACCTTTCCTTTTATCCCCTAACTCAGGGGTGGGGTTTACAGAATGCTGGCATCCCACCAGAATGGACCAATACAAAGCCTTGCTTTTTTCAAACTCACAGGGGGCTTGTTTTCCATTAGAAAACAGCTTCTCCCTTGTCCCTCCTGGTTCCCCACAGGTGGGTATTTCAACCATTTTCCCCTCTGAAAATGCCACCTTTATAGAATAATTTCCAATATTTTTATTTCATATTAATTTTCTAATATTTCATATTAGAAAATGTGGAAATACAGATGTGAAATTGTATACTCAGATAACCTTTAAGTATTTATTTTTCTTTTCTGTTCATATTTGCCTTCCTTTTAGAAAGCAATGGTACAAATTAGGACTAGCTATTAAAATCAATAGAGTGTTTATGTCTTGTTCAGATTTGACCTCCTGCAGAATTTTGTCTGTTTATATGAGATTTACCTTACTGACTTTAAGGTATTCCATCTTCTTCAGACACCTATCCCTATTGCTGCTAAGGGATCTAAACATTTATGTAACTAACATTAGCTGAGATTTCTTTCTTCTTCCCTCTCTTTGTGTCTCATAATGATGTTTGGTGGCATGGTTCCTGTGACACACATTTAGGGGAGGTTCATTCCTAGAAGTTAAGAGATATAGCTTTCCCCTCTGGTTTTTGAGTTCCACTTGTGTGGATTGACTTCTCCATTTCTGAATGGCCAGTCTAGGCAGAGAACCACAGAGCTCTTCAGCCTGGGTCCTTTGGCCCTAGACATAACCTGAATTCATTTATTCTTCATCAACAGCACAAAACAAGGCAGAGAAATGAAGTTATTAACAACGGCTTTTAAGACCACCAGACCATCTTCATGTCCTCCACAGAATTATCTCTGGCTGTATCAGAGAACTCATCCATTTTTTTTTTTGTCACCTAGTGCTGAAGGTGAGTCTCCTTCAGCATTGCTACTGCTTCAGTTCTGGTGTTAATATCTCTGAAGATTTTTATTTTGAATTTCCACAGCTCTACAGGTTTCAAATAAACCCAAGAGGCACTCCTGCTCTTCTCTCTTTGAATACATTGTCTTAAGTTAACATTTGTGAACGGTTGAAATCCACTTGAAACTATTCTTAAGATAATTTTAATTCACTTTCAGAACAAGGATGTCACAGGTTTGCAATACTTCATAACAAAAATGGTGTCCAAGCAGGACCCTCTAAACAATTGAGAGATTTTTCTGTAATCTGTTTTCCTAACTTTACGTCTGGATTTTCCCAGGTAAAAAATTGTCTGTTCTTGGAAGTTTGCCTGGTTAGAATTTGAGGATGAAGTAATTATTCTGAGTAACTCACACCTGGAAATCCAGCTGCCTTTCCTCTGGATATATTTCTGGATATATAACTGAAAATCTCTGGCACATCAGCTGAGCTGTCACTCATGAAATTTTTGGTGTTTCTGAGATATCTTGAGCCCACTTTGAAAGTGCCATATAGCGAATCCTATGCCTCCAGGAAGTTGTGGCCACACCATGCAGAGCATCTGCAAAATCCTGGTAAGGATGCTCTCCCATAGGAGAGAGAGAGTCTGGAGAAAAATCCCAGGGAAATACTGCCCCAAAGAAAGGCTTTGGCTGGCAGCTGAACAGGCCTCAGGTATTGTTTGACACTGAGCAGGGGCATACGTGATTTGCAACCTTGTATGTTTCTTCCAAGAATATGACTAACTATTTAAACATTTTCTCTCAGACCATTACAAATTTGTTGACGCTACCACTCACACCTTATTAATAAAACCTTTTTGTAATGTGTTTCACACCAACAGTTAATTCTGTTTTTCCCAATTTTCCCTGGAAAACATAATGTAACATGATATGCTAAGGTGTTATAAAGCTGAATATTCTCATATCTGCTAAAATTTATTATTTTTTTTTTAATTTGTGGTATCTGCATACATTTTAGAGAGTGCTGATAGCATGTCATGTTCTCCCATGTGAGTCTGACCTTCATGTGGAGGCTGGAGCCTCTCTTGTGTAATGGTTGTCTCTCCTGGGCTTGCGTAGCCCAGGGGGTCTGGAATTTTGAGAACTCTCAAAACAAAATTGCTTACTCTTACTAACAAAGGACCAGCTTGGGTGTTCTGGAGCCTGTTTTTTTATGGAAAAACAGTGGATACATTTCTGTGAGAATCCTGGGCAATGCTATCTCTTAAAATACTGCCTGTGAGAAGCTGCAAGCCTGTGTCAAGGTAGTGATAATTTATTGCCCTATCATGTGCACCTCATTTTCTGATTCACATTATTGGTCTTATATGGTATACTGTCCTTTTAGGCTATTGAGCTTCGGCAACCTTTAAATGCTTTGCTCACCTCTGTCCTGAAAGTGGATGTTACTGCCTCCAGGAAAGTTAATGTAAAGAACTCAGTTAATCCTTGCACCTGAGTGATAATGTCCTAACAACCTTGTCCCTGCCTGAGAAAGCAGCTTAGCTCAAATCCAAATAATAATATTTTACTTTGTTCTCTGGTTGTAGATAATTCTGTAATTCTATGTAAATGGCATTTTAGTGCAGCACCACTAAAAGCTGACACTTTATAGCACGCCATATATTTGCTGTCCTTTTTTTTTTGCTTTTCTCGGTATTTATTTTTTGCTGTGTATCTGAATGCCTTGGTAGGTTATTTTAAATACAGCTTTCTAAAATTCTTATCTCATACTTCTGGTTAGCATTCAGCACTTTTATGGAGGCTGTGAATTACACACTAGGTGAGCCAATAAAAATTTCATTCAAACCCTAAGAAGAGCATTTTTAGAAGCACTGAGGGATAAGACAATAAAATCCAGAATAAATACAAAGTAGTGTTATGGTGAGAATTGCTTATCACCAACCGGAACATTTTGCTAACTCATAGGGGAAAATGGCTGACAAACTTTTCTTGAAATCTGTCAGTCCTGTCATTTTCTGCATGGCTGCAGAGTAAATCATAGGCAGTAAGGAGAGCACCTTGTTCAGTAAATCACTACAGCACTTCCCAAGCACTGCAGTAAATGGACAAGAGACAAGTTTGTGGCATGTTGCTTTACATCCAATGTTTGGACAACAGTCAATTAGATTTTATGGCGTGGAGTTACATTGAAGCTTTACTGCTCTGTTGGTAATAGGGTACCAACAGGAAAAGATGGTTATTTTAACTGCTAGGCAATAAAAGCAAAATACTATTATTATAGACTTTTCTCCCCACTTCTTTTAAAGCTTGGATGCATTATTATTTCATGTCAGTTTTGAGGTAATGTGTGTCAACATTGTCAGACAAGGTACACACCACCTGCAAGGCAGACCTGTTGGAAGGGCTGGCCTGCTCATTTTTAATCCCATGATGGTCTGTGTCTAGTCTTGTCTGCTTCTGACTCCGTCACATTGTTTGACATTTTATTTATCATTTTCATATCTATTTATTTCCAGAAAGAGTTTAAACGTGTAATCCTTCTGTTATTTTAGCCCACAGAGTATATTTTGGCATTTTAGGTAATGAAATATGATGATATTGCTCAAAGGTTTATGTTTGCAAGAGAGATGCAAAATGGTTGCAATATTTCTTGAGAGGCCAGATCCCAGGTTTGCTGAACAGGGCATGGGCTCAACCTGGCAGCTCTGTCACTGTGCAAATGGCAATGTTTGCAAAACAGCATTAGGGATAGCAGTCACCCATCATGAGAGAAGGAATGGGAACTTCTGCCCTAGAAATAAGGGGAAAGGCATGACCACTGATTAAACAGAGGCAGAAAGAGCAGGGGAGCAGATTCCATGAGATATCAGTTTAAACAAGGAAAGATGCCCATGGGTTTCCTGAGGTGCGGAGTCACAGGACAATAAAAGTACTACAGGACACCACACACTACTGGAGAAAACCAGTCTGTCCACGTTTTCTGGCAGATTATGTCCCTCTCTTTTTGAACATGGCCTTATTTGGGTTTTGCTGATCTTTCAGGAAGCTTTTCATGTGTGAATATAATTTATATGCTTTTCCTTATCCCTGGGTGGATAGGTCCTTCCAGGCTGTTGGGTGGAAGGATTTCCATTATTTTATGGAAACTTCAGAAAATCAGGGCAATTCTATCTTCACTTTTCTTGAAAAGACACACTAAGGGAGCTCTTGAGCCAGAACACAGATATCACTCAGGGCCATGACTGAAGGTAAACCTAACTGTGGTATCTCTGCTTTTTCAGTTTGTGGTCTTGTCACTGCTGCTCAAGGAAAGTGACTCTGCACATGCTGTGGAGAAAGCAGCATGGCCATCACTTCTGCCTTCCCCTTACTATTGTTATAGATGAAATCTGTTAATTCGTGCAATTATAAAATGTATATGTTATAAAAATCATGATTGGGTATTGAGATCCTTGGAGGCAAGCAGGAATTGCAACATCCCACTTGGCTGCCAGGAAACAAGGCTTCATTAACATATGACTGCAAGAACAAGATATCCAGTAGCAGACAAGAGTCCACAAATGTGACACTTGGCTACAACGAAACTGCACATCATTAACATAAGAAGGACCATGGCTCAGACAAAAGATGGCCCATTCTCACTACACCTGGGCAAACGCGTCCGGAAACCAGGTTCCTGTAAATCCAATCAGATATTTGTTCACTTCCCCAGCCAGCTTTGTCCAGCAGGATGCAAAGGACAAAGACCCACAATCAAGATAGCCAGGATCACTGAGGACTCATCACTATTCATCCGTCCCCCAGGAAGAGTTTTTGTCCATCCCAGAGTAAAGAAAAGAAACCAACATGAATATGTTTAATCTCAAAGGAAGAGAAGAATCTCTGCCCAGGGCAAGAAAAAATGTATAAAAACTGAGGGGACTGAGACCACTTGGTGAACTCAGGGGGACTTGCTGCCAGAAAGAGAAGGACACTGAGTTCACCCAGTGCTGATCCCGGGCTCGATGCTGTCGCTTTGTTGGGGCTATCGGTGACCATATCTCAGTCATCTAATAAAATCTATCTTTGAAAATTATTAAATTTGGCTTGATTGGCTTTCATTTATAACACTACCATTGCCTGACCATGGAGTGAAGTACACACTGAACTGTCTAAACGTCTCATCCTCTCCCACTATACCCCTGGTGACAGGCCTGCCTGTGGGAGAAAGTCCAGACTCACTGCCACAGAGCATGTCTAGGTCATGGGCTCTACCAGATTCTGTGATCTAGAAACATTGGTGATCAGGACTTGCCCTGGATAGTCTTAATTGGGCTACTAACAGACTGGAAATCTCAAGAACTGCTATTTTTCTGCCCAAAATGGAAAGAGCCTGTAGAATTTAGAAAGAGCTAAATTGCAGAGTCCTGTAAAAATGAAACATGATCATGTACACGTTATCCTATGAAGGTATACATAAATAGCTAAAGTTTATTAGAAAGAAATCTTGTACACAGCAGACTTTAATTTTTCTTCCTGAAATGGCAGAAGCTTGATACTGGTGTAGTAATTCTTAGTTAGAACAAAATTATGGTAAAATTTACTGAAAAGCTTTTAATTTTCATTAATGTATTCACATTTCATTGTAAAGGATTGTTAAATTTAATGGGCTGCTTTAAAAGAATACCTGTAATAAAAATAATAATAATAAAAAATCTGTTATCAGAGATATTACCACTGATTTATTACCATTATCCATAATACTACCACCTTTTATTTTAATACTGGCTAATTAGTGATCTGCTTTGGCTTCTATGTTGTACACTGAAGTTACCTGGTTGTGACAGAAGCCAAAGGCACACTTATATGGTCTGAAATCAGGATTAGGTATTATACTAGTAAAAAAGGCAATAATGTTTTACCAAACCAGCTATAAAAAAACCACTAATTTGAACTTGTATAGAAATGACTGTAGTAGTGTTTATAAATAATGCATGTTTATATGTAATTTATTCTGTCATAATATGTATTTGCAGCAAGCTGCCAGCAAGCTTTCACTGTTTTTAACTCAGTGGTGCTTAGAAGAAACAATTCAGGTGCTGCTCAGTTTTATGGGGTGTTAAAAGCCCTATTTAGCCCTGTTGTTACTCTGTCAAATGTTTACTCTGATGTGGATGGGAAAGATTTTAACCTCTGAACAGTGCAAGACTTTCCAAGCTGATCAGCACCCAGAGGCCTTGCATAAAATCAGTGAGGAACACCATCTCCAGCTGGGATTAGAACTGTCCTGCGTGCTCTGCCTTTTGCTGCTAAGGCATTCCTCTTTGCCTGACATAAACTAGGGTGCTTTTCGTCTTTTCTCTAGTTGGTTTTCTGACTGAGGAATAAGAGCTTATTTTTGTGATTTTTGGAGTCCTTTTTCTTCTTCAGAGAGACTTCTTTCTTTTACTCAGACATTTTCCTGGCTGAAAAGTCAATGTCAGCTTTTACCTCCTTGATGCCCTTCTGCAGTGGAATGTAAACCTACAATTCTCAAAGAAGGTAAAAAGCTTAAGTACATGGATGCAAATGTATGCATCGCTTACAGAGAGAGTGCTGCACTCCTCTTTTTATACTAATTCTTAATTGTTTTGATTTCATTAACAACCGAGGTGTCATGGTCTTGATTATATTAGTGTCAAGCCAGAATTACTCCAAGGGAGTTCCTTTAACAGAATTAACCTGGACTTGCACAATATAATAGAGTTCAGGATTGCCATTCTATGCCTTTACAGATGAAAGCAATAAGAAATCAAAATTTTTAAGGGGAATACTTTCACAAAGAAAGATATTCTTACCTGCTATTTATAATTCTGTTTTCTTCAGACATAGAAATAATGAAAAGGAATAGAAATAACGAAAAGGAATGAAATGGATAGAAATAATGAAAAGGAATGAAAAATATTTACATGTTAGATTTTGATTGAAGTAATAGCTACAAGAAATCAGTACATTTTTCAGCTTGAGCTTTTGATATATTTATAGAGTATTGGGATCAAATAGTTTCTGTAATTAGACTTCACAATTCTGGTATAATATTAGGTAAACCTCATAATAGTTTGTAACACTACAGAAAGACAATAGGGAAGTTACTTTTTAAATTGTTATTATCTTGCTCAAAACAGTTATTCAAGAACAGGGTAGTTAGTTGCATGAACTTAAGGTCTATTGAAATTAAGCAATTTACACAAAAATATTTGCCAATGCATCATCACAAAGAGACAGAAATAGATGCAGAGATCTTCCTTTTTTTTTTTTTTTTTTTTTTTT
>VYXD01002344.1:315260-334020 GCA_013397195.1 Hylia prasina
TTTTTTTTTTTTTGCCTCCTGAAAAAGAGGGCAAGCTGCATCAGTGCTTTGAATATAGAGTTCTGGCTGGCAGACTTCAGCTACTCCAGCACCCAGGTTTGGGCTCAAACAAACAACATGCCCTGCTGAAATGAACCAGTGTTGTCCTTGTTTAACATATTTTGGTTGGGTTTGCAGGGAGGTTTGAGTGGCTGTTAGCAGCACCTTCTCTGGAGAGGCTACCCTGGAAGTTGCCATGACATTGAGTGCCACCTGCACTCCAAGCCTTCACCAGGAGAGAGTGTCTGGCCTAACCCTAGTCTCCCAGTGGTTTTGTGTGTGCTGAGCTGCTGATCCCAAGGAACTGGGGTACATCTGCTGTAAACACACTCCTGAGCTCTACCCAGTCCTCAACACCATTTGCTTCTATGCTGTAGTGTTCTGCTTCTGCTCTATTGTACAATACTAGCTGCTTAATATAGACATAGCTTTCATTAGTTAGTTTGGCACTACATTTTAAAAGCATCTAAATTAAGCCCAAAAATGGAAACTTCGGCCTTGCTGACTTTCAGTAGGATCCAGTGGTCTTTCTACACATATTTTCTCCCCAAACCATTAAAAAAATTGCATACCTTTATTAAGCCTCTGAAGAGGGAAACCCTGTCAGAAGTGAGGAATATGTTAATAGACTTCTATTGTCATTGACACGCTGCTTCATAAGGTGAATCTCAGTAGTTGCTTAGTGGTGTGAAGCTACTTGCCCAGCAATATGCAACCTGAAGTAAAAGGAGATTCTAAAAAACCATTTTGCTTCAATGGGAAATTAGTCAGGTCATAAGAATTGATGCTGAAGCTAGCAATACTAATCTTAGGGGAAATGCCACAGAAACTTCAGTAAGAATCAAGAGTATTCTGGGTCTATCTCACTGTGGAGAGATGACAGTGCTGCAACAAAACCCACCTGATCTTGAGGGGATCCAGCTGAAGGATGCCATTGATCTTGCCTAAATCCAGCTCACTTTAGCTGTGAAAGCTCAGAGGCACCAGGGCAGGTGGCTTCAGTAAACAGATGGGTGTATTTACATGCACTTTGTGTGTATTCTTCCACAGAAGATGCAAAGTTTCATGATGCATTAAGCATTTCAGATATATTCAGGGAAGAACAAAAACCAGATTGCGTCTGCAACCTGAGCTTACTGGGGAAAAAAAATCAAAAATTCTTTTGACTTAACTGAAACCAGGATTTAAATAAACTCCTTACTGATTTCCGCTCATGTTTAGAAAACCCTCATTTGCCCAATTGTAAACACACTGGCTTTTAAAACAAAGATCTTCTTTGAATCATGAATTGACCATACAGTTTTGCTAATTTGGGTGATTCCCATTTTAACTCTCTGAATTATTCCTTTGAACTTCACCTGTCTTTATTAGACATAATTGGCAAGTGTACAATAAACAGAGTGCATAAAAGCTGATACATGAATTCAGCAGTCAGTAATTAGATTAAGCTACATCCTACTCTGAAAAAAAAAATATTAGGTAGCACACTGCATAATTTTCCTGAAATTTCTGTGTGGGCTATACTATTACACAAAATGCAGGAGCATCTGAGCATGTAAAATATGCCACCTGTAGCTGATGGGGAAGTGGTGTCCCTTTTTCCCTTTTTCTTTCCCCTCTTTGCATTCTTCTTCTGCTTCCTTTTTTAATTTTCACTTTTTTCCTTCTTTCACCTTGTGTTTAATCTTCAAGCTGTATTATTATAATGGTGGATTTACAAGAGGCAGACATAACTGCATACTACAGTTATGAAATTTAAACTATTTGATGGTAAGTTGTGATGATACTCTAATATGTTAAAGCATACCTCTTATATAAGAAAAAAAAATAAAGAAGATAGGCTGTGTACATTTTAAAATCTACTATTTATGACTAAGACTCTAAAGAAACACAGTTGAAGCCACAATGTTAATTAGATTTTTATATCTAGAATAAATAATGAGCATACTTCTCATTTTGATTCTTAGCCACAAAATGTAGAATTTAGAAGCAGAGGCTACATTGAGGTGAGGGACTTGAAAAGGTGGGAAAAAGGTGGAGGAAACTTTGGGCCTTTATGTTCACATCAGTCTGTGGATTTGCAGTATTTTCATTGTTCCTGTTAAATTTTTAGTTGTATATGGCAAATGCATAACACTTAATCCCCCTTTTTTCCGGTCTTTACATCAACACTCCCTAAATTTTGCTGATCCTTCCTAAATATGTTTCTCAGCTTTGGGTTTTCTTATTCATTTCCAGCACGAAACCACATCACAAGGCTCTGATCACCTCCTATCTCCTTGCTGCAGCCACTCCTTCCCTCAACACAAGCTGTCTTGCCACAGCACTACATTAAGGATCTGTCTCCGGGTCTGTTGACCATGCAGCCCCCATCTTTGATTCCCTCCACTTGCTTTCTTCTCTGTATATCAAATGTGAGCTGCTTGTCTTCACTTCCAAGGATTTTTATGGTCTATTCCCACTGTCATCTCATTGTGACAGACTGAACTACCACATAGGTGGAAAACCTGCAAAGCAGCTGGCTCCAATTAGCCACCTATCTTTTTAAGAGCTGGTGGGAGCAAGGGGAGATCTAAGTGCTATATAATCAGACACAGCTCTTTCTGAGAAACTCTCCTGTGGTGAAGAATGGTGGATGTCAAAGGCATATCAAAGGGAAAACAGCTGAGGGAAAAGAGGAGGGATGAAAGGCAATGCCTCAGTGAAGAAATTAAACAAAAAAAAGAATGAACTGGAACTGAAAGTGATTGGGGACCCAGCAATCCTGCAACAGAGTGCAATGCAATGCAGCAATGAGATCCAGATGGAAGTCCCTGAGAACTGTCTGCCACAGCTCTCCTCTGATGACATGGCTGAGCCTGTGCTCTAAAGGAGCTGGCAGCATTTGTCTATCCTAAGCAATGAGTGTGACACTACTGGGGACAGTCCTGCACATGCCTGACTGGTAGTCTGAAAACCTACAGCAGATGTGAAGACATTTTCAATGACAGGCTGTGTATAATGAACAGGTACCTCTGTGGGACCCAATGTACAAATAAATCCTTGCCCTGGGATCACAAAGACTGAACACCTGGTGTGAGTGCACATTTTCATCTTCCAAAGCAACCTGCCCAGGCTGAAATGGGCTCCTGATTGACTGTGCTCGGGAACACCTTCTTTTTATAGAAAGAGAAAATTCCTTTTCTCTCATCAGGACAACCTTCATAAAAAAATTGAAACTGTGCTTACAGACAACCCTTGGTTGGGGTGTTTATCCTTAAAAAGGCCACAAAGACTTAGTTTAGTCAAACTACGTTATCAAGGTTTTTTTACTAGAATATAATAGTAATTTGGGATTTATGGCTCAACATCCTGCCCTTTCACTCTTCCAAGAGTTCTCAAGGATGCCTGTAATCAAAGTTCTCACTCTCTGTAAGTACTTGTAATAAATCTTTCATCTCACTTGGTAGATGTTTCATTCTCTTGCACCTTGTGTTCAGTATTTAATTATCTTTTGTTGTTAAAGGACATGAATAAAGACAGAAGCAGAAAGCAGATCTCACTGTATCCTTCCGTAGGAAAGTCTGTTCCTACCAGGTTGGTTAAAGTCATTCAAACTCTTCTACCATTTCTTGTATGCTTTTAGCACAGGGTGATATTAACTATTGTTATTTTGCTTTTGGACAAGGAGAAGAAAGAGCATTCACATAAAGGATCATTTTCTATGCTAGACTTAAAATTTTAGCAAATTAATCCTCATTCACAAGGGTGAATTTTCCCACTGATCTTGGCACTTATACTTTCTTAGCCAACAATGTTGAAGCCTTCAAACACTGCAAGGTTCCTGGGTCTCTCAGCACCTTGTCTGTAGTCCCAAATATGAAATAATTTTTTGTGATGTTCATTTTTTAGGCTGGAGGACATCTTTTGCTTTACAAAGAAGATAAAAACTCCCTTTTTATGAGGAGTGACGTGCAAATGATGCGGGGTAACAAGTAAAAGTTAACTCCTGGGGAGATTCTAAATAGACACATGAAGATTTTTCACAATGAGAATAAATCAGTCGTCAGAAAAATCTCCTCAGGAAATAAGTGGATTCCCTAACACTGGACCCACTTAAGTTTCACCCAGACAGGCTGCTTGGCTACCTTGTGCTTTTGACGAGAAAAGCTGGACCAGATGTTCATTGAGTTCCAACCCGGTATTCTATGATTCTGTTATTTTATGATTTTCATTTCCAGGTAGGAGTTTAAGACCACATAGCTTGTCCTTCCTTCCTGGCCATGGAATTGCCTGAAATTCCAGATTTCACCCAGATCTCTGGTTGTGTCTTTAACCTTACACAGATGTCCTAAAGTCACTATTCAGTTGAAGATACCACAGAACATGTGGGCTTTTGTGTGAAGTCCTAACTGCCCAGACTCCTTCAATTATCCTTCCTAGAGATGGTTTCCAAAGTCCTTGCCCACAGTTACACAAATGTACTTGGCTGCATCAAACTTTGATATATATGGTTTTTGAGCCAAGTAGAGAAGTTCAGATAAACAAAGCTTTTCCAAAACAATTTTCTTCAACCAGTATTTAAAATGTTCTTAGAAAAACTCTCCTTTTCTAAGTAAGTGAAGCACTTTAACCTTCATTTTTAAAATGTCATGTGTATTTTATATAGGAAGTTAACAATAACCAGTATTATAAAAGTCAAGTGGCTTCATTTTAAAACATTGCTTTAATTTCAGAACTCTCTTATTATGAAAAGAAATGCCATGTGTAAAAAATATAAGGCTGCTCATCTATCACTGCGCTGATATACTATCAAGAGTGTCTCTTTAACCTTAATTGTTCTTCACTGACTGAAGCATTCAATTTCCTGCTCTCTGTTCTTGCAACGCCTCTATCTTTGCTCAAAAATGGAGTTCTTTTTAACATTGAAATTGCCTGAAATGCAGTTGTGAAACAGATGATTATAAAGTTTTCAAACACTGATGGAAAGTCAATATATTTTGCCTGTGAGCAGAGTTCTCTGGTTTTAATTTTTCCAAATAGAAATTCTCAGCAGCTTTATCAAATATTGACAAAGTGCTATATTTATTATTTATATAATGGATTTAATAAATGAAACATAGATCATACTTAATCGTGATGTCGAAAAATGACAAGAACTGAAAAACTCATAAATCGTGAATTATTTGACCTTTGTAATTAGAGAAGGAAGCACAACACAGGTGTCTTCCTGTAGTCAGAAATAATACTCCTGAGAAAGTATCTATGTTGCAAGTTAAAATGTGTTTCTACTCAAAAGCAGTTCAAGTAAAGTGGAAACACCACTTCACAGCACAATCCTTATTCAGAGTGTAGCTTGGTGCTTATAATCACTAGCACACCAAACGATAGGTCCTGTTGTGTTTGATGCTAGTATGGACAATATAATTGGCCTCTGCAGGATTTGGCTAACAGCGGAGAGAAAAACTAAATGCCTAGCTTAACACATTACCTGTCAGGTTACAGTACTGATGATTATCTTTGTTAGGATCAAAGTGAAAACCATCAAAAAATGAAAGAGCAGAAATGTCACTGACTGAAAATGAGCAGCTATCAGCAATTAGCAGGACTGCTTTTCTTTGGCCCTTTCTTAGCTCATTTTTTTACTCTTTTTTCACAACCACCAAGAAGCTGTGAACTCCTACCAGCCTCAGATGATCTTTATTTTGGATAGTGCTTACTTCCTGATACATGCCTTATGTCTTAGTTATTAAAACACAACATTTCTTTCGGAAAGCAAGATATCTATATACTTCCACTGGATTTTAAAGTAAAAATAGTATTTCAGATATCTGACTGCATTTTGAATAGTTTTTTCAGAGATTCTAAGTACCTCTGATCTCATCTTTTCTCTCTGAAAGCATCAGCCTTCAGACTTGAGCTGTTGACTGCTTGGGTAAGGAGCCCTGCATCTCTACATGGCCATTTATAGAAGTTCCCTACGTATAAAGATTTGGGGAAGAACAGCTCTTTATCTTCCTTGTCTGCCCTCTTCATGATTTTGTAAATCTTTCTCTGTCCTCAGACATCCCTTTTCCAACCCTAACCTATTTAACCCTTCTGCACAAAACATCTGGTCCCTCCCCTCAGCCATTTCTCCGTGCCCTTTCTAACATCTGTCCTCTCACAGATGTGAAGCTGTCCAAAGTAAAAGTTAACAACTGATTTAATCCTCAATTCTTAACTATTGATACAATCTTCCATGCAGAATTCTGGTAGTTTAAATTACAGAATTGCTTGTGTATGACTGGTGTAATATGTTGTTAGTGGTTAAGCCACTTAAATCTGTGCTTTGAAAAGATAAATTTTTGAAAGACTGCATTATTCTTTGATGAGAAAGGCTCCCTAGAGGCTGAACACAAGAAAACTTAGCATTGTTACACCTAGCCCTGGCCTGGAAAACTTGGGTCCTGAGCTGCAAACCTGACATAGGTGTCTATGAACGTCTGTAATACCTAAAAAGATGTGGATGGCTCAAAATAGGATTTACAATATTTAACATACTGACACTTCAACAGAAGCAGGTATAAGTGAAGAAAGGTGCAGTCTCACCTGGATTTAGGCCAGCATCTTGGTTCAACAAATGAGAGAGTTTCAAGGAGTTTGGTTTTTCAGTCTCTATGCCCTGTCTCGGTGGTGGAAAACAGAGCAAAACAGTTGAGACTTGCAAAAACAGGGCACCAGATGCTGAGTCTGTCCCTGCTGCCACTGTTCACAAGGCTTCTGTATGAACGCTGCTGGAAGCAGAGTAGTGTGACAGAAAGGAGCTTGTTTCTCCTGTTTGCTTGGTAATAAAAAGTGCAAGTAGCATGCCAAACATCCCCTTGCTCCTTCTGGAGTTACAGAGCCTTTAATCATTCACAAAATCTCACAGATCACTTTTTCCCTCCTCCTCTCTCTTAAATGTCTTGAAAGCCTTGTCATGAGCAGTATAGAAAATGAGGCATAGATTAGATTAAATGTTTCCATCTGGAGCAAACATAGCTGTAAATTAGTGGACTCAAAGAAAGTAGTTAAATGCACATAAAAATAAAGTCCTCCTGAAACACAGTGCCGCTAATGACATGACATTTTGTTATGTGTTCAGTGAGAGACTCTAACCAGTGTCAGTAGTGTAGCATTTGGCTTTGCTGGAAAGCATGAAGTACCTGCTTACAGAAGGTGTAAGTTACCAAAGGGCAGCAGTTCTTTTCAATGTGTGTATAATTGCTGTTGATTTCAAAGCTTTGGGGTATTAAGTATCTGACATTTTATAGTGGACTTGCGTGTGACATGTGAACCATTGCATGTTTACATAACCTGCATGGTTTAAAAAATGATATTTAAGTGTTAGACTCATGGCACTGCCGTAAAAAATCCCCTCAAAACACTAGTCTGTTTGGGTTTTTTTTAAATTATTAATTATATTTTCTTAGTTTACAAAAAAACTCACACAAAACAACACAGAAAAGGTTTGCTTGAGCTGAGGATGAGGAAAAATCCCTAAAGAATACCTAACAAATTCATAGGCCAGGAATGTGACTTGCCAAATACTCTTTATTATTTCCAGGTTTAAACAGTAGGCAAGGTGTTATGACTCATTGTCTTTCTCACAGCTAAGGGTACATTAATTTTCAACTACTTGATAATAATACTGTATAATTCTACAGAGACTTTATGCCTTATTCATTGTTTGAAAATGATTTCACTGCTTGTGAAGTGGGAGCCAAGTACTGATGGAGCTGAGAAAATCTAGGACAACAGCAGAGAACCAAAGAAAATTCAGAAGCAGCCTGCATCAGCCTAAGACCTAGAGTATGTTAAATCAACTGGTGTATTAGATACATTTCTATGATGTTTATCTCTAGGATAAGAGAGGATTTGCTATGCTGGATTTGAAGGAGTGTGTGTGCACTAGAGATGTTCAGGGCTTGGTTCTTCTCCAAGGAAATGCAGGGATTTGGAGTAGAGTCAGTGGGCAGTGGAAATAGAGCTTGTTACCAGGTCTCAGTGCAATGCAGAAATCAGATACAGATACCATGCACATTCAGAAACCATATATTCATGGTGTTATTTATGATTCTGTGTGAGTTTGCTATTAATCTTAAAATCCCCTGTTTTCTGATATTAGTTTAAACTTTAGGGTAAAGTAGAAGCTGCAATTCTGAGTTCCATCCAGGGTAATGAGAGCAGATGGGTATGTGCTGTGACTGTAGAGATTTTTTGCCATTGTTCATTCTCAGCTATTAACTGATCAGCTCAGAATCATTCCCTTCCACAAAGCACTGGCACTGACAGCAAGCTATTACCTCTCAGCACCTTGGGCACAAGGGGAAGGAGAGAAAAATATAGAAAAGCATTTTCAATGGACTAGGAGATAAAAGGCAATCAGGTTGTTTATGTGCATACAGGTTTTCATTGGAAATCCTCAGTGTTTCACCTGAGATATGTTGGGCATGAACAAACATGGAGCAAATGGTAAAAAGGCTGCAAATGGAATAAAAGACATTTTTGTAGTAAATAATTGAAAGATAACACTTGAAAAAATGTTTAATTGAGGTTTCACATTATGGTTTTTTCTGATGACAAGTCTGATTTTGAAGGTTATAGTCCTTTCTGCTTTCAGCTGCTTTCATCTCTTCTGCCCTTCATAAATCACTGTCTCCTTTGTTGTGCCAGTGTAACTGTTTTTACAGGTTTTTTTTGCTTGGAAAAGTATGAGTCATATTATCTAGAGCTCATACCCTCTTCTGTTTTTAATCCTGAATTTTTTTCACTGATCTGGTTTACAATAAACCTTTGCAATGAATTGAATCCCATGATGAAGGATCAGGTTGCTTGTTACTGTTCAGCCTGACTAAACCTACTGCTGAAGTAATGAATTTCTTGCTTTTTCTCTGCCTTAGCACTTGTGAAATCCAAATCACTGGTTCTAGGAGCTAAACCAGCAAGAGAAACAACACTCCAAACAAACAGCTCAAAGCATATCCTTCCCTTGGCATACTCATCTGGCTCACGGCAGGGTCAGCATCTGTGTAAGGTCAGAGGTGGGGGCCAGCAGGTGGGCTGAGAGAAGAGATGATTCCCTTGTGCATAGCTCTGCTATAAAGTGAAGCAGTTCCCATAGGGAGCTGGCAAGTGTGGCAGGTTGGTGAGAACTACCCTCAGGATGAGTGAGTCAAGAAGTGGATGGGCAAAGTTTGCTCCTGGAAAACTGTACTTTGAGGTAGACCTTTGGAGTAAACCCCAAATGGAATACTGTTCACATTTCTATTGGGCTGAGGTGGCTCCTGGCTGTTTCCTTTATGTGCAGCAGCTGAAAGTCCCAGATTCAGGATTTAGAAATATATTCCCCTTTTAGATATTTATTTATGTCTTTATTTGGAAGGGAGTATTTTTTGTTTCCCTTTCATCGTCTCAAAAGCTGTATTAACAGCAATCCATATTGTATTGCTCCCTAAGAGACTGACTTTGCTACCGTAATTTACACAAATAATTTTAACCTGTTTAACAAGTCCCAGTGGGAATATCTTCTTAGGAACTACATGGGCAGATAAGTAGCACATTCAGGGATTAAATTCTAAACTTCCTGCTAAACTATCCATTTTTCAGCACTTTCCTCTTTGTAAGGTCATGGTGCACATTTTCCTGTCATGTATTTATTAATTCTAATCTCTGATTGACTTTTCTGATTTAGTTTAATGGTAAATGTTTTTGTGTTAAAAATATGACAAGTTGTTGTGAGTGTTGACAAGTTTCTTTTATTTTTTCCATTTTTTTCCAGAAGAAAAAAAAAAAGTTTTTAAGGACACAGTTAATAATATTCATAGGGCCTTCTTTGTTATCTAGCATATGAGGTAGAGCCAATATCTATTCCAAACAGAGAGAAGAGATAGAAAAATATGTAATTATCTAGATCCTCATAAACTTTATCTCTTGTAAACAACTAAGGATAGTTGAAACAGTAATTTTACTTTCAGTGGTTTTACCCTGGAAGAGTTTTGGTTGCTTGGATTAGCACTGCAAATCTGATTGACTCATTCTGTCATGTTACCATTGAGTATTTGTGCTTACTTTTGTAAAAGATATTTGTTTGATTTTTATGATTTTGGAATGCCCCGTGCCACAAAGAGCCTTGTTCTGAAGGTTACTGCATGAATTCAAGTGTCCTTGCCAGGGAAATAGGGAATCTGGTGTTATTGTTCCAGTATTTCCACTAATTAAAAGTGGGCTCAGTTTGTCTTCCTGCATGTGTGATCAGCTGAGCTCTGTCTCTCAGGCCTTCCTAAAAAATCTTAGACAAACAGCATTAATAATCTGCATACATCAATTAATTTTCTTTGTTTTTCAGAGTATGTTGATGGGCATGGAGTAGACAATCCACCATGCTGCCTTCCAGCTCTTCTTCCTGTTGTACCAGCATTTGTGAATAAATAAAGTTCTGTTGCCTAGTGGCCTGGCTGTGGTTAACTCTCTCATTCCTTCTAAACAATGTCTGGTATGAAATGTGGAAGGTATTTTTTCTAAAAATTTGCATAATTTTTGTGGCTTTGAGTGAAATGACATCAAAGCAGAGTCTAGTTCTGAAAACAAGTCAGGCATCCTTTGCGTGTTTCTCATGACCTGTGTCATTTTGAAAACACTTAGGATTTGTTAAGTGTCAGTGAATTACCTCTCTCTTCCCTCAAGATGAAACTTAGAACGGGTTTCTAATGGATCTATTCTTTCAATGTAGAAACAAATGCACAAGGTGAATTATCTTTCTTCCGTATAAAATGTACTGTTAAAACAGAGATGTGATCCAAACTGGACTCCTTGAGTTTTGCACAAAAAAAAAGAACCTAACGTACTACACTGCAACACAAATTATATTCTCTAGCATTTAATTTTGCTGTGCTATAGAGCCCCATTTTGTTTTGAGAGAATAATATTGTAAAGGAAAGATGGCTTTCTTACAAGGAGAATTATCTCATGTCAAAGCCCAAACTGAATAGTTTAAATTTTCTAATTTTGTGACTGGGTTTTCTAAGTAGCCAGCTCCTGAGCTTTTTTAAACATCCATTTTGCTTTCTTAATAATTGTAAATCAAATCAGGATTTCAGTATAAACCTCTGTAGTTTTATAAGTCTATACTGTAGTTTTTCTTCCCACTCTATCAGAGGTATTACTTTTATTTATTTTTAGAATGAATAAAAACATTTTGCCAATCTTTTAAAAATCCTTTAAGATGCAGCTAATCTAGGTAAACTGACATTTAATCAATTTCTTTATTTACATTCTGACCTTAACTGCAGTGCTTGAAATCACCTTACAAAGAAGATGATAGTGGATATATTTTACTATAAAGAAATAGAGTAAATATATAAAGCCTCATTAAAGAGATAAAAAAAATAAATTATTCTGATAAATAAGAAATTACTCGAGAGATTCCAGCTATGGAGGAACTGAATAGAGCAGAGAAGAGGAATGTATAAAAAGACTAAATACTTAAGAAGTCTCCCTAGAGAGGGTTCACATCCTATCTGATGAAGGATGCAAATATATGTTGTGCATAAAATGACTCAGTATGACTGTACTAATGTTAAAATCCTAAAAGCCTCACTATCTTTTTTTTTTTTTTTTTCCCTCCCCCTGAGAACTGTGGGGTTTTTTTGAGGAATTTTTAGAAATAGTGATAACAGAAGAGATTTATGTTTTCCTGGAAATGAACTTTGTAAAAATCGTGTACATGGGTGGCTTATGTATCAGAGCTGATGTTGAATTCCCATGTTTCTTTTCTCTAGGTAGAAATAAGCGTTCTTTTTTGTTGATGTTTTTAATAGACAGTTTAAAAGTTGGACTAATGCAGATATTTCTACTAGTTTTTGCTGGGGACTTTTTTTGCAGGACTAGGGTACTGATATTCCTAAACAGCTACTGGTCAAAGTCTTACATTACCGCTCTATGGACCTTTACGAGGGCACTTTCTTTCCATGAGTCTTATCTTGGTACTTGAAAATAAATCTTAAGCTGTGGAATAATTAAAGAACATAAGACAGTCATCATGCAATACACTAAAAGATGATTTTTTTCTTTACTGAGTCATTAATAGATGGCCAGTAGCAGATGCTTTTTTATTAATGTTTTAAAATACATATCAGATCATGTCATTATTGTATCCCTTTATTTTTGTTAATGCCTACCCCTTAAATGTTTTTCACAACACTCCTCTTTATTGATGGTCTGAGGAGTGGATAGGCTGATTCTTCCTGACCTAGAGCATTGTGTGCTAAACACCACATAAAAGGTTTTATAATAAACAAATAACTTAGATGAACAAACTGGCATGATCCCTAATGTGTCTGTTGCTCCATGAACTATGAATATGCATGTAATAATGTGTATGGATGTATGTAATGCCTATTATTCTCCAAGATGTCCAGGCTAAAAACCCTCTGCATGCACTGCATTTTTTCATCTGCTGTCCTGAGTGCCTGCATGCACAGGAATGCTTTGTTGCTTCTGCTGGCACAAGTGACCTCCTGCAGCCTCTCTGCAGTGTTACCAGCCTGCAGACATTGCTGTAGTGTCTGCTGCAGGCAGACACCATTTCAAGCAGACACTGTTGTGAGAAGGTTTTATTTGGCCAGGTACCCAGTCATGGTGTAGACCTCAGTTCCTAGGGTTCAGGAAAGACCCTTTGATAAGCTGCAAGAAACTTATGGGACATGAGGCATTTGATAGGCCTAACCATACTCCTTTCACCATTTGGAAAACAAGGGTCCATTTGAGATTTATCATGCTGCTCATTATCAAGCAATAGAAATGCTCAGCTGCCTGTAGCATTCCCATAGCTTCAAAATCTACAGATGGTTGACTTTTGAAA
Source organism: Hylia prasina (assembly GCA_013397195.1). Taxonomy (NCBI): domain Eukaryota; kingdom Metazoa; phylum Chordata; class Aves; order Passeriformes; family Sylviidae; genus Hylia; species Hylia prasina. The sequence continues at coordinate 328,162 of VYXD01002344.1, forward strand.
TGGTTTCTGAATATGTTCACATGCTTCGGGTAACAATGTGGTTTCACTGAAGTTTAAAACCCCTTTTCCAGTGCCATGCCAACTAAAATATTCCCAGCTTGCCAAGTTTTTCCTGGCTTGTATGTGCTAGATGGATTATTGCTCCTCAACCTGTAAAAGCTATACATTAAAACAGGAATTCTATCAATTCTATCTATTGTAGAACTTAGTGCGTTTTTAGTGATTTTAATTTTTTTCTGACTGAAAAGCAAAATCTCTGAAGTGAGTTCTGTTGGCCTTGCTGGAGGGTTATCACTACTCATCATCCTGTGGATGTTTGGTCTCAGAGTGAATCAGTGAGATTTCTAGGGCTGAGTTGCATCATTTGCATAAAATTACCAGGGAAATTTCAAAGATTTTGGGTAGTGAATCACTTAGTCTTTTGGAACTGGTGAACTCAAAGATTGTCAAGACCACACATACTGTTTCCTTATGGTTCTGGTTGCTTGGCTCTTACAGGAAGTTTATCCTTGGGCCAGTAGGACAGATTTGCCCAGACAACATTCTGTCACTAGCAACAAAGCCCTCTGCATCCCCATAAGCATCAGAAATAATTGATGAGGAGGTTTGACTTTCAGCACCTGCTCAGTGTGTGAGCTGGCTCGATTTGTGTTTTGCAGCTTCACAAACCAGATTGCTTTGTCTTTGGGCATAAGATGGAGTGTGATATAAAAGAGCAAGAGGTTTGGGTTTTTTCTAAACGATCATGCAAATATGAATAAATAAAGAAATCCCAGGATCTCCAATCTGTGAAACACCATGCAACCTATAGCAAAGACCTTAAACATATAAGCATTTTTCTTATTATATGTAATACAGATGGAAATAAAACATTATTCTGAGTTTCAAGAGTGACAGCTTTTACTTTCATTGGTCAAACTATTCTGTAGTTTGTAAGGACTGGCTTCAGTTGTGCTGTGAGCATTTTTTTGCTTTCATCAATTATTGTCTACCAACTGTGATTTTTTAAATGATCTGTCAGGGTACCTTTAGGCATTAGATGGTTGTTGTTGCTTATTAGACAAGGAAAAATATTAATCTGATGACCTTTTGTCATTTCAAGTACATGAAACAATTTGGGATGTCAATGATGATGTTATTAGGAGTAGGAAACCCTGTGAAAGAATCCTCTCAAATTCTAGTTGTTGCCTGTCAGCAATTTACAAGTGGCACCATCTGCTGACAGATGTAGTGACTCATTAGCGAAATCATTCGGAGAAAAAGAATCCAGGAACTCTGCAACTGTCTTCTGAACAGAAATTTAAGTTACATTGTGCTCCTTTTTATGAAATTTGGAAGAAAAATTTAGTGATCACACCATACTTTTCTACTTTTTATCTAATGATTTGACTTTCATAAAAGTAAAAAATTTCAAACTGTGTATTTTCTGAAGATTTTAGAAAAAGTATATGTAATACTATAAAAATAAGGCAGCAGGTATTACTTCTTAGAAATAATTAAGGTTGAAAAAATATATACTTCTGTTAGTGCCTCTGAGGGAGGTATTTAATTTTTTCCTTATTTTTCACTATGAAAAATGTTAGGGAAAAAAATTGCATTGATATGTAAATAAGGAGCTGCATTCTAACCCTTCAGGAATACTTAGGTAAATGTAAAATGAGAATCTTGGTAATAGGGGCACAGCAATTTTTGCTTCTTAGCTTGGACAATTTGAAACTACTCTAGGTCTCATCTGGTTCAGAGAACAGTCTTGTTGACTGAACAGCAGAGAATGAACCTTGTAGCTTTGCATATTATTCTCAGCTTCTTCCAGTTATTGACAAGATTTGTTGAAAGTAAAAATATGGCTTGTTTTCTAGGAAAGGATCCAGTCATTTCAACAGTGTCTGCTTTCTCTGAACACAGCAATGAATACAGGTCCATCTTCAAAAATGATTTGATATTTTTGAGAGATTCATATAACTGCCTTCACCTTTTATACATGTTTTTGATACTGCATATAAAAGTTTGCTTGTGAATTAAGCAGAAGTGAATTAGTAAGGAACATTTATGATTTTAGTCCCCTTCCAAGAACTTAAAAAGTCCCTGGGAATACAAAAAACCATGACAGATTGCCTGAAGGCTTGCAGTAAACACTGGTTTGAAAAGCTTGTAACAACCTCCATCTGTTCACTGCACACTTGAAAAGGCTCACAGAGACTGTGCAGTAATACGAAGATTCCTGTGAGGGCAGATCTTTTCTTGGGAGAATTGATTAATTTCACTGGTGCTGTTTGGGGACAAGAAACTTCCTAAATACTTATTGTTTTGTTTTTCAGTGAAGACAGTCATTCAAGTGGTTTTCATTACAGCATCTTTTTTTATCCTGATACGCATTGTAACTTGTTTCTCCTCAGAAGTTCAGCAACAGGTAAATGAGGAATCCTCAAGCATTTGGTGCATCAGCTTTTTGAATTAGTTTCTGACAGAAGTGATTCTCTTGAGACTGTGATGCTGAGAAAACATGCATACTAGACTTCAGTCACAGTGCTGCATTCAGGACATGCTTGCAAATTTAAACTCCAGTGAGAATCAGGACCTGATGCACTAAATTGAAATAATAGTTAACACAAATAAGAAGGATTTTCAAACAACTGATTGGGATATATTTTATACTTAACAAGAATTTCTATTTTTCTATTGATTGAATTAGTTAACCTGAATGATGTCTGTCTTGAAGTTTTTCCCATCTTGTGTTTAATAGTAGGTTTTTAGAGGGATTGACCTTATAAAATCTATTTTTTATCTCATCTATTTAATATACTGATAAACAAGAAAAGATGAGCTTCTTTGTAAATTTTTTTTCTGTCATAATAATTTTGTAAAGTTTTCTGTGGAGAATACTCATACATAGATTCTCATAAATCAAACTACTACTTAAGAATAATTTAAAGCTAATTACAATTCTTGGTACAATGAAGGAACTATGTTAGCAATACAGTTGCATATTAAAACATGCAGATAACATATACTGTAACAACACAATAGGTAACTTTCTGATATTTAGCTTTTCTGATAGCCAAACAACTTTGACATTAGGAAAAAATTTTCCTTTTTTCTGTTATGCTTCACATGCTGTTGTGCAATAAAAAGGTCTGCATTTCAGCAGGAGGAGTTTCAATGGGTGTTAAAATCCAATAGGCTACTCACTACAGAAATGATAAACTGCAGAACGTCAATAGCAATTTGATTTTAGTGTGACAGTAACTATATCATTTCACAGAAGGCAAAACCCTACCAAAAATAATCTTCAAAATCTACACCAGGGTATTTCTCATTCTTCTTCACAGTACATGCACCCACCTAAAAGCTGAGGGGTGTGTATGTGGGGGGATTATGAGGTTAGGCACAGACTGAATTGAGTTAGTGCTGATGGACTTGTTTGCTTTATGATGGATATATCCATCAACTCCTGATGATTAAGCCCTTGCAATGAGTTTTGCAGCCTGTCTGACTCAAAAAATGAGTCCTGGAACTACACTCAACTGTTCTACTAAGAAGATGTTGGTCAGCTGCAAAGACAGTTTCTAAGTTACCTATTCAGACACTTAGATGGCTTCTGCTATCACTTTAGGCATCTGGATCTGTGTCTAAATGTAAATTAATCACAGTGGGCTCTCTACATCTTGCTTGGAGGGAAGTAGAGCAAATGAACCACTTTGAGGAAGGATCTTAGATGACTGATTCAGAATGAGATGGATTTCCTTCATTACTGTCCTAGTTTGAAAGACAGGTGTCTGCTAGGGAGGACAGGGCTTCCCTTGAAATGGGGAATTCAAACCCTCTCCCTCTGAATTATTATAATTGTGAAAAATTAAGTGGGCTCTCAGGCAAAGATATGGGGATAGGAATTACAGTTCTTTACTAGTATGTATAACAAGGCAAACAAACGACAACAACTACAGCATTAACAATAAACAGGACCAGGAACCCGGTAACAGCTTCCCTGAGCGCAGGCACTTTCCCCTTGCGTACAGTTCCAGTCACAGCCAGCAGGGGCGCTGGTGGCTCCCGGCAGGCAGGACTGGTGCAATGATCCCCCCAAGGCTGCAGGGGGCGCTGTGGCGCGGGCTCGGGGAGGACGCGGGAATGGCGGCTTTGTCCGAGAGGGGAAGGGATGGAAAAGATGTAGCAGGAACTCCGGAGCTGTGGCTGAAGTTGCAGAATGTCTTGGCAGGCAGGGGGTGCGAACCAGAGAGAAGTGTAAAAGACTCAGAGCAGCGCCCAGGAAGCAGCAGGGGGCGGGACAACAGCGATCCCGCTCCAGCATGGCAACAGGCCCCTGCTCCAGCAAAGCAGGAGATAATAAGGTCCCAGTGCTGTGGCTGCTCCCAGGAGCAGAGGCTCACCTCACACCAGAAGAAATAGGACCAAGCTGGACTTCTGTAGCTGGAATGAGTTCTTTTCCTCAAGCAGCAGCCTGGCCCTCCTCTCTCCAAAAAAAGCCGAGAGGAAAAGCAAGCAGCTGTGCCCAGCCAGAGAAACTTCCCAAGACCCAAAAAAAATGTGTAGCCTGGTGCTACAACTCCTCCTTTGGCCCCTTTGTTCTGCTTAAGTACCTATAAGTACCCAGTAGTTAGTTTCCTAGCAACTTATGGGGAAAAATTCTATGAGAAAAAAAAACCAAAACAACAAATCTAACCTCCAACAGTTACCAAGTGAGGTATCTCTTGATTCACGGTCTTTAGAAAGAGCACAGGTGACTGGGTTGCATTTAGCTTTGTAATGAATCTCACCTGAAGTTACTCTGATTGAATAGGTTGTTGAAGTAATGTGTACTATAGAAAAAATATTGCCATTTCAGGAAAATGAATTTGTGAATTTTAACTATTCAGGACTTAAATATGTGGAAACACCTATTTTATCATTTCTTTGTATATACCATTAGCACATTTTAATGAACAGTTAAGCTTGAATAATGAAGAGGATTGAATAATGGTTTTTTGATATAGATGCTAAGGAGTAATTTTAAGAATTAAAAATTTCACATAGCTCCTACCATATCACATCTTAAAAATTCAGCTTTTCAGAAGAGAAATCCTGCTTTTTCAATCAAGAAACAGTCATCATTTTCTTGGAGAGGTAGTTAAAATAGTGCTTGAGTGGTGCATCATTCAATCAAAGGCAGAAGATCTACTGCTTCAAAATATTTTCCTCACCTCAACCAATCTTGTCTTTGAGCCTTCATCTGCATCCAAGGGATATTTCCCTGAGCTTATCCAAAAGTTCCTGCAAAATGGCTTTGTGGCAGTGCTTTGACCGCAAGGGGAAGGATTTCCTTTCCTGTAGAGTGAATCAGGCTATTGTTTTCTCAGAAATTTAGACCAAGTTTTCATCTAAATGGTAAGATCATCATCTGATTTTTGATTTTTATTGTTAAGAAGATAAAAAGAAATTACTGTAACAATTTACAAATTTTCTTTGGGATGGCTTACACAAAGATTTTGCTTTAATGAGACATACATAACTAATTCTGCATTTTTGTATCAGAAAGGATTAGTTGATTTTTTTGAGAAGCTGTTTAGTCTTATGAGTCTATGACGAGTCAGTTCCTATTTGCATTAATTTAGGCCACTGTTAAAGCAGCCATAATGCAGTCTTTTTCCTCAGAGATATTTGAATTTAATTGATTATTTTTATATAAAACTCTTGAACTTCCAACTGTGATATTTTGACTCCTCAAAGTCTTCTGAGCTAGCCTAATAGCCTGTGCGATTGGCTGCTTTGGTTGGGTTTAATTAAACATTTGCCAGGTAAGAAATATCACAGGAAAAGGTAGAGGATTCATGTGTGGTCTTCAGGCGGAAGCCATGCTTATCC
>VYXD01002344.1:334070-389201 GCA_013397195.1 Hylia prasina
TATAAAAACCCTTCCTAAAGAAGCTGAAAAAAAAAAAAAAAAAAAAAAAAAAAACAAAAAAAACCAAACAAACAAAAAACAAACAAACAAACAAACAAACAAAAAAACCAAAAAACTCTGGAATTTAATAGGGTAATGGGCTTAGATGCATTAAATGGAGCAAAAGGCAAAAGGCTTCTTCACTCTGTGGGCACTGAGGAATGTAATGGGATTAAGAAAATGACGCAAGTACATTGACTTCAGAAGCTGGGAAGGAAAGTGGAAATGTATTGTTTCGCTAAAATAACTAGGTGTGTATAATATGCACACAGTATCCTTTAACCCAACTTTTCTTAGTAGTATTTTCTCTTTAATTGTGATGTCATAATTCCCTTTCAAAACTCATAATTCTTCTACTTGAATGTTCCTGTTAAGAAATGTCTGAAATCATTAAAAGTACATATAGGAAAAAGTTAAAATGAATTCAGAATATTTGGAGATCCTTAGGTGTGGACAAATACAAAGTTAGAATTCAGTCATATAGAGAAACTCACCACAAACGCAGAATGGGAAACATTAGTCCCTTGCTACAGTCCACATCTTTACAGATGATCCATAACCTTTATGGTACAACAGCATACAATGTAAGACAAATATTTGTCAGTGAGAGTGAAATATTGCAGAAGTCAATGAAGTATTTTAGCTCAGCTGTAATCTTTTTTTCTATTAGTGAGGGAGGAAAAACTATTCCAGACAAGCAGTTCTTGAAAGATATTTGATATTGCTGCAACATCAGCCAGATATGCTAATGTAATGCTCTGTAACAACTCAAGCCTTCTTTTCCTACAGATGATTGCGTAGAATGGTTTATTTAAACTTGAAACCTGAAGAGAATTCTGGCTCCATAGACATTATTGGTATCTTTGTGTCCTACATGCACCATATAGTCAGAGATTGCTAAGATTATTAAGCACCTAATTTATCCCTTGGAGTAGAGTGATTAATTTGCCTTCTAAAATGTGCTAACCCAGAATCTCAAAATATACACTCACCTCTTTATGTATTCCTAGTGGCCACAAGTGTTGAATTCTTGGCTCTGCATAAAATTAAGTTCCTCTGACTTCATTGTTTTGAGTGACTAAAACTAATCTTAGCTTTTTTGCTCTGTACATTACATGTGTATCTCTTTTTGCCCATCTGTCCTGATAAAATAACAAAAGGAAAGAAAAAAAAGGAAAACAAACAAAAAAATCCATTGGTGTCTTCTTGGAAGAAATAGTAAATTTTTTTTCTGTCTAGATTGAGACTGCTGTAAGCAGTCTGCTTTGATTATTGGAAATATCAAATTGCTCGATTAAAAATACAAAACTTGGAGCCCTTGTTAATCCATATTTAAATTACAAGTGTATTCTACCTCCCATATTTTACAGACATTCAACATTTTGCCAACAGTGTAATGGAGCCATATTTTCATGTATAGAACAGATGCCATTTTACTTTTTATTACAGGGGATGTTTATTTTGGAGCTGTGCTTTTAAAATTCTATAAGCTCCACCCCCAAATTGCTTCAGCCTTTTCCCAAGTGATTCTTTTCCTGCAAATAAAATTGCATTTTTCATTTTTTAAGTGTTCTATAGACATTTTTACATCATTTAAAGTCCCTATAAGAGTTGAGTCAGTCAAATAAATACAGCTGCATTTCCCTTATTCTTCCATGGCCCCAAAGAAATGTTTGTAGTTTTCCATTGCTATCAAAACACCTCTTAAGCTGCTTGAGTTTATGTTACGCTACTATGATTTTTTTTTTTTTTGGGTTGGGTTGTTTGCTTGTTTGTTTGTTTTTGGGTTTTTTTATTCTTTCGCAGTAGATTTTTTTATTTTTTAACGTCTGAATTGATGAAGCTGGATAAAAAGTAAATAGTATGGTGTAAAATTTAAATGAATTCATACTTAGAAATCTGTTCTCAAGAGCAGTTGACCAAAACCAGTAATTACTTATATCAAGCATGCATTGATAAGAAAGCAAGAGGAGACCCCTGCCTAAGACTGCCACCTAATTACAGTTAGAAAAGTCTAGAGAGTTCCCATAAATCTGAATGTTATAACACTACAACAGAGGTAGCAGACAAGACTTTTAAATTTAATTCTTTGCTAGAACAGGATTTCCAAATAGTCAGTAATGCTTCCTACCACAGTAGTGTCACTGTGAAAAACAAGAGTTGATCATGATCTAACACAGCCGTGTTACATCCAGTCAGAAAAGAGAGTGAACAGCTGTTGTGTTCGGTGAGTTTATCACAAAAGCATTTTTTATTTTCCCAGGAGTTTGACAGGGAGAATAAAGCAGGTGAAACAAATGAAATGTTTGATCATAGGCTTAACCTTATATACTGCTGAAAAATCCTAGAAGAGAGAATAAGTATCTAGTTGTGAGCAGAAGACACTTAAGCACCAGCGTTCAGCCCATGTCAGAGCTTTTTAACAGAATAAGACTGCAGTTCCCAAGTCCTTGCAGTATGTTCAGGTTTCTAATTCTCTCCGGTGTGTTAAATTCTTGCTCAGGGAGTCTCTGCCCAAAGCATTATCTTTAGTAGCTTGTCTAATTGTAACCTTCCTGTCTTTCCCAGTCCGTGCAGCCAGAAACTGGCAATCTGCTTAATAACTTGCAGTCTTGGGCAATAGGGCTGTGAAGAATAATCTGATTTTTTAATATTCCATTAATGAGCAGAAAGAATTGTGGACCTCTTGACATTCAAGTAGCTGTACCACTTCAGCTCCAGCTTCTCTAGCCTTCTATAGAATGAGGATGTGAATGAAAATGTGATTTTCTGAATGATTCCAATGCGATAATTACCTGATCTTCCTAAGAATAATAAAAGTGTTGTATACCTTTTTATAGCATATATTTATCATGGTATACTCTAATTAAAGAACCAACTTCACCCAACCATTTGGGGTGTGGTTTGGAAAAGAATTTGAAGAGTTTCATGAGATTTCAGAGTGCACGTGTCTCTGCCCATGTATTTACTGTTGGAGTAAGTAGTCCAGACCTCTTTGGATTATTTGAAAATGCAGAGTTAGCAGGGATGATCATACTGTTGCCAGTATCAATATCTGGGAAGTTTGAGTTAGCATGAACATGTGGCTTTTCTTAAAATATAGTTAACCATCGTGAATGCAGTGAAGACTGTTATACAGAATAACAGTCTAAATACTGTTGTACACAATATTTGCTATGATGTGGTTTTTGTAATAGAATTGAGTCCAGAAGATCATGTGCAATTTTCATGTTAATTTTTATTTTTCAATACTATTTAATTCAAGATAAATGGACGTACAAACAAAATGGGAGAAGAATGGGAGCAAAAAAAGTCTAAAGAAAATGAATACATTGTAAGACTCTTCCAGGGACCTCATTGCTCACGTTAATCTCAACCCAAAAGACTCGTATGCCACTTTTGAACAGCTACTTCCAGTAGTTCCATGACTTTTTTTCTAATATTTACAAACAGTGCATTGGCCATTTCAATCTCATTTTGGACCCTAGGCAAGACTTAGAAGAGAAAGACTTCAATGTGTCAGCTGAAACAAGGGCATCAGTAACCAAATCACTCTGTAATAAAATTTGCCTCATTGCTTTTAAGAACTAGCAGATGGTTTCAACTTTATCTCCCATTGGAGACAAGCTGATTGAATTCAGTCTTTGCTTAATGGCTGCTATTTGTGCAAATGAAGATAAAGGAACTTAGCTAAAGATAGGCTATTCCTGTACAGCCAAGTAGCAGAAAAGGCTTTGCATGTCTGACCAAGAGTCTCATTTGTAAACGCTGCTTTTTTCATATCTTCAGTGACTGGCAGTAGGTGCTACCTTTTCACAATGTGAAACTAAGAGAGTAGAGTGGTCTCCTACCTCACCCATTACAGTCACATTCAGCCACATATATATATAAATATATATGTAGAGAGACAGAGAGTGAAATTTATATATAATAAAAAGGAAAATATTTAACAACAGATTTACCAAGCCCTCTTGGTTCCTAGCTCTAAGAGACAGCTGAAATAAATCATTCAAACAGAAATTAGACTCTGACACAATCTCATGGATGTGAATCTCACTGCAGAACCCAAATTTACTGGGGCTGTGGTGTGTATCAGGGTTGTTTAAACTGGCTCTGTGCCAATTGGCAAACACAGGGAAACTATCAATTTTAGATGGCACTCAGTAACTTGAAATACAAAGAGACAAGATTTGAAAAGTTTAAAAACACTGGACTATTTATCCTGGGAAATGGTTGCTCCAAGTTTCCTCTTCCCTCATTTTTGCCGGCAGCCAATTCATAGCATGCAGACTTAGTTGTTGAATCTACACACAGCCTAACCAAGAAGATTTACATTTGAGTCTGAGTCAAGACATTTTGGTGGTTTAAAAGTGCAGAATGATCACTGAAAACACTGCTGAGAGATTGCAGCTTTCCTGGACAACAGCAGTCCTGCTTCTGCCCTATTTGACCAGCACAGTGAGTAGCCAGTGTGCGGCTGAGGTTTGCAGATTCCTCCCAGCTGCTGCACAATCCTCCCAACTGCTGAGCCTGGATATAGTTCTGAACACTCTTTTTGTGAGAATTTTGTAACTTTTTATTTTTGTTTCGAATTAGAATGAAATGTCAGAGTGCCTGTAACTGGATTCTGGCCATAGCTGAGGAGGTCACTGACAATTTGAGGAGACGTCAGCTCTTCTTGCAAACAGTATTTCCAGCAGCATGACAAGGAACTATCTCCAGAAAGGTCCTAGACTTCTTTGCTCTGGGACCTACCCACAGCATGTCTCTACTGGTACAGCAGAGGCAAGGCACAAGGTCACAGCTGCATTATGATTCAGGTACAACAGCAGAGAGTTGACACACAGAGAAACACTTTCATTTATTCCATTGATCAAACAGGAGTACACAGGCAGCATGTTGGTAGAAAGGACAAAGAGAGAGAAGACTTTTAATTACTTACATTTAATAAATGTGTATGTGTATGCTCCCACGCATAAGAGCAATTAGCTCCCCTAAGTAAACCCAATTCAGATAGACAGCAGCATGACAAAATGAAATAAGAACATATTTTTAATTGATATTTGTACAGTACCCTCACTGTGTAAAGTACTGCATGGCACAGCACATTTCATCTGAATATGTCTAAGACCTGTAGAAAATCTGGGTAATGGAAATGCCTCAAATGGATAGAAATAGGAGTATGAACCATGCATAAACACTGGCAAGGTGACACAGTTAGTTTTGCCAGAGGTCTGTGTTTGATCCAGACATTTTGGAATTTAGATCAGACATCCACAGAAGAATACAGACTGGAGCAATGGAGTTTCTGGTTGCCTGAGACTGCAGGACAGTATAAGACATGGTGAGGGCTATGTATCAAAAGGAATCAAGAATAAAAGTTGTCTGCATACAGATAGGATTGTCAAGTCTATGTATAGTACACCTCTGGTTAAACCTGGAGTCTGTGCATCCTTATTTTGCCGCAGTTATATCTTTGAGTGTCTGTTTCAGGTGGGAAGTTAGAGCCATTCAATGTGTGGCTGTGTACCAGGGTGTTAGCTCTGCCTTTGCTTCCAGGGAAAGAGAATATTAGCCAAGCTATGAGCTTGTGCTCACACAGCTGTGAGATTGATGGGCAGAAAATGGGTCCCATATCTTCAGTCTCCAGGAGCACAGTCTAGAGAAATATGTGTCTGTCCTGTGCATTTGGTATTCTTAAGAAGACTCGTGAGTCAATAAAGTTTTTGTGTCCTTTGTAAGTGAAAGTGGTTTTACATTTTCTCTTTAATTGCTGGTGTCCTAGCACTCCACTATGAAAATGAGTTCTTACAAGTACACTTGCCTTAAGTGAGAAACAGAAAATATGTAGGAAGAAGTCAGGAAAATGCAAAAATAGCATATTTGCAGGGAAACTCTTTCATATATGTTCTTTTACAGAAAAAAGAGTTGTCACTTGGGTGGTTATTTAATCTTTTGCACCTAAGCAGAAGCAAACATGAGACATACACCATTCAGAATGTCCTCAGGTGTTTTCAAAGTTTTGTCATTCTTTAAGGGGGTATAGAGGGGAGAGGGACACTGGGAGACACAAAGCCGATCAAAGGTCGAATAATGAAGGGAAAAATGTTAGAAAGACAGTAAAATGTTCACAAGCTGCAAAGTCTTGAACAACTGCAACACTGATCCAAGGAAAGGCATCTAATCCTCTTAATCTTTTGCTTTATCAGGGAAAATTTCTGTGTAGTAGAACATAGTAAGCACTTCAGTAAGACATCTGCTCCAGGCTACATGCTGAATGGTGACCTACTGAAATAATTTAAAATAAGAACCATGGAAAGAATTTCACACTTTATGTGTCTAGGAAATCAGCTTTATCACATACATGATCTAAAATGTGCTGAAGTGTTTATTTTTTTACAAGGTGTTATTTTTTTTTTCAAGATTTATATGTTTTTCTCCACCACCTGTTACTTTTGGAAATGCGAATCTGTGTTTATACTCTTGACATAAAATATCTTTGTTCTTATTTCTTTGTCTTCTTTCTTGTTGGAAGAAGTTATATGACAAAAACATTCACATTATGTTTTTCTAATGTTGGGAAATATGGCTGTAGATTTTAACTATATTTCCTTTTTCCTTATTTTTTTCCTCATAACATCACAAAGATATTAGGCTAATGAATCTGAGCAGATGTTCAGCACTGTCATGTACATTGTCTCAATATCAGTAGAATAATGTTGCCTCTGTTAAGGGGGAAGGAGTTTAGAATTTGGGATTTTGCATTGCTTTAAAGATTCTGTAGGGTCTCTAACACATCCAGCAGACTTGTTTCCAAGTACAGTGAAGATTTAACATTAAAAAATTTCAATATGCTTTAAAAGCACAACACCTCACTGGACAAGGATGCAAAAGCAGGGACAGCTTAGCCACTGGCAAAAGCCTGTGACTGGCAATGTCTGGGCAAACCTGATCAGCCCTACAAAGGCTGTGAAACAGAAGATGGTAGAGGACTAGAAAATTAATGCATGTCATTTATTTTTTTTTTTTTCATCACACCATAATTTAGCAGTTCTTTGGGACATTCCTCCCTTTGGGAGGAAAGGTGTAGAAACGACTATAAAGATTTCTTTAACCAGTTCTGTTTCTCTCAAGCCAATAAACACAAAACTTACACATGCCATTCATTATGCTTTATTGCCTAGAACAAAAGACCATAGTGGAATTTCATAATAAAGATTTAGCTTATAAAGTTCATTAGAAATATAATAGGTATCTGTAGAAATTACTTCAAAATTATTTAGACTTCAATAGTGAATTTTCTCTTCTGTAGGCATTTTTAATAGGTCTGTAGCATCCTATAGCAAGTAAGGCATTTTCATTAAATTAACCTCAAAATCTGTTAGAAATGGTGTACTTCCATTATTTTTTTCCCTGAAGAACTTCATATATGAAAATGGAGAATTACTGTAACAGTCTACTACACTCCTCTTGATCTCAGCTTTAGAAAACAGCCACTCAGGATTGTGCAGTTTGCAGAAATAGTGAGATTTTAACTCTCATTGAGAAAAGGACTTAGAGAAAAACTGGGAGGTCATCATCTGGAATGGAATGGATTATGAGGAACATACCATGAAGGAGTGGAGGAATTATGCAGAAGACCATTGTATACTATAGTGAGAGTAATATCATGAAATGGGGAGTTAATCTAGAATTTTTAACAGAGGAAATTTGATCAGAAAGTGCATCAAAATAGGTGTTTATCGGGTACATCTGAAAATTTTGGTTTGGATCAGACTAGTCTGCTTCAGGAGTCAATTTCCCAGTCATTCCCCCAACCTGTGTTTAACCTTGAAATTAAATCAAAAGATGGTCTCCACAATCTCCCCTTAATGCACTCCAAACACTATTGGTTGTCAGTCAACATGTCCACAAAACACACAAGATATGATTACTTATTCTCAGAACTAATATTTTGTTCTACAGACCATTTCATACTTTAATGCTTTTACTAATGAAGATGTAACCAAAGAGTAATTTAAAGGGAGAAAGAACTGTAGAGCTCTTTCTACTCAGTAAAGAAGGTATTTTTTATTTTGCTAGAAGAAAACTGAAGTTTTGCAAACTGAAGTTCCTCAATAAGAATGAGAAAATGAACCTGTGGAAAAATGTTTGCTAAGTACTAATGAAAAATATGTAGATGTTCTAACATGAAGAAATTCTCCAAGTTAATTTGTATTAATTACCTATATAACAGTGGCACACATTTTACTACTGTATGTAAGCCAATTTACAATTTTCAGACTCTCATTTGATATTCAGTTTAAAATAAGTCTTGCTGGCCTTGCAGACTGCAATTTAGAATTGCAGTTTTGTGTGTACTTTTCCTCCATCCAGAATGACCTGTTTACTAACGTTTGTAAACGGATTCTATTGTAACATTTATTTTGAGAATTCTGCATCTTGAAAGGTGTGAATGTTAAACATGGATTAATCTGGTAATCTTTTACTGTGAAAATGTATTCCACTGGGCATTCAAGTGTTGTAGTAAAAAGCTATCTGATAAAATAAGCAGTGAAATTGGGATTTCAGTGTAAACTGCTTTTTCAAGAAATAAGTTATCCTAAGGCTGATGTTTGAACTAGTTGCTATTATTTGTTGTGTGTAGCAGTCATTGCCTTACTGAAAGTCTAAATTTATTTAAGCTACAGTTGGGTGTAGAATTTCTTGGTATTGTTACAGATACCATTAAAAAAAGGTTCACGGTTATTACTTAAATTTTACAATTTGGTTCTTCACAGAGAGCAAATAAAAGAGAATATTACATGCCATTTCATTTTGAATAATATTGAATGTCTTAGCTCTCTGTAGCTCTGACTAGAAAGAAAATGAATATGGTTTATTTTATAGTCTGATCCTGTCCTAGATATCAATTTTAGTTTAAAAAAATTTGAAATATCTCCCTTTGGTAATTAAAGTATTACCTTTCACACTGCTGAATGCTTCAATTCTGCATTTCTTTATTATTTCACTTGAAAAACTTCCAGCCAAGCTGATATGGATACAAGGGGCAGATATAAGCCTTTGAGATAAGAAATATCCACTGGTGATGCAACAATTAGTAGCTTCTTTGATAGCATTCTTCCAGTATTTTAATATTTCAATATTCTTCATAATTCAGCATGTGGTTCAATTAATTCTACTTGCTAAAGTAAAGAGAACAAGAGAAATAATCTTGAACACATTGATTCAGATATTGAAAGCAATGTGTCCGGTGACGTGTGCTTTATGTCACCATACTAGGAAAGGCTGCATTCTTTGCTAAAAGAGGTATGCTTGAGGAAATTAAATTGAGTATTTGTGGAAAGTAGAGCTTCTTATTAGTGATCAGTTCATAGCTGGGTTTTGAAGGTTCTTAAAGTGCTTCTTAAACAGTTAAAGTGTTAGATATGGGTCACAAACCACCCAATCAGTGCCACAGACTGGAGAAAGAATGACTGGAAAGGTACCTACTGGAAAAGGATCTGGGGGTGCTGGTTGACAGCCACTGAACATGAGCTGGCAGTGTGTCCAGGTGGCCAAGAAAGCCAGTGTACCAGCAATTGTGTGGCCAGCAGGAGCAAGGCAGAGATTGTCCCCCTCTACTTGGCATTGGTGAGGCCACACCTCAAATGCTGCTCTCAGTTCTGGACCCCTCAGTTCAGGAAGGACAGTGAGGTGCTGGAGTGTGTCCAGAGAGGGCTACAGAGCTGGTGAAGAGACTGGAACACAAGTCCTCTGAGGAGCAGCTGAAGGAGCTGGGGATGTTTAGCCTGGGGACAAGGAGGCTCAGGGGAGATCTCATTGCTCTTTACAACCACCTGAAAGGAGCCAGATGAGGGTCAGCCTCTCCTCCCAGACAACCAGTAACAGTATGAGAACACACAGCCCTAATCTGCACATGGGGAGATTCAGATTGGACATCAAGAGAAATTTCTTCATGAATAAGGTTCTTAAACATTGTAATGAACTGCCCAGGGAGATGATGCAGCCACATCCCTGAAGATGTTCACAAAACATCAGGACATGGCAACTAGTGCCATGGTCTAGCTGACAAGATGCTGATGAAAAGTTACACTTGATGATCTCAGAGGTTTTTTCCAACATAAATAATTCTGGGATTCTGTGATACAGACATTATCTTTTGGATTTAAATTTGAACCATTTAATAGAAGAAGGTTTATTATGCCATAACTGTAATACAGAGATAGACATTATCTGTAGGTGGTATGATATACTAATTATTAGAGACTTTGGCAGCTTTCAAAAAAGGTATTTTTTCCCTTCTTTTCTGCGGTCTAGACCTAATACCCTAGGTAATATCTGTGACCACAGATCTGGAGGAAACAAGGATAACTAGCTACTTTTCTTCAATCTCCTGGCTTATTTGATGCACTCCTTTCCTGAAAGAAATTTCTGAAGGAATGAGTTGATCTTTCACATTACATCATGGAAATCTCTTTGTGTTATGAACACTCAAAGCTTGCTTTCTGTTTGAAGGTAAACAGGATAGAAGCAAATGACATGAAAATTTGAATTAAGACTGCAATTAAATAGTGCTAACTTCTTTCTTGGGCTGCTTTGAAGGATATTTTTCTGTACAAAAAGTACTTGTATGTACATTTCATTCATTGGATATGGGAATGTGTGCAGTAAGAGGGAAATCTGCATCTATCTTTAATTGCATATACATCTTTAAAAATAGATATGAAAGTATCACCTTACATTTTGGATATACACATCCTAAATTGGAAGCATGTGTGCTTACAGTCTGATGTAAAATTTTATTTGTATGGTGACACATGGTATTCAAAGGTATTAGAAGCAGAAAAACTAGAGGAAGGAACATGGGAAACAGTGACAGGAAGGAGTGAATAGGGTAGACTGTTCCCTCATATGTTCTTGAAATCTCATCTTTGTAGGAGAGATACAAAAAAAAGAAAAAAGTATGCTCTCCATAATTAGGGTCCCTTTCAATTTCTTCTATCATATATTGCCTAGAACATGTCTTTATATGGAGTTGTTGCTGCCTTTATTGTAGATTCCCCATATCTGGTGGAAGAAGGAAAGGCTAAAATACAGCTAAAGAAAACATAAAGAGAGATATTTTACTTTTAAACTAGTGACTAAATATTAGAGATGCAAGAAACAAATAAGGCCTTATTTTTCCTATATGCCACTTATTGTCACTTTGTGTAATATTTGGTTCATAGTTTCCCAGTGAAGATGGAATGTATAACTATTTTGGTAAAGATGAAATATATATCTATTTTTCATATAAATATTTCATATATAACACTACATGTGGTTTCTGATGTTTTAATTTGAAGGTAGAAATGGTATAAATAGTTCTGATGGTTGTTCCTAATTTATATTCTTTTTCTGACTGGAGTTGTTATCACACACTTCTGAAAAAGGGGCAACATTTTTATTAATTGTTGAGTGCTGATTTCCTTTGTATTATCTGCATAATGTAGGAAAACACACCCTGTCTTTAAGCCACCTGTAATACTGAAGCTGCACACAGAGACAGTCCCACTAGCCCAGCACATTGTCACAGTCAGTGTCCAGTTCCAGACATTCCAGAAAAAGGTGTAAGAAGAGCATAAGTGAAAAAACTGTCATAGAAGTATTAGACCTCAGAGAAGTTGCTTATCTCACAGGCATCTAGGTATTAGCTGATTTACTGTGGAAGCATGACGATTTAGAGCCTCTATTACATTTTAATTCTTTTTAATATACAGACACATTTTGACAATCTGGAAATTGAAACACTGAATTCCTGTTTTATTCTGGAAGACAAATTTATGTTTCCATTTAAAATGCATTCATGAAAAATCACAGCAAACAGGTAGTTTGTACTATGTGCATTTGCTCTCATTAGTTGGGGAGAATAGCTGAGCTTTTAAAAAATTACCTTGGCTACCATCTGAGTTTCTAAGAACTGTCTTTCTGTGAAATGGGGCAGAAGATAGGTGATTACAGGTAGTATGTAGGTGTTGGTACATAGACAGGAAGAGAATTTTGAAAGAGGATTCTACCGGTTTAGAGGCAAAACCTGGAGAAACTAATAAAGCTTACATTACAACTATTTTTGTCATTGGTTTGTTATTTTTCAATCAGAGCTATTTCAGAGAACTGTAATGCAACATTGTTTTACACAGCAAAGTGTTTATAAACTGTTTGCAGAATCACATTTCTTGTCAGAGTTTACATTTGCTATCTAACTCAGGTCCATGAATCATAAGCTTAGGGTTACCTACTTTCCTGGGGTCTATCCTTCATTATATCTTTTCTTTCTACTTCTCTGAATCTCTTTCTATGCACCATTTAACAACATTTTCAAAGGCAGGACCCAATTAGCAAGCTGTTAAAATGGAGAACATAGTATAGAACCACTCTGGGATAAAGTCAAAGCCTATAAATTCTGTAGATAAGCTTAGCCACTTTCTTTTTTTTTAACCCTCTGGTAAGATGCTGATGATCTTCATCTTTGCCCAGATACTGAAATTTTCATTCCACATAAGCTTTCTGGGTTCAGAACTTATTCTCCAGCAAAGTAGCCCATAAATAATGTATGTAATATATTACCTGTGTCTGTAACACCTACTAACCCTTTCATTCTCTGTTGCACAAATGTTCTGTTGTACATGGGGTTTTTATCTTGCAAACACTGAAAAATGATTAATTTCAAAAATACGATTAATGCCATTGAAAGATAAGTTATTATATTCCTTCTGAATTGAGGTATCAAAGGCCTAAGCCCTTTACTGGATAATCTTGTGATTTAGTCCAGAGGATGTTAGAATCTCACAGGAAGGTCTGTTGGTTTATGGCTTGAGAGTGATGTGGTGGAAACTGATGATCTGTTGGTTCTGGTGAAAATGATGAGGGAAGAGTTACCCAGCCATTTGGATGCAGAAAATCTGAATGTTTTAACTGGTCAAAGTTTATCTCTGTGTCTAACTTTTCATCAGTAAATAAGTGTCAGCCATCTGGCAGTGATAAATTTGGCTGGGACGGATTCCATCTGCTAAAATATGATGTAAAAATATTCTGCTCTTCCATGGCACTGGAAAGATATGACATCTGGGATTAGACAAAATAAAGAAGCTTGAAAATGGAAGGAATAGACAAAATTATTTCTCTTCTGAGGAACTGTAGAGGTGTTGTTGAAGGGTGGAACTAATGACAGGCCTGTAGCTGGGGCTTATCTGATCACAGGTCAGTTTTTTCTGGAAGTTAATATTAACTCAGAGGTTAAAATGCTGAACTCACTCTTCTTCTCCATCCTTGCTCTACCATCAAGTGAAATTATTAAGTAGATTTATGGCCAAATGAACCACCTATCTGAGTACATAAAGATGTAGGTTTCTCATGCGGGCATGGAATTTTGTGTCACCTGGCATCCAGCTGTTTACAGCTGTGCAGCTTGTGATTTACAAGAAGAGCTGGAAAAATAGGAAAGACTTTGCACTGCTTTATCTACAAGCTGAAGCAGTGATGGATCATTGTAAATTTATCACAATAGAGCCTCCAGGGATCCTATTATTCAAGACACTGATTTTGCCTGAAGAATGAGGAGGTATACTATAGAGCTGATTATAATTTTTTTTTCTTTGCCTTTTCAGTATACTGTGACATGACACTTCATAAACAAAATTTAGGGTCTTCTTCACAGGTAAGGTCTGTTCAAGTTGGCTAATATGTGTGTTCTAGTCCATGATTGGCTGATGCTTTCAAAAAAAAGATATCAAAGATGTAACTCATCTATGGCTATCAATTTCCCAATAACAAGATTGCTACTCTATTAAGTGTTTTAGCATATTTTTCCTCTGCATTGTATCCGTTTTGAAAGCTCAAAGTGTTACATGTATTGAGGTGACAGCAATTCTAAACCACTTGGAGGAAACCGTAGGTCTTTCATGTGGGAGCAATTTCTCCAGGGAGCCCACACCTTGTATACATTGTTTGCAAAATACACCTTTCAGTTAATTTGAGGACTTCATTTTAAATTAAGAAAACATTGTAAGGAGTGACATGGAAAACTCTGATCATGATTTTCTTTTTTTCCTGAGGCAAAGCAAGCTGCTAAATTATCATGTCCCAGAGAGGAAAGATGTGAAAATAAGGTTCTGCATTTGACCCTGTCCTGAAGACTGGAATAGTAATGCTTCCTACAGAATAACTCAACAGACACCATGTTAATGTGAAGTTCTTTTATAAATCTAGGCAGCAGTAGGCCAACATATATTCCCCAATGGCTGCTGTAATGTGAACCAGTAGGCATTTGGTTTTAGAGTACTATGTACAAGTTAATTTTCAAAAATCAATCCTCAGTAATTGGTTTAATAGTTAATAATAACTGACTACTATGGTAGGCAGTAGAGAAGCTATTATGTCCATTAGAATGTCTGTTAAGTGTGAAAATTGCCCATTTGTGACCACAAGAGAAATAAACCCAAAACAAGAGAAAGGTTGGAATTTTTTATTAGATACACCTTCCCCCCACTCTTCTTTTTTGTTGTTGTAGGCAGTAATATAGTCACTTTGTGTAGCCAAATATTGCTTAAATTTATTAATTGCAGCTCCACAAGAAATGCTGAGCTTAAGAAGCACTGGGAAATAATGTAGGATTAGAGTAAATACAAGGAGACTTTGTCATGGCATCCACTCGTGTGTGTGTAATGACATTTTACAAAAAATCTAAGCAATATTAAAGTAATCAAAAGCAAATAGAATGAGTAGAATTCTAAGGCTGAGTGCTCCAGAGAGAAGGATTTAGCTATAATATTCTTACATTTAAATAAGGAGTACATGGACCTAAATTAGGCAATTTGCTGACTTGGGGCCTAAGTAAAAATACAACTGTGCTAAATTTTCAAAAACACTTTGAACAGGGATATAGCTATTTGGTTTCACAGAGTTTTTGTCTTTTTGTGTTTAAATGCCATATATTCTCACCAATGCCTAAGAGAATTCTAATTCCCCAGCTCCCTTTCCACCCTCTTTTTAAAACATTATTTTATATTAATATAACTAAATATTGTGCTTGATTTCTTCTTCTAATTTATTGGTAACTTCTCTTACTATTTCCAAAGGTTCCTTTCAATTTATAACTTCTTAGTGTTGAAATTCTGACATGTAAAAAATTATCTCAACTTCTATTTAATCACTTGTAAAATTCTGATTCCTTGGCTTCCTTCACCAAATTACTTGTACCCCCACAAAGAACAATTATTTTAATCAAATAGACTTACCAAAAAAAAAAAAAAAAGAATAGACAGTAAAATACTTAAAAGTTTGCTTAGTGTTAGAACATTTAATAACTCTTTTTTCTCTTATTTTGTTTTAAAGAAAGTTCTAACACGTTCTTCAGTTACTGAATTGGACTGAATGTACTTAGCTGTGTAGAACCTTTTCCTAATTTTGGTCTGAAAAACCAAATATGATTAATACTGAGGACATCAACTCTAGTAAAAGATGATGCTTAGAAAGTAATGTGCATTTCAGAATTTATCAACACATTGTGTTATAACTAATTTCCTTTATTTTTGATTTTCTTTGATGTCAACTTTCCAGTCTGTGGAGTTCAATCTGATATAAATACCTAACTAATATAAAGACATTACTAGACCTAGACTTTTGTATAAGAGCAAGTAAATTGAAAACAAACCTAGTACCTACATTCTCTTCACAGATAGTTGCAATACTAGTAAAATAAAACCACATCAAATATTACTTCATCTTTGCCTGCCAGCAGCTTAAATTCCATTTAATTTCTTTGGTGTGTGTGTTAGCAGATTGCTTTTATAGAGAACTTTCAGGTTTATTTGTCTCAATTTGCTGAAGTAGCTGCGTATGGTCCAAAGGAAAAATAAATCACAGAGAAAACTTATTAGAAAATGTTTATATTGTTGAATTAAAAAGCATTAGACAGTATTTTTTAGGCCAGGTAAACTATGGTTTGCTGTCTTTGAGGGAAAAAACCAAATAAAATCTTTACCTTGCACACTCAAATTTTAATCCAAAGGCTAAGCTGATGCAGCAGTTACTTCTTTAATTATTTATAGTGAGACATGTGAAATGCCTGCCAAAGTTAGCAGAGAGAAAATAATGGCTAGTATTAAACATTTGACCTTGAAAGCAGCTCTGATTGAAAATAATTACCCAAGTTTTAAAACGTTTATTTCCTGTTCTGGTGGCAATGTCCTTCTTAAGCTGTAATAAATTGCCCAATCATTTTAGCATCAGATTAACTTGACTCAAGTGTTTATTTCACATTAAGCTTCAACATTACTGATGCTCTATGTGAAAGTAATATTAATTATCTTTAGAGTTCTTTTTTAAAAAAAAAAAAAATCCAGGCTTCTTTGGTGGTATAAATTTTCATTGAGTTTGCCCTCAATGTTCCTCTGAGGCCAGATGTCATTTCATCTTATCAAAATCTTAAAATTAACTGAATTTTCTGCTGACCTCTGTGATGTTTTGGTATTGAGCAGGTGCAAATTAATTCTCTTAGACTCCTTTGTTATGTCTATCTACGTTGTCAATCTCGTTTACATTAACATCTGGAAAATAGATATGGGAAAATTATTGGTCTTTTTAATTATAATTAGCTGTCAGTCTTCACAATGAGAGGTATTGTGGTCATTAAGTGAATAATATTGGCTCATGATTAATGCTTCATATAATAGATACTTAAAAATTAATTATAAAATTTTTGCTTTCAAGCATAACAATGCCACCATAACCACCGTGCATCGATTTATGCAGGTTTTGTGTTTTGGCAAACATTTTGCCTCAAGGATACCAGGTGTAGCTTTGTAGGGTCCTTTGATTAATGTCTGTCTAGCAACGTCACTAGTTGCTTTGGGCAAACTGTTCTATAAAAGGAAACCTTGCTGACATGGGAAAGAAAATTGCAAGCCTGGTGTGCCTGAGAATTTAATTACAATAAACAACAATTAAGCAGATTATTATACCAGTGCAATTATTACTTTAAAGTTGACATTGTGTCAGCACTTTATTTTCATTGCTTTTGTAATCATCTGTAGAATTTGCCTTGAGCTAAAACAGAAACTATTTTTAAAATCAACATCAAGATTTAAACCAATTTATTTTTGTAATTTATTTTAATCACTGGAAAGATTTTCAGAGTTTTCTTTCTTTGTCTTACTTTTTCAGTCACAAAGCCATCAAAAATGTTTTGTATGTATCTACTCCATACAAGCCAAATTCTGTTGTTCTTATGCAGTAAGTTTCCCTCTCACTGAAATAATTGTGCACTACTGGTCTGCTGTAATGTGTGCTCAAATGCATCAATACCTGGTAAGAAAACTAGGGGAAAATATTTTTTAAAGCTTTTTAAGTGTTTCATTATATATCTCCATCCTGTCTTTGGGGGTCAGAGAAAACTAATGGAGACAGAATCTCTCATTTTGAAGAAAACACATCTCCTCCACAACCCGTATTTAGTTTTGAATAGCAGTGACAATAGCAAGAGGATTTTCTGGGTATTCCAGCTGAAGATATTGTTCCTAAATGTGACCAAGAAGTCGGGGTTTCTTTGTAGCTTCTTTCATCTGACTATCCACTTCATTTTTTAAAAAGGTAGAACTATCAATATAATTGATGGAGAGGTGATAGCATTTCTAAATGAAAAATAGAACTTTGGCTTCAAACTAAGTGCCTTTGAATACAGAGACTTTTTCCTCTCTCCTGCATGGCTTTTCATGGTAATTGAGCAAATTTTATAGGCCTGATATTACTCAAAAGAGAACTCTCGATATTACTCTTTGAAAGCAATGTAAGTACAATGAGAGTTTGGAGAAAAAAGAAAAAAGTTAATTAAGGAAAAGAAAATATCTGGGGAGAAGTTTAGTTTTGATATGCTTCAGTTTTTAGGCTTACCTGCATGATGGCTGCAGTGAGACTAATCCTGAAGACTGGCTCCAAATGCCAGCAGCCCAGCTGGGGTCAGCCTTTGGCAAAACTGAAGGAAAAAACATGGGTCTGCAAAGCTCCGGCTGAAAACTGTGTCAGCTGTTGTCAGAGAAAGTACTCAAGACAGGGAAAGCCCGCAGATTTCCACAGCTTTTGTAGAAAATTGCTGTTTGAGGAATTCAGGACATGCTCATCTGAAAACATTCCTTCAGCCTAGGAGAAGGTCCACAGAGCTTGCCAAAACTGAGTTTCTTTCATTTTGTCATCTTCAGTGAATGGACCCAGAAGAATTCAGAATAACAATGAGGAAAGTTGCCCAAGTCTGGCCCACTTAGTGTGCCAGCTGCCTAACAACTGAGAAAAAGAAGAGCAAAAAGATTTTCAGTGCTTTGGCTATGTTTTTCATCTGAAAGAAGACTATTTAAACTGGTGGAACAGCATGATGGAACAGCAGCTGCTGTAACTGCAGACGAAAAGCAAATGTGCAAACATATATTCATGTTTCTAGTGGTGGCTTAATTTTCTGTGAAACATCCAATTCCAGGGCATCATTCACCATGGTGCTTTGCTTTCTTTTCTGGTATTCACATATTACACCACTGGATTGAAACAGTCTAATAACTGGAACATGCATAAATGTGTAGTTGTCAAAAGAGAAAAAGCTACTTAGAGTAACAGGAGTTCTCTCAGGTACACTGGCTTTATTTGCATTGTATAGCTAGGCCAGCATCCACCTCTTTCTTCTAGCCTTGCACAGTAATTTTTCTGGGGTCAGTGGGCAACTAGGGTGTGGCTACTGTAAACCTTTCCCTTGAAATATGAAGATCTGGCACAGGTGTGCACAGAAAGGTTGCTGCTGCTAACCTCAAACCTGTAAGCTGTCTTCCACAAGGTATAGCAGTAGAATGGCCTTATGAACTATTAATCTCAAAAAACTCTGATTAGTGCAAGATAAGTGACTTTTCATAGATAGGGATGTAGTTTGGTTGGGTATTACACAGGTATAAACATGCAGGCTTTGTAATTTTTCCTTCTGTGGATATAGCCACAGACACATAAAGCATCAAGAACTGCGTGTATTATGAATTTACTTGAGCTGTAATAGACACTTGCAAAGCTTAATAATTTTTGTCCTCATGACAACTTCATGAAACCTAGTTAAAACCACGGTCAACAACCTATCTCTGAGTTTCATGGGTTTTGAGTATTTTAATACAAGTGAAGGGTCATTGTAATGAAGTTTGGTGTGAAAAAATTGTTAAACCCAGAATTGTAAATAATAAGTTTATTTTATTAGATTACTGGATAACTAAGGAATTGTTATTATTCTGCTTTTTTCTGTAAAAACATAACTGATTAAAAAATTTTGCTTGGAAGTGGTTAATTTATTGTTTCCTGCCTATGTTATGGACTTTTAAAAAAGTATGGTTGAACACCACTTTACAATTCACTTGTATACACACAGTTTATCTGCATGTACTGTCATCATTCTTTCATTTTTTATTTTTTTTTTGCTTATGATGGAGAAAGTGATGCTGTAATTTCCACATAATTTCATTGTAGAACTATTAAAGCTACTGAAGGAATCTCAACAGCCCATTAAATTTAATCAAAACTGAGAAAAAACCCAATTAAAGTTGTGTAATAAGTCATCATTTCCTCTTCTGAGATGTTATTTAATGTGCAGAGGTCAGTTTTCTATTTCTCTATGTATTAACCAGCACTACCATGCTGACATTTGGTACCCAATTTCAGAATTTTTTCTACTAATGCTGGAAGAAGTTACAACTATAAATCCTTCCAAACTATGGATGCTTTTTTGTTTCTTTCTTACCCAGCACACCACACTTTTTCTGCTCATTAAATTCTTCTGAATTTTTTAATCTATTTTGTTTTCCTTATGGCAGGAATAGATATTATTACAGTGATTTGAGTCTGCATTTTCTGAGAGACTTTAATCTGAATGCTCTCACTGTTTGAGGTTGTCTGTAATATAATTTTCTAGACTTTTATTCCTGACACTTGAGGACATACATACTTAATGATAACATTGATTCTCTTCAGCATCATAGCTGTGGGTGGAAGTTTTAAGCCTGTGGGATGGGTGCACAATGACTGATTTTTCATTGTTACATTTTAGTTCAAAGCATTTTAACTTCAGGGAGCAAGAAGAAAAAATGGTTTTGCCCATGATAAAAAAGTTTTAAAAAAGAGTTTTGTTTTCTAGTCTCCAGTGTACTCAGTATTTCAGATATGATTTGATGAATGCAGTTTGCATTCTAGGGTCCTTGTGTTTTTTAATAAGTTCGGAAAATGTGACAGTGAATAGTGTTATTTCTAGAAAACACGATAGTCTTTTCCAAATATTAGTGCCTAATTACACTGGGGAACAATAGGATTGATTTGTTATTGTATGGTTCCCAATTGCCAGTGCTGATGTGTCTGAAAGGAAACAAAACGAGCAAACTGCCCAACATCAATCATGTAATGATGTTCTCACATTTACTTATGAGGGATATTCTCTCTTTTCCCCATTCATTTTCTGTAATGATCATTACCTCATGTTTCACTGTGGCTTGATTGCTCGCTACCTGTCCAAGAGCTGATCCAAGCAGCTGGGCTGGGCTGGCTAACGAGCCAGCAGTGATTAACTGCAAAGGCCATTCAAGTCAGTGGCCAAAAACATCTACACTTTAATCCAGCTTCTACTGAAAGTCAGGCAGCAATAATCAGCATCTCAGCTTGTGACCCTTCTGTGAGTTCAGCCATGTTTTGTCCTAGAGGAACAAAGTATTTTGCTTCTAGAATATTTCCTGAAGAGTTTCTATCTCTTGAGATGTGCGTAATGAGCTCATTTGTTCAGGGCAGGGTATAGGTGGAGGCTGGACTGGGCTATTGTGTTGCTTCACGTAGGAAAGCAGTGGTTGTTTTGCTAGTAATACATTATATTAAAAGAAAAATCCCATTTCAAGTAGCCTTTTTTCGGCACTGATTGAGCCCCATTTCTGTGGACATCATGTGCTTGAGGTTGCTTTCTGAGGAAGCTTTTAAATATAACATTATCTGTCAAAAAATAAGCTTGAAACAGCAAGGAAACATACCAGCATCGTGTTTATGGATTTATATGCAGCTGAACTTTAAAACTTTGTTAACACAGGAGATGATGACAGAAAACACTGACACAGCATCTACAATTAATTTTATAAATTGACATTTATGTATGTTAAGATGCAAACATATTGGATGAGGAAAAGCAAGACTAATTAATGAAAGACTTTTCCAGTCCTCTCAAGAACAATAGTCCTCATAAATAAATAAATGTCTACATAAACTAAATGTCTCCATAAATGATGACAGCTTTCAACTGTATTTTGCCTTCAATCATTCAAGCTAATCAAGCTTGTGAACTCTAGTCAGTTAATGGCAGTGTAAGAAAAGTTAAATTCAGTTACTCAAGACTTCTAGACGAGGCACAGACACAGAAGAAAACATATATATTAATGTATGGGTAAGTGTGGTGTTTAGTGTCCAATAGTTTTTCAATGTTTATGTTTTTCAGTGCTTATCTTTATTTAAAGAGTACAATGTTGTATCATGGTTGTATTCGGCTGTCTCTTCAATTGTTGCCACACTATGGAAAAAGAAAAGGAGGATATATTTTCATGTAAGCATTGCTTAAGATATACAGCAAACTAAACATTCATTGATGTCCAGGTTATATAAATTATCTCACAGCTTAAATACACCAGCTTTGACACAACCTACATTTCTGAAGCACGAAGGGAATTGCGAGGTTAAGCTCAGAGTAAAAAAAAAGTCTTTACATATTGTCACTACAGTCTAAAGTTAGAATACTGAAACACAACTGACTTTATAAGTATTAGAAAGCTTCGGTATTCATATGTACACTCTTTCAAGCAAACTCTCTAAATGCAGTAACAGCAACACATCCACAGCCAAATCTGTTAATCAGGTGTTAATTGCATGAATTTTCCTCCGGGTTTTTTATCACCATTATGTTAAAAATAAAAGTTATAGAAAGTTAATCTAAATGGATATTAACATTTTCAATTTGTTGCTTTAGGGTCACTGTGTAAACACAGAAGCTTTTTGCTGCTCTCGCCTCATGACATTGCATCTCGCTAAAATCAACATTTATGAAGCAGATTGATACGACTTCTGACCTTTAGACTTGGAGCTATATCTGACTCCTGGCTGCATCAGGCAAATGAATTAATGAGTGTAGCACTCTACCTTGCTGTAAGGTCTGTTTGTAAACGATAATTATCATTAATAATGGCTCTGTTATGCTATAATGGTTGAGGTCCTGTCACCAATCCCATTTCTGAAACAGAGATTTTTAGGAGTTGATAATTCAGCTATAGAAACAATATTTATGTTGCAGTAGTGCAATCAAGGATGAATACAAGAAAGAAAAGACTAACTGGTACTACTGAAGACTATTGCAGTAGGATCCAGTCTGCCTAAAGTAGTAATCTCTTTTTTCAGGCTTATTATGAAGCCCTCCATGAGGAGAAACATATTTCCATGAAGAGCGGTGTGATGGGTGTCTGCAGGCCTTTGGAGGGTCATCATGTTTCCCTACATTTTCCTGTCTAGAGTGCATCTCTTGAGACCTGGCACCTACACTTTCCTTGTGACTGTCCCTCTGTCTCAGGGACACAGGTACCTGTAGTACCTTACAATATTTTTGTCAATTAGATATTATGTATTTGCAACAACAGAACATTTTGTTCTGGAAAAATGCAACTATTTATTTAGGCTTCTGTCAGTGGGTCATCTCCTTTTTTTGGGAGATGGTGCTTACCTTCTCCAGTTTCAGCTGTCTGAGCATTAGTCATTAAGTCTAAGGTACTTCAACTCCTTGTATAGCCAGTGGAAGTCTACTGGTTTTGCTTATCTTAGATACCTGTTTTCATATAGGAGTAAATGTTCTCCAGAGGTGTCTTTTTCCCTCCAGTAATGATAACCAAAAAAAGGTGTGTGCAATTATCTGGAATTTAGACTTTTAACCCATAGACCCCATTCATTTAGGCAAATGATTCATCTCATGCTATGCAGACAGAGTCATAAGTGCAGAGGTTTTAGTTTGCACTGCTAAAGAACATTAAAACGCTTTTATACATATCGGAATAAATAAAAAAATTCTTACGCCAGGCAAGAACCAGGAGGGTGCCAGCCTATGTATAATAGTATCTCTATACAAAGAGGTAGAGATTTCTCTTATATGAATGAGATAGACCTGTATTCATGCACAGGCACAAGCATTTGGCTACCTGAATACATATGGGAAATTGGATAAATATTTTCATACTTTGGACTGTGTTTTCTCCCTCGGGATGATAAAGCTATACCTCACTTTCATATGAATCAACTCTAACATTCCATAATATTTGAAGATTATTATAAAATTATTCTGATCACATTTGATTTTGTGACAGTCCATAATGTATTCCTCTTCATTAATATTTATTTTTCTATCATTAATTAATTATTTACTTTGTTCCTTATTTACTCTTATGGGTGGTTGTCACTTGTTATTTTTTTGATTATTTGATTACAATCATTAAAGGAACTCAGTTAAATATAAGGCCTGTGTGATGCTAAGCAGATATTTCGATGGTGAACAGAACATGAAAAGGCATTAGCCAAGGGCTCTGCATTCTTTCTTTTATTTCAATCTCAGAGACTGGTTTAATGGCAGAGGTGGTATTTTAACTTATTTTCCTTGATAAATGAAATGCCACTGCCTAGTAGTTTTAGAATAGTTCTGACATAAAATGGTATTATTTCTTGTGATCTCTCTTTCTCCATGCCAAATTTATGTTTGAAAATTTATTGAACACCAGAGATGAAAAAGGCAGTCTCCTTTGTGGTTACTAACCCTATGGAAATTCACTTCTAGCTAAAATTCTTTACCCCAACCTCCTCCTTGAGCATCTGCATTCTGTCTAAATATGATAAAGTGCATGTAAAATAAGAGGCAATATATTCCTCCCGCCATCATTGTCCAAACTAATCAGTATTTTATTTTTTGGTCTAGTAAATTCTGTAGAGTGGACTAATATATTCATGATCAGCTGTGTTGGAATCTGTCAAAATAATGGTTTCTATTAGTGACACATCTTGAATTGCTGTTGTCTCATATATCCATGAAATACTGTAAAGTATGTCTTGTCACATGTAAGTAGTATTTTACTTGAACAAAAGTTTAAAATTTAGCAAATCAACTCAAGGAAAATGTTGCAAAAACACAATTATAAATTCTATGCTTTTAGCCAAATTGCCAAGATGAAAGTGGGCATAAACTGCCTTTTTTTCCTATTTGTTCTGATTATCTGTTAATATAGCAAAGTGCAAATCAATTTGCAAGAGTACATTTAAACTCAGTGAGTTTTTTGTTGTTGTAGGAAGACTTCTAAAGCAATATAATATTTTAAAATACTTTTAATATAAGAAAGAGAATTGTTGATTTACAGCTGATGCAAATTTAATGTATTTTTCAGGATTAAAAATAATAGTCTGGACAGACTATTTGGAGATTTAAGTGCAATTTTGAAGTATTTTAGTGAGCATACTGAATATATGCTTTCATTAGCCTGTGATTGCTAGCTCTTGGTGACAATTCTTTATCAAAGCACTTCTTGTAGAGTAAGTTATTTTGTACAAGCTAATGGCGCAATAAATTTTTTGAGCTCCATACAAACTTGTTTTAGCTGTTAAAAAATCTGACCTGAACAAAGAATTATTCTTCACTCATGTCTGATGTCTCTTGTTTAATAGATATAGAGCTTATTTTGATCATGATAATATTTTCCTTATTTCTCAGGAGAAAACACTATAATATCCTCTACAGATAGCAATAGTCATTCTTAATTTATTAAGGATTAATTTCATAATCAAAACATTTATTTCAAAACTGATTTTACATGACTGTCTTCAGGCACTTAACCTTGGTCTTTCTTTAGGAAGGTGATTGTCCTACTTTCCCACTATGGTGAAGAGAGAGAAAAAAGTTTCAAAGGGTGATTTAGCCTATAAGTGGGCCAACTCACCCCTTGAGATGAATATATTTGTACAACCCACATAGCTCTTGGACTTCTAATGTGTTTACCACTGATAATTTTGTGAAACTTTTGCTGCTGGACCACAGAAATTTTGATGATGCCTGGGAAGTAAATTACCTTCCTGTCTCCAGATGGAAAATTGCATTTAAAGACAATTACATATGTTATATAGGTAGTCTTCTACCTAATCTAATCTTAGAAAGTCTCTTGAGCTAATAAAGCAAAAGATCAGGTTTAAATTCTGCATCACCAACTTTTCAGGTGATGCAGAATTCATATCTAGGAATGTTTGGAAACCACTGCTCCTAGTAATCCTCTATAGACAAAGACTGAAAGTTGACTGCTTTGCCAAAGTTCCTGATGAAATTGTAAACAAGTGAAATTGTTACTATCAAATTGGAGTTAAAATCTTCAGCCCATGGATTACATCTGGGAACTTCAGGCACCTAGAAATATCCTTCAAAATGAAGTTTTAAAAATTAGGCCTGTACAAAGGGAGTCAGTTTCTAACAAAGTCAGTTCTTTTGTACTCATGATCCCCAAAATTTGGCTATTCCCAAATGCAATTTCATTCATGTAAGACTCAGATGTCTAAGTGTAAGCTTTACATTTAAATTATTTAGTATTTTCTAGTTTTGATTTATTACTCCTTTCCCTTATCTGTCGCTTCCATTGAAGAAAAGTCCAGATTAGATATGAATATCTAATTTTTGAGAGATTGAATTAGGACAAATGAACCCCTTATACATTGTCTTTATAAAATTGAAATTCAAAGAAGAAGTTGGATTTCAGAACTGCAGTCTCTGGGATATACTGAGATTAATTTTGCAATTTAAAGTTCACTACATGTGTGTGAAAGAAATGTATGAAATAAAAAGATCGAGGTGTCTACATCTTAATCTCACACCTTAAACAGGTTTTTTATAATACTAACAATAATGAAAAACTGGGGTGCAATAATAATTCCTGAGAGTTATTTCATTTCATTTTCTTATTTCAAAAAGTAGCCGGTTGTTCCCTCCCACTTATTTGAGTTTGCCTACCATCAGAATAAATGACTAGCAAAATAAACTACATAACTCATAATTTCTATCGTGCCAAAGTCCTTTCTAATGTTTTCTGTGGCATGGTCTTTAATGTGGAAATATTTTCAATGAAGTAAACACAGACAGCATTGTGGAAATAAATGGGAAGTGGTATAGTATGGGATAGGTCAATTAAGGATGACAACACTTTTTATTCTTCAGATAAATGTTGCACATGCTGAAGGGCAGATTATTTGTAATTTATGGTTAATAGAAATTTTGTGAAAGTTAGGTCTGGATATTAAATTGAAGTATCTCTTCTCTCCTTTAACCTTGTTCTTTCATTGATCTTATTGCTGATTGTTCAATACTCCAGTTTTACAGAGACCTGGGTCTGCTGTGAATCTTATCTCATGGCTCATTTTGAACTTCATGATCATAAAAGAAAAAGAAACAATATCTAAATGAAAGATCTGGTACGTGTTTGAATTATGGCAGGTATTAATTTTAGGTTTTCATTTTTTCCCCTGATAATTGTTGCTATTATTGTGGTTTTAATTTGTGGTGGGCATGTTACAACATCAGAAAAGACTGTAGAAAAACTTGATGACATAAATATTTTTACAAGTAAAGAAAGAATTAGGCTATAAAACACAGTTCCAGCTTTTTATTTTAAGCTTTGTTTTCCTGATTCTGTTTTTTTGGTTTTGTTTTTTTTCCTGCATGACAAGCCGGGCATAAACATGTAAGTATCTCTCTTCAAAGACTGATCAAAAGATGACTTGCTTTACATTTTGTGACAAAGCCTTTTGGATGCAACTTTTGGGAACTTATTTCTGATAATCTTAATCAAAGTGATTTTTTTTTTTCCAAATTGCATTGACTTCTGCAAGGCAGACTATAGACAACTGCAAGGAAATAAGATATCAGAATATAGCTATCAGTGTATGTAACATTTGCCAACTCTCTACTTTGATTCAACTAATAAACTTACCAGGTAAGATAAATTTCTGACAGAGCCCTGGACTTCTAAAACCAACCCTTTTCCAAAATTTATATATGGCTGTCCTGGATATATCTAGGTGAGGTCATGATCGGTCTGACAGACTGGATAGTTTATACATACTTTATGTAAAAAGGTAATTAAATTCTAATAGCACTGTACCCTTTTGCTCTGGTATATTTCCTTCTTTAAAAAAATTGTAACAAATCTAGACTTTATTTGTGATAACATATATGTTTCTTGACATTTGTTTTTGTAGATTTGTTTGAAACCTTAGTAACCATTTCACAGGTGCTTCTAATTTTCTGTTTAATTTTTTAAAGATCATGTGCTTTTTAATTATTATTTTTAAAGATCATTTGGTTTAGGATCAAAACAAACACTGGTGACATTGGGGCTATTTGTCAGTCTTTTTAAAATTATTGTTCTGAATGATGATTTGTAGAGGATAGTTTACTCTTCTTTATGGGCTTTTTTATTTTTTACACCAGGATTCGTATTTTTAATGTGGAAAAGTATTTCATAGATGGAATAATTGCGAGTTGGACTGTTTTGATCTTTGCACTGCTGCATTATTTGGCTCCAACTATTTAAAGCAATTTACAGACCACAGTCTGTTTGTAGAACAGCAGGTGGAGACAGGATATTCAATAGAGTTGCAAGGTCAAAAATCCCTATTCCTTTTTATTAAAAAAACCAACAAACCAACAACTATTCCTACTTTTAAAATACATATTTATTTTTAATATTTTAATTATCAATTATTAAGATTAATATGATATTGTTAATATTCATTCATTTAATGACTGAATTTATTCGAAATATGAAAAATGGAAAAAATGTAGACATTAAGACAGCAAATATCTTATATATCTATGATATATGTAAAATATTAATATATTTATGTATAATTGCAATAATAGTTGTCTTATTAATAATCAATGTTTTGGTTGTAATAACTGTTTTACATACTTTTGCATAATTATTTTCATAATTATGTGCATAATTATGATCATATGATATGCCTGCACACCAAAAAGAGCCAGAATATGTAGACCAAAATGGCAAAGTTGCACATCTGAAAAGTTTTTTTCTGCATATGATAATATCAAACAGAAATTTCTACAGCCTGTTCTCTTGTGAAAAATCTGCCTAGCTAACCGGATGGTTACATATATGTTATGGACAGAGTTTCTGGTGCTGTTTTTCCAAGGTTATACTATTACCTCTGAATCTCTGTGTCCTGAAATTTCAGTGTTTTACCTGTAAACACCAAAATGAATTTTCTTTGGACAGGTTGTGATGGGTATTTTGGGGAGGTAAGAGCCTGGTATTTTGTGTACAAATTCAAAATACTCTTTTGAAGGAAAAATGCTCTATGTCCCTGTTGGAATACATCATGGTGATTCGCCCCTATTACTCTGCTACTCTCCAATTTTTAAAGATATTTTTTATAGGTAAAACTCAAAACGAAACTGTAATTTAAAGTGCATTTTGAGCTGGCATTCCTGCAGTGTCTGGTACTGCACCCCTTCTCCAGTGTTCCTGTCTTTGACTGTACGTGGTTGAGAAAAGGTTGATGTTCCTTCAGGAGATACCAGGTTGCTTACATGAGTGAAACTCCTTCAGAGATCTGTCTAACCTGCTTAGGTCAGAATGCCCTTGGACTAGGCAGGCTGAATTTCTGAAACACACTTATGCATTTGCAATAAATTCCAAGCAGATCATTTTTCTCATAGAACGTTTTCTTTCTTCTCAGCTTGTCAGCATTCTGCATTTAACAAGAGCAGGCTGAGCATACAATGCAGACTTAAATTGGTTACCAGCTCTAGAAGCTTCCTTCATCCACATGGCTGGTATTTTGGGCATAAGCCCACTCAGATCATGGTGTGTGAGAAAGATAAAAAATCTCATTCTGTGTAGTTTTCCCAGATGTTTTGTTTGCCAAAGGGAACAGCTGCCATTGTCACAGTTGTAAGCCCTGTGTTTGACAGCACCTTATGTCAGACCCTGCAATGAAATTTTGTGGGGTTTGTTATTTTTCCTTCATGGCAAAGTGACGATCTGACTTTAGGGCACAGAGCATTGCAATAGAATTTGGCTGACATATGAAATCCCTATGAAAATTATGGCAATACACCAATGCTTGGGTGCACCATTTTAGATTTTTCTTTAGACTTTAATTTCAGTCATATAAGTCTGCTCATATGAATCATTCCTTTTTTGCATTTTAGGGACATAAGCAGGTTATAGGTTTTCCTAGTCTTCCTGAGTAGACAGATATAGTGCAATGCTTTATGAACTACAACATGGGTAGATGGGTTTCAAAACTAATGCAATTTAAGAATAGAAGTTGAATTCATATCTGGGACTTGTCTTTTCCTACTTAAAAAGTTCATGCTGAAAGAAATAAAGCACTTTGAGCATGCTACTGGTACACCCTTATGAAATGCTATCCTGCAATCTCTCTCTAGATATCATTCATTATGAATTATGATGTGAAAACTACTGTCTGACATGATGTCACATAAAATATTTCTGGTCTACCAGTGCCAAACAGGTTTATTTAAGCTGCAGTTGTGAAGTTTGAGATTACAAAGTTATTTTAAATTTTACAAC
This sequence comes from Hylia prasina, assembly GCA_013397195.1. Taxonomy (NCBI): domain Eukaryota; kingdom Metazoa; phylum Chordata; class Aves; order Passeriformes; family Sylviidae; genus Hylia; species Hylia prasina. The sequence goes on from VYXD01002344.1 coordinate 363,809, forward strand.
ATGCATAACAGAGATTGAGGATAAATGACAGATTTGCAAATCTTCCTGTAACAGCGAAAGAAGTCAGTGTATATGTTATGAGTCTGTATTCTTTGTGAATGTCATAAAATATAAATATATTTTTTAATGTGATGTAGCTGGGAGAACTGGAGATGGGAGACCAAACTACAATATATGTGACAAATGTTTGTCACATTGCTTACCCCGTGACTGGAATGACAGAACATATTACTCTGATGCCCATGATGGTAGCTACAGGGCTTGTACAGGATAGAAGAGCAACAGAGAAGAATAAACTAAACTGGTGAAAATAAAAATGTTTTGAGAGTCTCCAAAATAGCAGTGTGTCTACTGCAACTGTGGTATATACGTACACAATATTCAGTACCTTCTGTGGCATCATGGGGTGGAGTAGAGAAAGGGAGGGACAAGGTACAAAGGCCAGAAAATACCACCTGCAAAGTCAAAGATGGGAAAACGACTTGTTCACATAAGGAGTTATGGCTGCCTCAAGGTTTTTTCTCTGTGAGCTGTGATTAGGAATGGAGAGAGGGTAAAACTGCCTGGGACGGGGCATTGGAACCCAATGACACCAGAGTGCATTTACAGATTTTGTAGTTGTTTTTTTTCCCCCCCAAACTATCTTCCCCCTCTCCTCCATCAGTATCTTCTACCTGTGGCTTGAATAAAAGTCAGACTTTGGTTAATGCAGTTGCTGCTATTTTCAGGTCTGTGAAAGGCTCTTCTTTTCACTTCCAGGCTGAGGGAGTTGTGGGGAGGGTAAGAAAAACACAAGAAGAAAAATGAATCAAGGGCTGAACAGCAAGGTCATGTTTTTGGTTTTGTATGCAAGTTTTTTTTTCAAATGCATTCATTCTCTGTGATACAGACAGAAACATTGTTACAAAAAGGTGCCTATGAAAGTGATGCAAAACACCTTTTGGTGTTGGGCTCATACCTACACAAAATGACTTTAGCTGAGGTGCTTATGTTTGTCATCCTCAGTGCCACAGATGACAGAAAGAAAATGGTACTATCAGTTCTTCTACAAGGTGAGTTAGCAGGGAGAGTTTCTTTCTGATGACTGGAGCCTGAGATCCAGGATGGAGCCCAGACATATGAATTAAGTATCTCTGATAAGATCTGGTCAATATTGGTCTAGGCCTTGAGGGTTGGCAGGGTAAGGAAGGCAAAAGCAGTCATACTAGAGGGCAAGGGACTAGCTGTAAAGCAGAGCTGGAGGGAGAGGAATGTGAGGATTAAACAGCAGTCATTCACAGACAGGTGGCTAAAAAGGAAATGATAGCTTCTGTTATATGAAGAAAGGGCCAACTAATTTCTAGATGAGTTTAAGTCATAGAGCTGTGACTGTGCTAGGACATCTCTCCATATCTCATTGCCCCTCATGTCTGTCTGGGACAAAAGGCCAATAATATTTCTCTAGTTTGATCCCTGATGCAATATAGATCAAAGCACCTTACCTTGATTTGTGCATTGTACGTATAATTTTGGTTTGAACTGCAACACATCTTGGCTATAGATAGAATAGTTGCTTAATGGACCATCAGAAAGTAATGAAAAATCACAGCCTATGGCTTCCACTCATCTAGGCAAGAAAAACTCTCTGATTTATACTTTTGGAACTTCTTCACTGTAAATTGAATATATCCAGAAGATATAGTGGAAATACTAACACCACACTCTTAATGAACTCTCTCTTAAGATTGTATTTCAATAGCAATGAAAAGTCTGATATCAGACTAAATAATCTAGTTCAGGGTGTATATTACTGTATTTTTCACTTGAATGTGGACTAAAATACACTTTTTATTGAGTCAGCCTAGAGCACAGAGTTAGAAGCAAACTAGAACATTATTTTATTATAACTTTATAACTTTAACTTTACCTGTACATGATGATTTTACAATAGCTGAACTGTGCCAAACATTCAGAGCAGTGCTTCAGAGGACTTGTACCCTAAAGGCAAAACAGGCTCAATACAGCACCACAAATCAACCTCTGACAATAGTACAGTGCAGCGCATAACACACTCTCTAAAGTGCCTTATAAATATAAAAAGTGAAGTGCAAAGTAAGGAAGAATGTTTGCCTTTAAGCTACTTCTCTACAGCTTGTAAATATAATCTCACAGGTTTCTTAATAGAACAGTTTCTGGTGTTCTGCTCATTTTCCATTAGTTATGCAAAGGAATTATCTGTCTGCCCCGTACCAAGAGTCCTTCTTTTTATCTTCAGAGAAGCAAAATAGTGAGACCACTAATCAGTAATGAAATCTTCAGTTCTTTGTTCCTGTTTGAGACTCTCAATTCATTCATCCTCTCTTTTAAGCAAAGGAAGACACCATTGTTATCGTCAAATTACACATATATAAAACAGTTGTAAAGGCAAATGCTACTAATTCACAGTTCAACTGTAAGAATCCATTCTCAATCCTTACCTTGCTGCTCATTATATCCAGTTGTTGAGTCAGTTCAAATGAAGACACAGTGAAGCTGGATTGTTTACTTGACTACACACAATCATTTAGTAGAACAATAAAAACTCTATTCTTATGAATCCTTACCTTTTCTATGGTTCTTGTGCTCAGAACAATATATAAATGATATAATATATGAAGCAGATCATTGTTTGACATTGTTGAGTGGATTTAAACACTGAATTTGCACATAAGCTGAGATGTGGGAGGATTGATCTCATAGTTAAACAAGAAAAAAAAATATTTTCCCCATTTATTCAGTGTGGAAGCAATCTAGAGTGCAAATGCGACCTCTTAAACATAAAATTCTTAGCTAAATGAAAGGTTTTTCCAGTCTTTAAAATATTGAATCCAAAAAAATGGATTTTATTGTTATTATCCACCATGTATACACATTTAGAAAACTGAAAAATAATTGATGGTGGATTTGGAAAAAAAAGTTGTCTTTCATTTCATAAAACATGCATATCAATAAATGTCATAAATAACTTATGGAGCACCTTTCTAGAATCATGGCTATCATGTGCTGGATAAGGAATTAGCTATTGTCTGCAGTCTGTCAAGGATTTTTTATTTTATGAAGGTATTGTAGTCTGGAGAAAGTGAAAGCAGAAGCAAAAATAGAATGAGACCACAAAAATGAAAAAAAATTGTGTGTGTGTGTCAATTTAAAGGTAATGAGCTCTATAACTTTTAGAAGGGCTTTTTTTTTTTTTTTCCCCCCTCTGAAGTTATATTCTCCAGTTCTGTCCTGCAATGAATAAAGTTCATAGTGGGAAAGAAATGTTAAAATCTACTGAATTAAAGAAAAAGTAATTTAAAACCTGTTACAAGAATCCAGTTCATTAAGCTTCCAACAGGAAATGCTCATCAGTAGCTATCATGCTGGAAACAACATTTATATTAATCAAAGGAAGCATGACAAGCAGTTAATTATGAGCTATGACTTTCTCCTCATGGAAATTCCCATGCCTCTGACCAGTATGCCTATTCAAGTTGCTGCTTAAGAACTGAACACCATCTAAACATCCAGTTTCCATCACAGCAACATCTAACAAGCCGGTTTGCTCCATGGCAACTACTCTGCCTGAAGTGTCACAGTAGCTTTCAGCAGGACCAATCACCAGGACTAAACGCAACGTCCTGATATTTATTATATTTTCCTAGTTAAGACTCCCGTTAAGTGAGATGGAGAGACTGGGTATATATCATTTTCACTCACCTACTCTTCCCTTGATTCACACACTGCTGTTTTTGCTGTGTGCAAATCCCAGAAGGAGATATTTATGTGGTTTGCAAGAGGGGGCTGCTGGTGCTGTTTCAGCTGATTTTCTATATTAGAATAATGAGCAGGAATGATTAATATTGTTAAAAATTTAGTAGCTTGTTTTTCCATATTTAACTCTCAAAATATGCATTTGGTTTACCATAAAGAGACAGTCTAGTTAGAATAAATGCTTTACTAAAATTAAATAATGTGTCTGATTTATATGAATCTATATTATCAACATTCATAAGTAATTATATTACTCCACACAGTTTCAACTCATTTTCCTAGACCAACAGATCAGCACAATGCAAATAAAGAAAAATATGTAGCAGATTAATCCTCCCCTAACTTCCCTTTATTTTTGATCTTAACTATTTCAATAAATAGACCAAGAAACCTTGCAGGGAAAGTAGTCCTTCTTGTCACATAATTATACTGTATATCCAGATGGATGGATTGATGGCTTTTCACTCATCATAAACACATCTTAAATCATGGGATGCCATAGTAGCAACAGGTCAAAATGTGGCAAAAGTATGACCATACCTTCAGAATATTTTTCATATATGGGCACAAAAGGTTCCTGGTTTTCAGCTCCAATTCAAGATCAGGTTTTAACGTTTGTCTACATATGATGACCTACAGGTCCTTGGATTTGATTACAACTATAGAAGATCTTAGGGAAATAATAATTTTATAATTGCCTATCCCTTGAATATTGGAATGGAAGAAGCACTGGCTTCATAAAGCAAGAGAACTGACTTGTTACAGTCTGTTCATGCTAATGATCCTGCTGTTACCACTTCTGCTCTTCTCAAAAAAGTTGCATCAAAGACCTATTTGTGTTGATGCCAGCACAGACTTGGAGGTCAAACCTTATGTTCTGAGCATTTGTTTATATTTATCAAGAACATTTTTTCAATTAGGTCTCCCAGGCTTTGGCAACTACTGACAGACATTAAAAAAAAAAAAATACACCGTGTAAAATAATAAACATTGCAATCCTTCCTCCACTATGAAAACTGTATGAAAATCAAATATTGGTGTCCATCAGACCCATCATCATACATAAAAGTCATTAATGATCATGACCAGGGAAGAGCGAAAGCTGATCCTAGTAAAAGGATATTTAATCTAAGCCTAGAGTACACAGGTAATGTAAATTATATGAAGAAGCTGTTTTAAATTGTCAGGCAGTATTAATTAATGATAAAGTTGCTCACTTCTATAGAAACAGACTTTGCAATCACCAGAACAAGTCTGAAATAAATAATATTTTTAAAGTAGGAATTAATTCCTTGGTTTAATGTTAACTGTTATTTCTACAGTCTGAAATTTTTGAAAAGTAATATTATGGTCTACAGAGATTTGTGATAATGATAAACTAAATATTAATTACCATAAGTTACATGGGTGAAAAGTTATCCTTTTGGTTGTGATATGAACCTTTAGAAGTTACTTTTTCTGACAAAGACATTCAGTAGTCAGTTGGGTCCCAATTGTCTCAGTCTAGCATTGAATTTATTCAAAGTTTTAAGTCAAGAACAGTGCCATGCAGAATTTTCCCAAGTAAAATCCCATGTATCCCAATGTATTTATTTCTATTGCAGACTGACCAGTTTCATATATGCAATTTATAATTAGGGCTATTATCTATTAAAGTTATGTATTTTTCTTTATAGACAGATTTGTGCTAGGTATTTCCAGATATGAGTAACTACTAATACTGGAAAGGTCTTTTTATTAACATCTTCCTGCTCTTTCTCCCCAGAACTGAAGAAAATGTTCTCTTTGGCTCTTGTTAGTTTTGTAAGCAGAAATTTCTCTCTACTTAATTTCAGCAACTTAATAAAATTAAAATGTTTTATGTTTTCCTCAAGTAAATCTCTGTTCAGAAAATTTAAAATGCAAAAGAATTTTACTTGGATTCTTTTTAGATCCTTTCAGTATGTAAGAATAAATCCATAAAGTGTTCAGGTTATTAATCTATTATTCAAAATTTGTGATGCTACTTATGACTATTTCCTCAATCATTTCATAACCATTGTTTTTCTGACTACCTAAAAGTGAAATTGATTGTGACTAGTTTGAAAAGTGTGGGATGGAAAGAGAATCTACCATGTTGTAATAAATTTATTTGTGTGACCTTTCAATAAAATAAAAACTCAACTTTTTTTCTCATTTTGTTTGTGTCTTTTTTTAAAGCTGATTTTCACTTGACAGGTCTGAGATAATGGTCTTAGAAACTGACATGTCTGGATCAGGCCTTTTCCCACAAAAAGAGCATTACTGAATGTGTCTGTGGAAAAAAATTAATAATAATGTTGAGCTGAAAACTCTTTGTTATTTCATAACTATTTAGAAAAATCTTTGGATCAAGACATCATATAGTAAAAATGATAACTCACTTTATTTATGGGATAATTGTGCTATATTATCCCCAAGTACAACATCATATTCGCAGTGGGGAAGTATTTCCAATCTGTAATAAATATTGTTTTGAATGGAACCCTACTAAGATAATGTCTGTCAATTACAATATATTTTAGTGATTAATAAAGCATCTAAACACAAAATTAAGCAGTCATAGTGGTTAATAATAGATTTGCACAAACTTCTTCTCAGCCGTGCTTCTTTGATTAAACTGAAATATTTAACTGGTGAAAGATTATGATGGAGGCATGAATTTTCGATGTCAGCAAAATGTTAAACATCTCTCAGTATTTAGAGGGAGGAAATTCTATCTTTTCTGCAATTAATCTTTAAGGATCTGAAGGTATTTTTAGTTCTACCATGTATATGTTTACATGGATGCTGATCATGAAGAAATGAAATGTTACTCTAAGTATGGAGAATCTTTCTCTATGGACATTTTCAGTTTACGTTTATGTCTATGTATTTTTTTATGGCACCAAATCTGGCTATGATACAAACTGACATGATTTGAAGGCCTCAAAGGTAAGGAAGTTTTTTTGCCCATCAGTTGAAAATATCTGTTGTGAAACCATTTTTCTTCTTTTTACACAATGCAATTTTTATTTCAAGGTATCTTTTGACCACTAACAAAAGATTTAGTAGAAAATAAACACAGAAAATGTAGAAATGCTTGGCTTGTATAATTTCTGTAATATTAGAAATGGAGAATGCATAATTGCATAATGTATAATGTCAGCCACTACTAATAAGAGTTACCTTTACCTTCTAAGAAAATACATCCATCTTATGTACGCAACATAAATTATATAGTTTCTTTGCTCAGCCTCCTTATATTTACGAAATATATAATTATTAAAGAGAAATCTGTGTAGACTTCCAGAGTATAAAGGCCTGTGTAATAAGCAATTAAGTAAATAACCTGTGTTATAAGCAAAATAACTTTTTAAGTCCCCAGGACAATTGATATTTAGTTATATCAGCCGTAATTCTGGATTGAGTTAATTAATTACACTTAAGTGTTTAGTAATACACAACATTTTTGCCTTACTCTGCAAAAAAACCAGACAAAAAAAAGACACTGTATTTCTGCTTCCATATTTACTTAAGAGTTTTGTATTTCCTATCTGGAAATTCAAAGTGAAAGACAGATGAAAGAGGAACCACATTCTCTTACCCCCTTTCATATGCTCAATATATGTCTTCAGGGTATTCACTTTCTGTTCTTAAGTTTTACAGAGAGTACACTGCACCTTGGTCACTTATAAAGAAAGAAACATTATTTTTTGAATTCAGAAGTATTCCCCCTTCTTTGAAAAAGCATTGGTGGCAGCAATAAACACTCATTTTATTACACCATGAGAATGAAATACCTGCTTCTAGTTAGGTTATGAAAGAGATATGTACTCCTACTTTTTTTTTCACCACTGTGCAGCTATTTGCAGGCTGAATCAAAACTCACAAACCTATATTTATAAAGAGAACGTATCAGATATTAAAAATTCCTTAGAGAGTTTGTGGCCAACTACACAGGTAAATATATAAACTATTCATCAAAATTTTTGATATCTGTTAAAATCTAATCATGTGCAAAGGGCAGAGTCAGTAAAGTATGTTTTATGCTGTGAATCATTTATCTAGTTTTAGAAGAGAGGAAAAATCAGATTAAATCATACGTGGAATCACTTTTTACAGGTATAAGGTAAGAGTACACCTAGAAAAGGAAATGCATTCCTTTGGATCCCAGCATGTTAGCATTCACATGGAAGTGCTAAACATATCTTGGTGAGGGCATAATAGCATGATCATATCTGGCAGTCAGAGTGTGTTTTCACAGTATGTTTATGTGTGTTTACTCCACTCTCACGAGACCCTCACCTGAAGTACTGCATCCAAATCTGGGATCGGCAGTACAGGAAAGACATGGACTTAGAGGGAGGATCACAGAAAGGATCAGAAGACAGTTGAGAGAGTTGAGATTGTTCAGCCTGGAGAAGAGGAGGCTCCAGGGAGACTTTATTGTGGCATTTCAATATACAAACATCTGACAAGGAAGTTGAATGGAGACATTTTTACCAAGGCTGGTAGGACTCAGGACAGTGTTTTTAAACTGAATTAGGGTATATTTAGGTTGGACCTAAGGAAGAAATTTTTTGTGATAGAAGTGATGAAATAGAGATTGTCCAGGGAAATCTGGATATCCCATAACTTGAAGTGTTCAAGTCCAGGTTGGAAGGGGCTTTGACCCCTTTGATTTAGTGGATAGTGTCCCTGCCCATGGCAGCAGGGTTGGAGTAGATGACCCTTAAAAGAGATTCCAAATTCCCAAGCAATTCCATGATTCTATGATTCTTTGTTGAGTAGCTGTAGCTGGTTTTTATGCTACAAGGAAGACTATTTATACTGCAAGCATTGCTGGTAGCATTCTTGTGAGAAACACAGGGAAAAATGCAATTCAGTGTGTGTTTCACTGAGCAGGGAGTTCTGGAGATAAGCATCTAGGGATATCATTGTAAAAATACTAAGTAACTAAAACGCATCAGCAAAAAGCAAAGCAAATACACTTTCCAACTAGAAGCGCTCAGCACCACTGCAAATCTTATTTAGAAGTCTAGTTTTAGTCTGCCCTTTTATAACCATCCATTTTTCTTCATAATTTTCAAGACTGAGAGGAAAAGAGGTGATATAATGAGGAAGTTGCCCAGACTAAAGAAAAAAATCTGGCTAGAATTTGCTATAATCAGATAATTGTGATATACCATGGAGAAACTCCAGTCGTGGTCTTGGACTATTTTGGTTAATTTCCATACTAAGAACAACAGTAAAATGGACTTTGAGGATTTCACTTCCTGCAACCGGTTGTCAGAGCAAGACAGAGACGGAATAGAAGGGAAGCTTCTTTAGAAGGAATTTCTGTTCCTGGCATCCTCTGTAGGAACAGCTCATTTCCTTACACATAGGTCACATGTAATTTCTAGTGTTTTCAAAGGAAAACAAGGAATATCTGGATCAAAAATTTTGTGGCTGGTCTGATATATCCTGGCTGAAGGCATAGTGCCAGAGGTAAGCTGACATCACTGTTTCAGAAAGATGAGGATGACATTTTCCAGTGTAATTCCTAAGAGCTTGTTGAAGTTGCAGATTCACAGTAGTAAGCACAGATCAGGTCACTGAGTGGAGATGGAGGGTAGAAATCTTATAATGGGCACTTGTTCAGAAAGGGACAAATAATTCTTTTACAAAAATTACAAAGTGTCTTCTGTGAATCTGGGTGTCCTTTATTTCTTTTTATGTAAACTGTGGGGAAAGGCAGACACAGTTTCTGAAACTAGGAAAAAAAGCCTGCATCATATGATACCTTTGACTACTACAATATCAGTAAAATGCATGGATTTGCCAGCTAAGGTATTCCTGGGAGAAGGAAAGTCACAAGGTGACTCCAGTGAGACAAAGGAGAGTTCTTAGCTTTAGTCAAAGTCGTGGAGGAAAAAAACCCCCAAACCTCAAGGTTATCAAATCTAATCAGGAAATCTGGAAATAATACATAGCATTAAGGAGCTGAAAAGAAAATCCTTTCTCGTCTCCTTTAAGGTAGAGTGATTTGAGCACCTCATTTGCTGACAGAGTAAAATCATCATGAACATTAAATCTTTTGCAGACTGAGCAGTAGTTAGCTAGCTTGGTGCCATTCCTGCTTCGCAACTTATTCTACCCTTTAGTCACTGACACACATTGTTGCAGCAACTTTCCCAACAGGCAGACAGAAGGCTGAATCTTCAGCCAGACTGAGCAGCACACATAGTCTCCATTTTCTGGTTTTCTGTGAGAAGGATGGGATGATGGCTGTGCTATGTTGTCATTGCTGTGCACTGCGCTATTTGCTATTATGTAGTTTGCTCTGTGGATTTAAGGGACTAAATCTGAGAAGTGAAAACATCAGGCAACCTGGGAAGTGGGCAGGAAGTTCAGATTGCTCTGCATACATAGTCAGTATAAACCCAGTCACTTGTAAATTTCACTTTTGTGAAGCAAGGTCTCCAGTCTCAGTGTCAGACTTTTGGGACATTGTGGACGTAAAATATTTAGCAAGTTAAAAAGGAAGAGGATGGGCTCATGAACTTAAAAGTGTGAAAAAAATATTCTTGGGAAACAGGGAGACAGGGAGAAAGAAGTAAGTATTGCCCACACTGACTGGCTATCAAACGGTACAGGAAGACATCAATCTCAGCCTCAGGAGAGAAAGATGCACTCGCAGATTTTTTGTTGCATTATCAACCTTGCATGTTTATGTTTTGTTTTTTCCTGATGAGATTAATGGTTGCTTTGTTTCAGCTAAGATACAGTCAAATATGGTTGAGTCACTGGATGCTCATGCTGGTCTGAACTCCCAAAGGGAAGTGCTTCAGGGCCCGAGCCAGCCTGGGCCTACAGCAGCCATAGTAAATACCTGGGGTGTTGCATTCTATTTGGTTGAAGGCTGAAGACATGCACTGTAGGGGGAAGAGATTTAATGCCACCGAGATCATAGTGTGCATCATAGTTGCTGCTGGGACCTGAAGACGGGAAATAAAGCAGCAATGAAATATGGAATGACAGAAGAATATGATATAACCTTTATCAAGGAGTATGACTGTACTGTCTCCTGAGCAGCCTTCTATCAGAGGCAATGACAACCGGTTGCAGGACCACTGCAGAGGCAAATCACTAGTAAATAGTCTCAACCCTTCAGGTTTTTGAGTGCTCAGACACAAGGAGTGTCACTGAAGGCTTTCACTAGCCTGCCATTTGACACAATAAATTTAAAATGTTATTGTCTTCTTTTAGCTACCATGAGAATGGAATCGTTAGTCTGAAAATATCTCAACTTTCTTGAAGACATTTGCAAAAGCTTTCCATATTCAGGCTTTATGCTTTTCTTAGGACAGGGAAGAATACCAAATTGTGTCTGTTAGTCCTCCTTCCCTGTTCCTGCTAAGTCTATTGGTGTTTTTTCTGCGTTAGTACTGGTGTCCAAGATAAAATGAAGCAAGAGAAAAGCAGCATCTTTTTTTCTTTCAATTCTTTTCTAAAAATATCTTTTAGAGTTTGAATCCTATAAGATGGATCTTTGTGTCTGAGTGACATTGTGATGAGTGCCAGGTGATAGGCACACTGCTTACAGCTGAAAACTTATTACTTCCAGCAGCTGTTAAATGGTATTACCTATATAATCAAAGAAATGCTGAAAACTCCATACCTGGTACAGCTGTGGGTAGGAGTAACACATGGTTATTACCAGTATGAGAAGTTATCTATGGATGTCTTTGCTCTTTGGAAAGAATGATTGTTCAGGCGTTACAAGAAGTTTTTTTCAAGTTAGATGGATTTAAGTTTCAGTCGTTGTCATCTCCTGCTGTAGGATGCCCTAAATGTCTATCATTTTCAAGGGATGAAAGAATGTTAAGTCTTCTGCAGACAAGATGCTTTTTCTTTCTGACATTTATTATCAATTGGCTAAAGAGAAAGATCTTTGAAAGTTCAGATGAAGCTGGATGATAACTCTAAATATCTTTTTGAATGACTTTCAGATCATGTTACAAGCTATTTTTGTCTCCATTATGACATGAATGGAAGGCAAAGCTGCTTCTCAGATGGTTACAGTGATTTTTAGCATAATAGAGTAATATAGTTCTGGATTCCTTAAATTTTTTCAGATGTATAGTTGTCATAAGATGCCTCTCATATTCCATTTAAAATGGAAAGTTGTGGGGGTTTTTTTGAGAAGTCAGGAGATAAGAATTGCTTTATGTTGACTTCTCTTTATCAAAATAGTCTGGCCTTCAGCAATGGGGTTAATAGACGAAATGTTTCAAAGGCCCTGTAAAATTTGCACAGCAGTGCTTACTTTCATCTCTGATAGTCATAGGTAGTCCATCAAAACAAGAAAAAAGTGTTTACATAACTTAATGAGATACTTTGTTTTCTATCAGCTTTTTATTCTTTTACTCCAGCTGCAAGCAAGTTCCTTAGTTCTCTTAAAACTTGTAAGAAATCTTTCTCAGGACTAAGTAGTTCTATAAGACTGTCTACATTCAGACTGAAGAATTTGCCTGCTTCCACAAAAACTATCTCTGATTCTGTGTTTTCCATATACTTGCCCAGATCTTCCACTTACAGATACATACAAGCCACGTTCTGAAAAACAAGCCTCTTGGGGAATTTTTCATAATAATCTGGTTTAAAGTATCTGCTGCTTATCTTGCATCTCTAGGCCATTCTCATATGAAATAATAGGCCGACCTTCTCAAGCTGTTTTTGGATTGGGGAGTGGCAGAGTAGTCCTGTGTCAAGGAAATGGCTAATCTGCTATGGGCAGAGAATATTGACAAGAAGCAACCAACAGCTTCTGGGAGCTTAGCTATTATTTCTATGTGTCCCCAAGTAGTGTCATGAGACCCGATGAAGTGCCAGGTCTATGTGATGTACCCAATTACTTGGACCAAACTTGGGTATCATTAATGTGGTTCTACACTGAATCATGGAGTCCCCTCCTCCTACCCCATTGCCAGCAGCTTCACCCCTTCACATGGAAGCCATGTCAAATGTTTTGTTAATTGAACCGTATTAAATAAATCTGAATTTTGCTTACTGATATTTATACCCCTAAAAACACCTTTAACCTCAGGTATGCTACCTGTCCAAGTCTGTCTGAATTCATGTCTACTATCTACAGTTGATGTGCTTATTCAGGTGTTTTGTCATCAGCTGTCTTAGAATAATTTTCCTTATTTGCAGTTCTGTGACTTGTCTTATTTTGAGAAGAAATGAACAGAAAAAAAATAAAATTAAATTTTCACTTTCAGTCACCAGGAAACTCCTGAAAACTTTTTAATTTAAGTGGACTTTCCTTTTTTTCTGTTATAAGGAAGATACACTGATTTACTAAGTACTTTTCTTAAAATTCCTGGATGCAGGAGAAAGAAATGTTAAATCTTGGTTATTTTGTCAAATGCCACTGACTTTTTCATATTTCAGTTATTGTTGAAATTTTCACTTCTGAGAGAGAGGTAATTTCTGGATTGTATTAGAGCTGGCATTTTTTGTTTTAAAATATTAAAATGTGAGCTAAAACAAACCACTTCCCAGGCAGAACTGAATACTGATTGAAGAAGCGATAGATGTGTGAATATATTTATGCATAGGTGATCTAAGTTTTTTGATCTAAGTTTTTTGTCAGCATAAGCTACCAAGACTTATAATAAATCCTGGGGAAAAAAACCTATTAAAATGATGAGGTAATTTTAAATTATGAGAGTCTAGTTTTATTCTCCAGTTTATGTATGCACTTCTCATACAAGTTTGTGAAAATTTTTCAAGTCATTGTGCTTTGGGTCAGCATGTTTCAGATGTAACTCTGATATGGTCCAAAACCAAAACTGGAATACTTTTCTTTTGAATGTTTAAATTCATTTATAGTATATTTTTATCATAAATCACAGAATTCACAGAATGACTAGGTTGGAAGATACCTTCAAGATCATCAAGTCCAACCCACGCCTTAACACTTCAATTAGATCATGGCACCGAGTGCCACATCCAGTCTTTCTTTAAACACATCCAGGGATAGTGACTCCTCCACCTCCCCAGGTAGACCATTCCAGTCCTTTGTCACTCTTTCCATGAAAAACTTTTTCCTAATATCCAACCTAAATTTCCCTTGGCGCAGCTTAAGACTGTGTCCTTGCGTTCTGTCAGTTGCTGCCTGGAGAAAGAGACCAACCCCACCTGACTGTAACCACCTTTCAGGGAGTTACAGAGAGTGATAAGATCACCTGAGTCTCCTTTTCTCCAGGCTAAACAGCTCCCTTTCCTCAGTCATTCCTCACAGGGTTTGTGCTCCAAGCCCCTCACCAGCCTCGTTGCCTCCTCTGGACGTGCTCAAGCATCTCAACATCCTTCCCAAACTGAGGGGCCAGAGCTGGACACAGCACTCGAGGTGTGCCCTCACCAGTGCCCAGTACAAGGGAAGAATGACCTTCCTGCTCCTGCTGGCCACACCATTCCTGATACTGGCCAGGATGCCATTGGCCTTCTTGGCCACCTGGGCACACTGCTGGCTCCTGTTCAGCTGCTGTCACCAGTAGCCCCAGGTCCCTTTCTGCCTGGGCACTGTCCAGGCACACCATCCCCACCCTATAACATGGCAGGGGGTTACTGGAGCCAAAATGCAGGACTCAGCACTTGGATTTGTTAAACTTCATCCTATTGGATTCTGCCCATCCATCCAACCATTCCAGGTCTCTCTGCAGAGCCCTCCTGTCTTCCAACAGATCGACACATACTCCCAGCTTAGTGTCATCAAATTTACTAATGAAAGGCTCAATACTCAAGACTCAATCCATGTCATCAATAAAGATATTGAACAGAACTGGCCCCAGCACAGACCCTTGAGGGACACCACTGGTGACTGGCCCCCAGCTGGATGCAGCACTGCTCACCACCACTCTCTGGCCATGCAGCCAGTTCCTAACCCAGCAAAGAGGGCTCCTGTCCAAGCCCTGGGCTGCCAGCTTTTCCAGGAGTGTGCTGTGGGAGACAGTGTCAAAGGCCTGGCTGAAGTCCAAATACGCAACATCCACAGCCCTTTCCTGCATCCACCAGGTGGGTCACTTGGTCATAAAAAGAAATCAGGTTGGTCAAACACGACCTACCCCTCCTAAACCCATGTTCTAAACATGTAACCATTGTCTTAATCTACTTTATCACTTCCCTTCATTCATGGTTAAAAACACAAGCCCAAATGTGGTGAAAAGGAAAAAGAATGTCAGCCTCACTGACATTCAAAAAAGTTCTTTTCAACTGTTTTCATGCAAGCTGATGAAAAAAAACCTGTGAATTATAGGAGGACCAGTAAGGACTTGATGAAAGGATTCTGAGACTGAAAGTTTGCCTGCCTTTTCAACCATATCAATTGATTTAATAAAAGATATTACTTCTTCCTTCCAACCATACTTCCCTAGAGTTATAACTATATATAAATTTCTATTTTATCATTCTCTTGGCACTCATTTTTTGGGTGTTCCTGTGGGCTTGCTTTCTCTGAAACTCCTGTCATTTACTCTACTCTGCATACCACAGGCAGCCTTGCTTGTCTGGGATTAAACTTCTTGCTCTGCAGTGGCAAGCTCTAGACATATTATATGTGAGTGCACACATGCTCTTCCAGTGCCCATGCAGATCTGGAAACTCAGCATAGCTGTGACTTTTGCATCTGCCTGAAGGCCTACTTTCTTAAAAAAAGAAAAAAAGAAAAAAAAAAAAAAGAGAGAGAGAGAGGATTCCTTCCTTTTTGCTTCCTTCCTTCTGCCCCTCCTAAACTGCTATGCTTTTCTTATTTTTTTGGGTTTGTGAATTCTTAGCTGAGTAGGTGCTTGTAGAACCTTGCTTTTACTTTGTCTGAAGCCTAATCTTGGTAGGAAGTCCAAGATTTACCTATGAATAGTATTGTAGTATCTGAAATGCTGACATTGATGAATCTGTCATTTTGGACACAGGAGATATCTGCTGTGGATAAGAGAGGTTTTATAAGGTCTTTTCTTCTTACCTGATTGTTACTATGAAAAGACAATTCAGAACCTAAAAAAGATTAATATAAGAATTCATGGACTCGTGTCCATGAAATAGAAGGTAACTTTGAATGCTTGAAGATTAAAATGGAACAGCATCTCAGAAGACAGGGAAAAGAAAAACCAAGATGAAAAATGTCATTGCTGAATCTAACATAATTTGCAAACTGAATCCTGAAGACACGGCTTTATTAGCTCAAATGAAATCTATCAGACCAGTATGAAAATCAGAGTATATAGACATTGCTGTCAACATTGTTGTAGAATTTGCTGTTTTATTTGGTTCATCCAGAGTAGTTTTGAACAGATCACAGGAAAAATAGGTAGCCTATACTTTCCTGGGTTAATTGGAACAATAAAAGTGTTTTTCACCTGTAGTCTGTGGCAAATTTACTTTTTCTAGGCTCACTGACCCTTATAAAGCCCAAAGAATTTGGTATCAGTTGATATTTATTTTTTATAGATAGAAGTTTTTATTTCCTAACTTTTATTAAATTTGAAAGATTTTATACAAACCAGCAGAAGAAAGAGACAACTTTTTTTTTTTTTTTTTTAAAAATTGCCATGCTTTTCATCAGAGGATTTCTTTTGGAAGGAATCACTTTGAAGGAAAGGTTTCCTCAGCTTATGGGGGTTTCCTGTAGGCCAGCAAGTTGCTTGCTTTGGTCTTCATTATTATTTTTACTGACATGTTAAAATATTTAAGACACATTTGGGAATACATTGCTCATGCTTAACACATAAATAAATTCTGTTGTGAACACTACAGTATTTTGACCATGAGATCTGAAGTTGACTTGTAAAAATTTTCTTTCAAATATTACGAAAAAGAATTTATAGTATAAACCAAAAAATGTGGTAGCAAATATTTGTTGACCTATTTTGCCCCTACGAAATCAGAAATAGATTTTATTTACTGCTTCATCTCTGAATTGCTTCCACAGAGAACTGTGCTGTTGACTGGAAAGAAAAAAACCCACACTAGGTTATATCAGAATTTCTAAGAAAAATTATAACATATGAAAAAGTAACTAAGTTTTTGTTTAATTATGAGGGAAAAGAACCCAAAACCTACCCTCTTGCCCCTTTCTTTCTGCTGCCAACACTTAATGGCAACTTGTTTTCCTTTTTCTGCCTTGGTCACAGAGACTTCTTTCCTAAAGCAGTGCTCAGGGTACTGGAAGTCTAAGAGTATAACTGCTTTGTAGATATTCACATTCCTGACTTCCAAAGTGGTTGTTTCACTGTCCAGAACCAGAAACGACCACAGAGATATTTCAGTAATTGGTAACACATCTCTTGTTTTCCTCCTTGCTTCTGTGTGAGCACTTTTACAGTTGGCTCTCAGGGTCAGATGGAGACCTTTCTCAATTTTAACTATCTAACCTGCAGGATTAAGAATGAAAAACTGGTAAACATAATCACCAGGATTTTCCATACAGTTAAGGGGAATAGTGTGGCATCTCTTATGTAATGGTGAATATTTTGCTGCAGTGACCATGACAAATTGATTGAGTGATTATTTCATTTACTTAAGTATTTAAACTGGGTACACAAAGTACAGTGGAAGAATCTGGGAGCAAGTGAATAAAGACATGATTGTTGCAAATCATGTACTGGAAAAATAATTTAAATCCTAAATAACTCTTTTCAGGAAAAACAAAGAATGAAGCCTTTCCTAACAAGGCTGTTAAAAAAAAATTAAAAAATTAAATTCCAGAAATAAAATATATCAAAATACATTTGTATATGAAAAAATGTTGCTTGAATGATGCTATTGCATATCATAAAGTATTTCATAGCATGAAAGGGAGAGATAAATCTGTACTGTCTTCTGAAAATAGAAATAAATATTATTTAATTAGATGCTCCTTTTTACATAGAATCTTGTTTCAACATGATTAAAACAGTTTAAATTACTTAGGAAACATTTTAAAGAGAGTCTGGAATTATTTAAGTATTTTGTAGTATCACTGGATGGAGGGTAATCATGAACCATTCACTCACCTTCAATGAAGAGCTTCCTCAAACTTTCTAGAGCAATGAATATTTACTTCTCCTATGCAAGCAGAGTAGCTGTAGCAGCAGGGTCTGAGGAAGCCGTGACCACAATATTGTGTATTAAATGCATGTGTTTTTGCCTCTGGGCACCCAATGAACCCAATTACTGGAAAGTTTCCCCATCAGGGTTTCCCTTTTAGTTACTTTTTTTTCTCAAGGCTGGAGGTCTTTGGAACAGCCATATCATACAAATTAACAACCTCTTTCTTCTTTGTGGCACTTTAAGCACACACCATTACCCTGCCCTTAATTCTTTGTAGAGAGATTTAAAAGACCTATAAAATATTGGAAGAAAGAATTTGAAAAAAAATCATTAAATAATTGTGATACATGTATCTTAGGGGGCATGACCTGCATGAATTTACAGAATATACACCTTGCTTATGGAAATTACTTGCCTTTTTGGAATTTTACAGTCGTTATGGCTTCCTAAAAGGAAATTCGTATTTTATGGTATAAATTTAGATGGGGTTTAAGTTTTTTTTTTTTTTAGTTTGAGGCTCTACCTTGTGATTTAATTTGTGTGTATCTGCATATATATTATGATTTATTTCATAGAGCAATAGCAACAGTATTTTGATTTTGATTTAGATTGTTCTTGCAACAAATAAGTAGCCTAGTTACTACATATTAAAACAACAGTCTAGGGAATGCAAATCCCCAGTGATAATTTTGTACTGGGGTGTGGGACTAAAGACTGTGTTGCTAAGAGCTTGGTAATAGGATCAGAAGCCCTTCACAGTCACTTTTTCCAATCTAACCCCAGGCCAAAAGTAGCTGAAAATTGTTTCCTTCTATATGATTTTTCTCCCTTGATGGTCTCATAACAAAGCAGGACTGACTGCAATATAAACTTAAAATTTATAAGTTTAAAATTTACAAATTATCCGACACCTAGTAATCAGCATCAGCCAAAATCTAACTATCAAATTGAGGACATGGTCTTCAGAGTAGAGTGGCTTTTTATTTCAAGATATATTCTTTGAATAAAACTGAAGCACACTAGGAAATGGGGACTATTGTGAGATTACACTGAATAAACTATGTCATACAAACTGAATTAATAAGTAAAGGCATTCAGGTTGCAAGTCTTTAATTGCAGTATTTTTTAACTTGCACTAGAATCCAATGAAAAAATCCAACCTCCTAATTCCATGGTTGAAACTCATGCCATTTCATCAACAGATTATTTCTGACTGCTCCTATATGGTCAGCAGTGTAATGCAAAAGCTGTACTGAAAGTCCACTGTTCAGTGTCTACAAGATTTTCATACTGTAAAATATGGTAGATAATAAATCTGAATAAAACCTACTGCACTATATAGAAACCCATGATTTCAAAGAATGCATTTTTCCCTAAATAATTTAAAGTAATATGGGAAAATCAATATTTAATCTTTCCAATGCTATTATACACTGGGGGAGGAACAGGATATATAGTTGAGGCTGATAGAATGTTGGAACACATATACAAACAGTACAGTTTGCTAGAGGGTCTTGAGTAGTTGCATGTGAATTACAAGGAAATGAGGAAGTAGACCTTATATTGGAAAGTCAGTTTATAATGGTTTTTTTATGATGGTAGGGTATTTTGGTAACAGCACAGAGAAAAAGACATTCATCTGGGAACAGATAAACCATCTTGTGGGAAGTATAGTAAGCTGTATTGCCTTTCTTAAGAGTCTCAGAAGCTAATTAAGAGCTAGATTCTCAGATGGTTTGACTCTAATAAAAATCAAGTCTCTTTGCTTTCTCTTAATTATACTGGTTTGCCCAAGCTGAATATTTGTTCAGTTTTAAAGATGGATCTGTATGAAAACCACAGCAAATGTGAGGCCCACAGACTACTATAATGTTTATAAACAGTTCAAGAAGGCAATCTGACAGCATGGGATGATTGAAAAACACACTACAGAATAAATCTATAGCTCATAGATATTGTTTTCTGAAACTATCAAGCCGAATGTGTCATTAATTATTTTTCCAAAGTTTCATTAATGTGGGTTTTTTTGTGAAGTGGAAGCATGGAGTTTCATCAAGGTGATTCCCAAGGCCTGAGGTTAATAAGCTCTCAGAGAGAAGTTGGAAGTTGCTGCATTATTTGGAGTAGAGAGGGTGCAGTTACCAAGACTGCATTGGAAGCACTCAGATGCTGCAACTGACCCTATCCAATGTCTTGCTCTAATAGGATATCTCCAGTAAATCATGCTGCCTGAATGTTCACAACTGTTTCCTAGAAGAACATGTGTGAATTAGGAGCTCCATTAAGGAATTCCTCTTATTCTACCGTTTAAAGAAAAATAGTACAGTAGTTCTAAATATAAATTAAGCCTTTCTGCCTGTGAGTGCCCTGATGTCATTTCAATCAATCCATTGACAGAAATATCTTGCAGAACTGTCACTAGTAAATTAGGATTCCCAGTGACAAATAGTTTTTATCCATGGTAAGATTTTTAGGATGCCAGATAGAATGAAATTGAAATATATTTTTTTATTCTTTGGTTGACAAAAACAGTGATGTGAAATACAAAAATATGTACTGTGTACACTGTTTCCATCACTTGGGACAGATATGTCTTTGCCTTCCACAGATTGCATGAAAACACACCAGTACCAATGGCAGAATATCTTCTGTGAATATTGACTCTTCACTTGAAAAGTTAGAGCCACTCAGGCTTGTGTGTACGTGTTAATGGGATCTTCACCTGCTTTGCCACAAGCTCGCCTGTGATCCTGACATAGTAAATAGACATAACCCAAGCTAAATCCTTTCATCTTGCAAAGGAGTCTCAGCAGATGGACTGGGACAGGAAGGCACATTGGTGTCCTTAAATCCTTCATTCCCCTTTGGTATAACATGTGATGGTGCATATGTTTTCAAACTGTGATGGGGAGCTGGTCACACAACAGAGCTTTTTTCTCATTATTGTGGCAGAAGCTTTCTGGGGCTGGAGTTCTTGTACAACCACCTAAAATATGAGTGCAACTAGTTAGGATGGTATGAATACCTGTTATGTGCTCCATCTTAAAAGTCTGAAATGCTTTTAAGGAGAAACAAGTAAACTTCAGAAGATTACTTGAAGACATAATATTTTGGAAGATATTACACACACACACACACCCTACAAAAGGAAAAGTGGGTTCTGAATAGTGCAGTGGAAAAAGCACTAATGAAAACACCTTCATTTTGTTAATTACTTTATATAATTTCATTACTCTGAGTGCCGAACTCCCTTCAAGATGATAATTAGTATGGTATAAGGGTCTGCAAATTTTTTTCTAAAGACTTTTGTGTAGCTTTCCAGCTGGCCTCAGCTTACAATTAAGGTTTGGTACTTATAATCTGCAAAGGTTGTAAGTACCAAACATTGCATAGATTCTGCATGTAACTGCTATGTCTGTTATCTCTATCAAGGACTCTCAGGAACAGCAGACTTATTTGAGGGACGGACACATTGCTCCTGGCATGTCTCATATTTTCTGTTATAGTCAGAGGATGCCACTGATGATGAAATAGTTTTCTTGAATTGGAGGTGCCTTGTAGAATACAAGTGCAAAAAAGGTGAGGAGACCATAGTTTTGTAGGCAATTTCATAACTTGAAATAACTATAATAATCTTGAATTCTACCTCCTAAACAACACACTTCTATTTTGCTCTAAACAAGTTTTTCTCAGATTTTAATTTTTAGGGCTATTGTGTGATGTCTGATCCTTTAAGAAGAACATATTAAAAAAAACCCAAAAACCAACACCCAGCACCTTTGTTACAAAGAAAGCAGGACTGAGTCACTGGTGACTTTGTCTTCACACCACAGTTCCAGCTACCCAATCACAGTACTTTTTCATACAGTTAATTGATATAACCAGACAAGATATTTATAATTCGCTGTAATTCACTGTAATGCAGACATGAGTAATAGTAAGTAATTTTCAAGTGGAAAAGAAAGAAGTTTTCTTACCATGCTGAACTTCCCTAAAGAAGCACATTCTAGGACATCAGTTCTGCCTGCATCTGCACTCATGTGCACATGTTGGAATGTATCAATGTCCACTTGGTATGCCTTTTTTTTTGTGGAAATAGTATCTGATTGGGGTGGCTAAATGGGTTTCACTCTGAGATATGACTGAGGCTTACACCCACAAGAAGGAGTCAGGAAGGGCTCCTATGGCTTAGCTATAGCCCATTTGTTCCATTAGGAGAGAAAAAAGAAAATATTCACTCTCAGGAGAGTTTGAAGGAATGATTATGTTTTTCAAATCTTTACACAAACAAGTGGTTAAATTTAAAGGAGCTTTATGGCTATTGAATGCATTAAAACAGATCACTTCCTCAAACTGCTACTCCATGGAGAGAGGGTGTTATCTTCCTTCTCTATCAATTTTCTCAGGTCATTATGAAAATAACAGTTCTTGGCTTTTCCTGAGAGCAGGATTTACTTTGTTAGCCCTCAAAGAGTTAGAAAAGCAAGGACTTTCTCTCCTCTGCACATGCCCTCATAAATAAAAATCTGGCAGTACTTAGATCCACGTAAATGTATGTTCAATGTATATCTATGAAATAACTGAAGGACAAATGATCTTTCAGTTTTATTTCTGCAACTTTAATGAAGAGAATAGAGTTGTATTACACAGCTGCAAGTGAGTAAGGAGTGCTGTCACTGCTGAGCCACAGAATTTCACCTAGAAAACATTTATTTTATAATGCAGCATTTGACTACAGGATAGATTGAATCATCTTGCGTACATGCAGTAGTGGCAAAGATATCATTCTTGATCTTTTTTTTCCTAAGCCTGGACTGCTCATCAGTAGAAAAAACATAACTCCTCTCTCTTCTGTCTTCAGTCATAATTTTATATCCAGGAATGACCTTTTATATACTATCTTGAAAGACATTGGAAATAATAAGTATATGATGTAACCAACAAAAGTTCTGTAGGTTATGAGCAGGAAAAAGTATAGAATCAAACCTTTTAATGCTTAATTTTACTAATTCTAAGTAACCTTAATGCTCAGCTAACACAGCTCATCATATTTCCAATAGAGTCCTACTGCTTCAGGAGCAGTATCTTGTAAAAAATTACAATATTAAGTTGTTAATTATGTACCATAATACATGTAAAATACTCTGAAGTAAATCTGAAAATAAAATCACAGGGAATAATTCATTGTTTACATAAGTAAGCAGGTTTCTTTAAGAAAATGTAATTACCTATCAGAATACACATGAGATCAGGAGGCAAACCATCAGCAGTGTGCCAGTCTGCCTTCCATAGGAACAGAGCCACATCTGTATTTCATACTTCTAAACCACATGCTGTTATTGGCTGATGCAGCCTGGATGCATGCTGGCTGTGCTGTGAGCCCTTCACAAGGGATGCAGGGAGAATTAGTCTCATTCATGTTTTTGTTCACAAAGCTGAGGATAAGCAGCAGAGATGCAGCTCAAATTAAAGCCGATCTGCGGGTGACCCACGGGCAAATGTAATGTCTGTACCACGCCAGGCCCAGTTCGGTGCTGGCATTCACTCTCTGCAACATTCAATTTTCAGTGTGGTCATGTAGGACATGCAGTAGCAGTTAGCTTAAGCATTCCACTTTTCATTTGAAGGATTCTTAGCCCAAGAGGACATGGGATTTTTATTTTTGTACTTGTACCATAATGTTGAATGCCATGGTGTTAAAATATTGAGTCAGTGCTTTGTGATGTTTTAGCAAGAGTTCATTGCCAGTATAGGTAGGTCCAAGCACAAAATGTAAGGCAAGCACCTGTCTTTTTTCAACACTTAACCTGGTAGTAAAAGGGGCAAGAAGGTGTCTTATTTGTCCTCTTCTCTAGTCATCTTACACGTCTTGGTGCAAACCTCAGAGCAGCACAGGCCTGGAAAGCTAAAAACAAGAGAAAATAGACCGTGTGATTAGTATTACAATATATATTCTGGGGTAAGAAACCTTCCCTCAGCCTTAGGACAGGAGAACAATGTTGATAAACATGCTGGGGTAGATTCAAAGGGACCTGAATTAAACCCTGCATAATAAAGAGTGTCCCAATTGGTAACTAGTCAGAGGTATATATACATACCCCACCTTATTTTTAATAAAATGTTTAGTAGTCTTGTATCTGCGTATGTTGTAAATCAGTATAATCCCATGAAAGTTACTTCAGAGGTGTATTGTGAAACATTCAGGTACATATTCTCTCATCTTAAGTCGCAGAAGCTATGCTTTAGCAGTAGATTAAATGGAACCAGGAAACATGTCCAGGCACTGGAAGCCTTTCACAAGTTGGTGCATTGTTAGAATAATCTCTGCCATGCTTTTGCTTTGTCTTGCTGTCAAAAAAGAATCTTGGCAATATTTTTGGATTGGAAACAGGCATATGGAACAGACTTGGAACAGACATATGATCACCTCTTTTGAAGACTGAGAGAGCTTGATGGCGTAGATGAGGCCAAACCATGCTGAATGGTCTCAGGGCCAGAGTACACAAGCCGTGTATAATTACTAATATATTTGCAGTCAGTTTTTTCTGATGGAACATTTATTGCTAAAAGGGGAGTTTCATTAAAATTGACACATTGTCAATTATATTGAGAAGATCTTTAATGCTCACAGTAAAGTCTGTTTGAAGGCGAATCTGGCAAAGAATATGAAGGACAACAAGAAGGTCTTCTGCAGGTACATCATTAGCTAAAACCAGAAAGACTTGGGTATATGCAGGCAGATGCTGAATGGGGAAAGGAACTGGTGACAAACACCACATCTATCCAAACTGATAACCTCCCATGGTGAGATGACTCCCATGGTGAATCCTGTTTGTTTTGTCTTGAACAAGGTTTCTGTCTACCATAACCTCCTTACAATCAGGTTTATGAACATGGGCTAGAAAAATAGAAGAAAGCTCATATGGGATATCACATATGCCAAAGGTCCTCTTTGACATATGCCCCTCTGCTTGGCCTTGGTGAGGCCACATCTGGAGGGCTGTTTCCACTTCTGGGCTCCTCAGTAAAAGAGAGACAGGAGCTCCTGAGTGGGCCCAGCAGAGGGCAACAAAGATGATATGGGAACTGGAGCATCTCTCTTATGGGTAAAGGCTGAGGAAGCTGGGCCTGTTCAGCCTTGAGGAGAAATGTCTGAGAGGGGACCACATCAATATCTTTAAGTATGTGACAGCCAGATGCCAGGAGGATGGAGCCAGGTGCTGAGCAATAGGACAAGAGGCAATGGGGAGAGACTTATGTGCAGGAAGTTCCACCTGAATATGAGGAAGGACTTTACTGTGCAGGTGACCATGTACTTGAGCAGATTGTCCATAGAGGTTGTGGAGTCTCCTGCACTGGAGATGTTCAAGAACCATCTGGACACAGTCCTGTGCTGTGTGCTTGGGAAGGGATGTTGGACCAGATGACCCACTTGTGGTCGCTTCCTACCTGACCCATTCTGTGATTCTGTGATTCTGTAGTGATAACTGGTGAATGATCTCTTCCTATCCTTTTTTTTTTTTTTTTTTTTTTTTTTTTCCCCCAT
>VYXD01002344.1:389233-434894 GCA_013397195.1 Hylia prasina
TTTTCCCCAATCCATGTGTCTTTCATTATATTTTCTTTTCCCTGTCCAGTTGAGGAGGGGAAATGATGGAATAGTTTCATAGGCACCTGCCATGTAGCCAGGGTCAATCCATCATGAAATTTTATAGAAGATTGGGTAAAAATCAAGAAAATTTCTCCATAATGTTCTGTGAGTAGGGCTCAGTTCAACAGAAGCCTATAGAAATGGAAATAGAATAGAATTGTGTCATGGAATAAGAAATAGATTAGGATTTTTATGCTTCCCAGATGGAAAGTAGAGATGGGTTAAGAGGAGCCTGATGGCCTTTCCACATTTCCTTTGGGGAATGCACACAGTAATTAGTAGTTTGAGTAATTGCAAAGCTGTCTGAGAGATATGGAACATGTGGAATTCAGGTGAAATTTAAAAGCAAATGAAGGCTAAAACTAGATTTACAAAGCCCTTGATGATAAAGGTTGAACAGATTTCTCTTTTTTATATAAGGGATATAAAGGAAGGAGAATGTAGAGGGCCACGCTAGGGCTGTGCCACCATAGTTGGGGGCAGGCCCATAGGGACCCTGCTGCCACATTGAGGGTAGCTCAGAAAAGCTACAAGTAGGCTCTTTCAGGAATAAATAACTTTTCCTGTTAACAGCAGGGATTTTTTTAAAGAACCACAGGTTTTGAAGCTTTGGCAAGTGAGAAACTGGACTTGCTTGAGAAACCAGAAGAAAATATGGTTGTTTACATAGCTTTTCTATCAGTGAGAAATGAAACTGCTCCTGGGATCTGTGAAGATTGTTGCAGAATTTTATCAGAGAGTCATTTATCCCCTTTCTCTGGTGTTTTCAAAGGCTTTCAAATATCTTGAGTGAAAGAGCATTAAGATCTTTACCATATAAAGGCTTTCTCATTGTTTTCTTTCTTTGGTAAAAATTAAGATATAGAGAATGCTAGAGACCTGAGATTAATTGTTTATTTGAAATAGATTACAAAATTTTGATTCTGTTTTAACAAAGAGACTAGGAAATAAAATAGCAAGGCAATTATTACATCTCAGCTACTCTAATACCTTTAAAACGTAGTGAAATGTACATTCTGCCTGTACAACTGCCACTACAAGACTCTTGACTTCCTCAATATTTACTATAGATCTAACTTGACATTCAACAGTTGTTTCTGCCTAGAGAGACACAGAGAGTTTTTTTCCAAAAATTAACTTCAGTAACTATATCTGACGCTGCTACATTTGTTGTCAATATCCTGGTGGAATAAGGTCACCTGTGCTGTGAAAAAAAAAGGAGAAGGAAAGTGTAGTATTGTGCTGTATTTTTGCAGTTCAAAATTAAGCAGTGTCATGTCCTTGGCTGCTGATCCATAAACCTGTAGGTCTCTAGTGGATGAAGAGTGCAGGTGCACTGTCAATCACAACCTACGAGGCCTATCTCACTATTGTCTGGCTTTACATGCAAACACTATCTTTTAATGAGATCTTAGCTATTAGAAATCCTTCCAAGCTGTGCTAGGATTCCAGTTCTTCAGGCATTCAACTTTTTTGATTACTCTAGCCTCTATCAGCATGTTGGATTTGTAGTATCACATGAGAGAGCAGGGGAAAGGCAGGGGAAAGGCAGGGAAAAGATGTGGCCAGAGCGCTGCAGTCAGCCTCATGTCTCATCTGCTTCTTCCTCACAATGTGAATTGAAAACAATGAGCTTTCCACTGCTTTCAGACAGTCTGGATATTACTGCATTAAATTTATTGCATCCTAAAATATTACTTGACCTTTGCTATAATATAAAGCTGTATTAAAGTAACACCAAGAAGTCCTCAGTGGTGCCCTGGTATATGAGTACTGTACCTGTGGATAATAGGAGACAATCTCTTTGTTCAGACAGCTTGGTATTAAGTAGTCAAGACAGTGTCTCATTTAAGTGATTTTCTTGCATATGTGAGAAAATCTAAATATTTAACCCAAATTTGTTGAGATCTCATTTAGTGCCTTAACCATAGTGATTTTTTTTTTCTTTCTTTCACAGACAGCATAGTTGCTTTCCATTTTTAGAGGCTGCCTTAAAGACAGGCTAAATTATAAAATGAAGTCACTAATATTTGGAAAGTAAAAAGCTCAAGGACACACACATGGTAGCTCTCAACCTGCAGTGGTGTGGGGGATATTTTTCAACTGATACTCTAAGTGCAGAATTAGCATAATCAGCAATCATTCCTCCAGAGTCTCTGGACTCTGTGATGCTCTTGCTGTGAGTAGAATGTGCTCCAGTGTGCTGTGCTCCACTCACTGAGAAAATGAGAGATTCATAGGGACCACGGATTAATGATCTCCTGTTGGCCAGCTTCATTTGTGTAGGTAGCAGCAGGTGAGTTGAAGCCAAGGAAAAGTTCCAGTTCATGTATTTGAATTTTAAAACCAACGTCTGTCCTTCGAGTGTATGTTAGCACAATTCCCTCTGCAGTGTAGCAGAGTACTATTAATGAAATCACTGCTGGCTTTTTATGTTTTACTGCTGTTGACATTTTTGCAGCTGTTAGAGAAATGACTCAAGGCCTATAAGTTCTAGGTCATTTTTCATTTATGAGACATTTTCTCCTCTGCATACTCACTTCTGACTTTTATTTTTATTAATTTCTTATTGTACCTGAGGATCACTGTAATATTTAATAGGAATTTTATAACTTGCAGAGAGATTGGGTTATTATCTGAAACTACCAACCTGATTCCCATTTAGACAGGGCCAAATTCTGACATCCTGCAGCGTGTAAACCCTCTTTTGTTCAAGTTGCTTAGGGCATTTTGCATGATGCTTCTAAAGATTTGAATTTTTGGTTGCTTGAATTTGTATTACGAATCTAAAGCTTACAGTGTATTGGTTTACTAGCAGTGGTAGAAATGGGACACACCATCAACTGCAAATAGTGGCATTTTGGATTCAGCCTTTTTGGGTTTTGACCTTCACAGTGTTAACTGATCATTAAATAAACAGTTTGTACTTCAAAATCTTCTTGAGCTATTTGAGAAACATCTGTTCTTGAATAGTGTTGATGAGATTAGAGTGATGCTTAAATATACACAGAAGAATATATTTAATAACCTTTAAATAACCTCAATATCTCTGTGTTTGAAAAATGGAATACCTTGACTTAATCCTAATCAATCAAAAACTCATTTTTGTTGATTCAGCTTCCTCAGTGACTTGGCAAGATTGTTAAAATTGGCAGTGCTAAGAGATTACAGTCCAGTTTGAAATGAACTGTAGTTTGATATTGCCTGACCATTTCTGCCCTATCCATATGGTATATTCTACCTTTCAATAGTAATTATCATATAATTCCATACATGTCAGGTTAGAATAGTTAATAGAACTAAATGGCTCATTTCCCTCTTTCCTTCATTTAATCTCCAAGGTTTATTATCCCCAGTAGAGAGAGGGAGAGGGATGTCCATTGCAAGAAATTGTCCATAGTGTTTTCAAATGAGATTGCATGGAGGTGTATAGATTTTTGTGTAATTACTCATCTACATTTTTTCTGCTAAACTTTATTACTCATGCTGCCTTTGATCTAACAGAATTGTTTTGAAGAATGTTTGCTTTCTGAATCAATGCACACAGGCCTGATCAAATAAAAAATGAGTATTCTTTCCATTCATGCATTCTCTAAATCAATGCAGGTTTGATTCTGGCTGTGCCAATGCTCCTAAAATCCCTGCTCAGAGATTGATTTTGTTGGGTCCCAAAGTGGGTGGTGTACCCACCTCCCAATGCAACATTCTCTTCAAAGTGCTGGATATATTAATGTTACCTATCAGCTGGATCAGGTCTCCTCTGTGGCCCGATGGCCCAACAGGCCTTTAATGACTAAAGAATTTTGTTTTAAAGTACATAAAGATGGAGATATCACAGTCAGCAGACTATAAGGTTTTTATGTAGAGTAGGTAGGAGCACATGCCTTAATGTCTCAAAATGTAATAATGTGTGTTTGAGCCTAGAAAGGTGCATGGGATATAATCCTAGAGGGTGTGGGACAATGCAAACCTTTAATTACCTTATTCACAACAAGCTGCAGTGTAGAGTCCTGCAGTCCTGCAGAGTAGAGCAAACTATCCCTCAAACAAAAGGCTTTGGCTCAAAGAATGTACTGAGAGCAAAAGGACAGTGAGTGGTGGTGGTCGGTCTAAACCATCAATCCGAGAGCACAATGAATTATTATACATGCCTATATTTTAATATTTTAGAAGAAGAATGGTACCATAGGTGTTATTCAGACCCTAAGATGATTGCTGTCTGGAATTTGGAGACCATAAATAGCAACTATTGTTTTGAGTAAAATTTGGTGTATAATATTTTTTATTATAACTTCTCCAAACATTAATAATTTTGGAATAAGTTTTTCCATATTTTAAGTAGTTATTTTATTTTAATGCTTCAGTAAAAATGTCTCTGTCATTTAAAATGACTTTAGGAGAAGAAAAACATCTTTCTTTTAAAAATAGTATTCCAATTTGTTTCTTTGAAGTGTTCTAGTGCCTTTGGGCTTAGGAGCAGGAGAACTACTTTGTCAGGGTGCTTTTCTTCCATGCTTATGAAAATACAGTTAACTTGGAAAAATTATTAGACTCTAAAAAGCCACAGGTTCTCATACAATGAAGCATGCCATCAAGAAGGTTGCTGGTGAATTTTGTGTGCTCAGGTGCAGAGAAAGTTCACAAGTCTCACAGACCTTGATCCACGGATGAAGTACAACAGCTGGAACCACAACTTTGGTCTGGTGCAGCAGGGCTTGGTAGGGAGATAAGAGTTTCAGATCTTCCTGGTGATTTGTTAATAATTCTGGATTCATCACATTCAGATGGGGATGGTTGAGTGGAGTAGTATCTTCATAGATACGTGGTCTGTCCTTTCCTCCCCCTCCCATTCTCTGGTAATTCTTCCACACAAAGAATAATTTATTTTCACCAGCTATTCTTTTCATCAGAAGCTCTTGGTTCAGATTGCCAGTTTAAAAGACCTGAAATAACATCTATTCATCTCCAAAGTCATCCTGAAAAAATGGAATTATTTGCTTATTTAGAAGTAGATTTTCTTTTTTAAGCATCCTTTTCCTTTACCTTTTATTTTAAAAAATATTTTACCCACACAACTGAGATTAAATATACCCTTTGGTTTCAGCCTTTCTATTTGTGTCATGCTGATAATCTATTAATTGTTCTCATATTTTTATATCTCATTTGCTCATTGCACAGCCTGGATGAATGAAAATCAAAGCAGTAATAAAAGCAAATATGATTTGTTGTTGAGATGAAAGCTAACTAGTCTTTCTGGATTTGTAATCATTGTCTACATAGTTTTATTTAAGAATTTATGTAAGTGCAAAGATGCTGAACTGAAGTTGCAAACAGAACTTGATTCTGCCGTTTCCCATTTTCGATGTGTTTGCCTTTGTGGTTTTGGTGTGCTATTATTTAATTACTTTTAAAAGAAAGTTAAATTTATGAAGCTGCACAGTGTCACACACACATAAATGCATTTAATTGTCAAAATAGGTGAATATCCCAGGAAGAGCTTTAATATTGTAATTTTCACACTTCAACAACAATTATTTAAGTAGCAGACTCAACCCAAATGTTACTTCATTTCCAGAGTTTGGATGAGTTTATACGTAATAACTTTATTATCATTGGCACTTTTATTTTTCAATGAGACCTGTGATACCCTACTGCCGATGTGAGAAAGTTGACTTCTGAGTAGGATACTTAACAAATGCAACGATCTCTCAGTGGAAATAGTTGTTGATGTGGCCTTCTAATGCATTCTCAGATACACTATACTTTTAAAATATGATGATCTTTCTGCATTTGGAAGTGAAGACAATATTTTACATGATTAATAATACCTACAATAAACTGCTAAACAGCATATTCTCATAATGTGACAAGTAAGTATACTGTTAGCTTACATGAGCAGTGTAATCTCATTGTGGGAGATAAATGATGAGATGAACGGTCCATGAATTGGAAATGTGGGTTACAGTTCCTCAGGTATAGACTATACTGTTAATGAAGTAATTTGTTCTGAGTCCACTTGCATTTCATTTGCTGCCATCAACAATTAAGAGATGTTGTAGTAAGGTCATTCCAGATTAAGACCTTGTCTTTGTGGTGATCTCATTAAAATAGAGAGAAATTCTAATTTCTAGCCAAGATAATGCTAATTCAATGGGAGAATAAATATTGTGAAAGCAATTTGTGCAAGAGAAATTAATGTTAGAGGCATTGCTCTCTCTTTACTAGAAGAAGTAATTTTTACACAGAAAGACCTTGTATTGAAAATACTAGCAGGGGCTGTTACTGTAGGAATTGGCTGGGTACCTTGGCCTGGTTAAGGAAGCATGTCTTGTTGTCTGAGCTTTGCACAAATGTGCAGACCCTTAAATAAATTGAACAGAAAATAAGATTTCTCCCTTTGCGGGCTGCCAATATTACACCTAAACTACAAAGAAAGTAATTTCTCCAACCATCATGCATTTATTTCCCGGTCATCCTCAGAAACTTGTAACATTGAAGAGCATTGTAATTGACATTTCATTCTAATATATTGGCTATCTTGCCTGAATTCTGACTGGCTGATAAAGCCCAGGGAAATCCAGAGTCTCATCATGTCCTGCACAATTTCTGTCCAGCCCTGTGGCAATCTGAGTGCTTAACCAGCAAAATAAGAAAGACAATATTTGGGGATTCTACTTTTCAAAACACACAAGAGCATAGAAACTGAAATAATCAAGTATAAGGCAATTATTTTTCAACTTTCAAAGCAGAATGAAGAAAAGATTTAAAAGAATATATGTGTCAACTTAAGTAAGTGCACAGGCATGAGTTTATCCCAACAATAACTTAATTGATGTTATATTTCAGAAAAAAATCATCCTAATATCTCATTTTTTAAAGGAGAAAAACCAAATCAATTATGTTGTCTACAGATTTTACATTACATCCCAGTTACTTGAAAGAAAATGTGATCCACATCAACTCATTCTTCAGGTCAGACTTTCTGAAGAGATGTGAATAATTTTACACAGCTTTAGGTGTTGATCTCCCAGGTCCTCCAGAAATGAAGTGTCATGTTCTGCAGCTTGTACTTCTTTACTATATCATCATGTTTTCATTCATAGGGATTTTTTTTTATTGAGAATGCATTACTTATGTAATGAGCCTTAGGTTTTCCTAGGTCTCTGAAAAAATGCTTGTTTTTTTTTTCAGCTTGCTTCTTTCTTTATTGTGTGTATGCCCTTTACATCCGAAGTTTAAACAGAAGTTAGGTAATTATGAAATTTGCAGATGTAAATATTTCTGATGTATTTATTTCTATTTGATTTGTATAAATGCTGTGGGGTTTGTATTAATTTACTTTTTCTTTCTTTTTTTTTTTTTTTGGTGCTGCAGAATATCAAAATCCATGCCAACCTTGTCAATAATGGCATGACCACTGGAAATAATGGTGTGCAGCTGTTTCCCAGTCTGCAAAATGCCTTATTTGTATTTGGTTCCTAACTGCAGAATTTTCACATATTTGGGTTTTTATTGTTGAGCAAATAAAGAGGGATCATAAAGTCATTTTGTTCCTAAAAGACTAAACTCCTTTTCCAGAGTAACTCCCTGGGTCTTTCATTTCAATGTCCGGCTGGAAAGTGTCCTGAATATGTACCTGTCAGGCAGATTGCTGTGGGTCCAGGGCTTCTCGTGGGCTCTGGGGTGTTCGCTACAGAGGCAAGAATCCCAAAACTCCAGTGCCAGGTCTTCCTGTTTGTGGGCGCAGCTCAGGGAAATGGGGTTAACAGAGAGGTGGCTTTGCCTTGTCATTCTTCTATTAGGCCTCTGAGAATAAATACCTGCTAATAAAATGAAGGTGCTCCATGCTGTTCTCTAGCACGGAGGGCAAAACAGGCATAAACCTGCCTGTAAATATAACATGCAGCTTCTGCTCTGTCAGCAGGTCTGTTAGAGGTCTCTTACCCATTCTAACCCCTGAACTGCACCCAGGAACTGTTTGAAAGCATGCTAATTCATCAGGACCACAGCAAGGACGGGTTGTTCTGAGGAGCTGATAGCACAGACAGCCAAAATATCCCACCTGGGGAAAGTGTCCTTCAGATCTGAATAATCTGAGAGCATATGCTTAGCCCTGAAGCTTTAGGACTTTGATTCCCAAATGAAGTCACACTCAGAAATTTGTGCAGCAAAATGATTTTGATTATTCTGAAATGATATTTCTATTATTCCCCCCCTGTGCATAATTTAAAAACTAAAAGAGTATTTTATCCTAAAAAAGCAAGATCTGCCATAGCCACTTTTAATTGCTTGTGAGAACATGGCTCTGTTTCTCAGCCCTGTAATTTATGTGTCACCTTGAGCTCTCATTTCCTTAAGAGACGTATTATATCTACATTTTGTTAAAAGCTTAATGCGTGACAAACAGTTCCAGAGGAGTGCACCCTCGCTCTGCTACATTTGAGCTGCTCAGAAGTAACTGTCCATGTGCAATGCCTTACCTTGTGGAACCCTGTTGGGAATCAGAACAGTTCAACAAGGCAAAATGCCAGGTCCTGCACTTGAGAGACAACAGCTCCATGCAGCGCTTCAGGCTGAGGGAAGAGTGGCTGGAAAACTGGAGAAGGACCTGGGGGTCCTGGTCAACAGCAACTGAACATGAGCCAGGGTGTGCCCAGGTGGCCAAGAAGGCCAATGTCACCCTGGCCTGTATCAAAACTAGTATGATCTTTCTTCAGGAAAGAGTTGCCAACATTGGAAGAATTTGTCCAGGGAAGCAGCTGAGGTAACATACCTAGAAGTATTTAAAAGACATTTTACAGAAGCACAGAACGTGGTTTAGGAGTTAATTCAGATGCTTGAGTCCAATGATCTTAAAGATCTTTCCCTGATTCTCTGGCTCTCATTCTTTATCTGTTAAGGTGTGATCTTTCACTTCTGTACTCTAGGCTACTGAATTAAAATGTCGAGAATATAAAAGTTTTGCAAAAACTATCTGGTTTAGCAAATATAGATCAGTTTCAAACCAACTGTATTCCCTCCCAAGGAAAAAACAAGCAAAAAAATTCAGCATAAAAATCAGATGACTTTCTTTTAAAATTGTCATATTCTAGATATCACTACTTATGATCAGATTTAGTTTTTTCACATTCACAAAGTTTGATTCTAGAAGTTTCTTTCCATATAGTGAAAAAATATGGATTAATAATGAATAATATTAATAATATTGCATCAGATTGAAAGATATGTAAACCTTTATATATAGTCCTGAAATTGAAACAGGATCAAAGACAATAATTTGCTGCTACAGTGGGAAACTGTCAACTTTCACACAAAAAGTCATTAACTTTTTTCTCTTTTGAATTATAATTTTGTCACTTTTGTATAACACCGAAGTAATAGATTTTCATTATATCCAGAGTGTAAAAACATTGGCTGTGGAAAAAGCAACAGGGCTCCGATTAATAGGAGCTGACAAGCTGACCAAAGAGGAAGTGGCAGCATGGCTGGCACCATGGCTCAGTGGTTGTGACAGGCAATTAGTGAACAGAGCAGAACAGATGTAACAGGAGGCAGCAACAATTTACTGAAGTATTAGCTTGCTCCCTCTGTAGTGCAAAGAACTGATACTGTTTGCTGATACAAATAAATACTAATATGGTCTTGGGAGGGGAAGAGAGACTTCGCACAGTCATCCTACAGGATTGAAAAAACCACTACAAAATACGAGCAACAACAACCCAACAGCATAAGCTCTGGTAGACTTACAGAAAAACAAACCAAAAGTGTCTTTTGGGATTTTGAAGATGAGATTAAGATTCTTGTCTCATTACTGGACTGTAAGGAGCTTTGAAAAAATAGCATACTAAAGAAAACTTGTAGTAGCATGTTCATATTTCACAGCACTCAGAGAGGACACACATTGTTCTTTTTATTTCTCCCCTGTTGTTCTGGAACAGACTTGCATTTCTGCAGCTCCTCGAGGTTGCTGCTGGTCTCTGTGCTGACATGGAGAGAGGAGATTGCTATGTCCTTATCTAGATGGTCAGAGGACAGAATAACAATCATGTGGGAGGTTTTTGTGGTTACAGGTATTGCACTATATTTTTTAAAACCCAACCACAAAATCTGTACCTTGTTTTTAAGATTGTTTATTAAAAGCACTGATCTCACAGTGTGCTAAATTAAATTAATTTACCTCAAGAATCTTATGGGTTGTGGTTCTGGAAGGATCTGGATGGATGCCTTCAGTCTCAGAGGACGAAGTTATCAATATACACAGGGATATGGAAACTGGATCAGTTAATGTTTTCTACTATTCTAAGAATGGCAATGATTTTTCAAAAAGTAGCAATGAAATTAATATTGTTGTTGACAGCAGAGAGTCAAATATCTCCATTCTGTAAATTGAGATAAATTCTGTATGTTGTAGGAGCATATATTTTGTTTAGAATTGGAAAAGAAAATGGTCAGTCTTTTGTGTACAGTCTGCAGAATCACTATTTACATCTTGTATTGGCAATATTAACAACACAGTCATTTTCTCCCTTCCTACAAAAATGGAGCATTTACCTGCAAAGTATTACAAATTAGACTAACTGAACCTAGAAATTTTACCTTATGTGCTGAGTAAGGACTGGACCTTAAGTGAGTTTCCTACCAGCAGGTGGACTTTGAAGATAATTTTCATGGTACCAGATCAAGAACAGTCATATTTTTGCTGTTGTTGTTCTTTCCTCACTGAAGGAGCATATTTTAAAACAATGAAGACATGATTTAGTGCCATTCACCATGGTTATGACACTTTTGTACTGCAAGGACTCATGGAGGAGGAAAGTTACCACCAGAGCCAAGACATCTCTGTCTGCCTGTGGCTCCAGTTGGCTACAGTGGAAGTAAGGATGACTTCTGGAAACTACTCACTGTTTCTGGATTAGTGTTCATGGGGGACAGCGTTTTGTGTCCTCTTTTTAGCTCTTGCTTTTAAGCACCAGAGCTTTGGTGTAATTAATGCAAAATATGCTTGGCACGCATCCTGTTTATTCACCTGTTTTTCTTAAATGTGCTGTCTCTTATGAGGGGAAAAAGGTCAGGTTAAAATCAGACAATACTGTTTAACTCAGTGGAAACAACCACATGTGAATACTTTGAGACATATATGATTTTAATACTGTTTTATTAAAGAAGATGAAATTCATTCATATAAGTGAACTAGAAAATTTTCTAAAATGGAACAAGATTAGGCCCTAAAGGATTCCCTAAAAATTGGAAGAATCGTATTAATTCATGCCAAGGTTTTCTGTTTTGTTTTGTTTCTTGACAAAAAATATGTGGGCCTATATGTAAGACACAAAAAGAAAGATGGGATTAGAGAGAATGACATCTTCTCTCTACTTAGGGAATAGCTAATTCATTTCAAATTTGCAAGCTGAGAAAAGAATATGGAAACATGGGCTATCTTAGCAAATCGTTTAATGAGAAACTGACAGTGTCACCACCAAAACAATTTAAGGAAACGGGGAAAAAATATAATACAAGGACAGTTTTTTAAAAGGAGACAAGATGACTATCTAGTTGTATGCCCTAGATTTTGATTGCACAAAAGTCTGCATTCAAAAGTATTTACATATGTAATATTTTGTGAAGTTGAGGTTTCTTCAATGTATGCAATCAGCCCTTTGATATTTATCAAAGAGAACTTCAGCTGTTTAAATGGCCTTTCTTTGTCCCTCAGCATTTGGTTAAGCCTCTCCCTCAGAGCTAATCTAAAGGAAGGCCATTTTTCGTGCTGAAGATAACTGGAAAAGAAAGCAGAATTATGGCTGGAAAAATAACTGTGAGGGAAGGCTTGGGCATTTAAATTTAAAACTGTAGGTAGAAGCTACTCGAATCTGTTTCTCTACCACACTTATGGTTTTGTATAGTTGGTTTAATTCTTGTAGTGTTACTGAGTGGTGTTTACTTGTTGGGTCAGGTGGCATAAGTGTCAATGTTCTCTCTTCAATTCAAAGTTCAAGTTGTTATTGAAATTTGAAGTGGTTTAGAAGGAGAAATAGATCAGGATATTGTTTTTCTCTTTCATGTAAGCCAATTCTTTGCAAGGAGTGGTCATAACCCTATTTTCCCTGCTTAATTGCAGTTCTCATGTTCACTGTTTTCAAATCTGTTTCTCCAATCAGTTTTGTTCTCTCTCATAAGCTTTGTTTCATTTCATTGTTAGGGCCACATTTCTCCATCTTCTAAATTTTCTGCCTCACTACATGCCCAGTGCTTTGAGGTCTACCATCATGAGTGTTTCCTTCTTTCTATTTTCAGCTATTATCTTAAAGAGCCCCTTTTGCCTCCTAATAAAAAGGCTTGGTCTTGTGACAAATGTCTGTATGTGGCTGACTACAGAAGTCACAAATGACTTATGGCATAACAGCGCTTGATGACTTGAATTGCACTGTAAAAGCAAGAGCAGCAGCAAGGAACAGCAGCCTGGCACTTGAAATTATGAGAACGGAAATAAGGGACATGGGGAGGATACACAGAAGTGAATGATGAAACAAGGGAACTGAGTAGAGAAATCAGTTTGTCATGGATTATCATTATCTTAAATGAAAACAGAATAGGATGCTTGCCTTCTTGAGTCTGTAGGACAGAATAGTAAGCAGAATATTATGCTGCTGTACAAAGCAGCTAACTTACCTTGACAAAATTCTAATGCCAGAAACCCCAAGAGAGTTTGGTTCAGAAGACTGGACCTTTACTCCCCCTCTTTTCTCTTCATCCTGTTTTCCACCTTAAAGCATTAGATAATTTTCTGCCTCACTCTTCTATTTAGTCAATGCAGGGGCTGGCCAATCATCCAGTTTCCCTTGGATATACACCCTTTATGAACTGGTACCCAGCTGATACAAACATTGCTACAAACAAGTCTCATGGCAATTGGTAGATAGATTAAACTGGTTTTCTTGCTCTACTTTCTTCCTAGCTACATGTTCAAGACCAGTTGCAGCATCTTTTGGCATTTCTAATTCATTCTGGTCCCCCGAGTTTTCTAGAGACCAAAAATATATATGAAAATGCCATCTGTATTTTTGGAAATAACCTGGTTTTAACTTAATGTATCAGAAGTATTACAAAAATCAGTGCTTGTGGCCTATGGTATTTCTCCAAGGTTAGACCAGAAGTCCTTTTTTTGCTGTACCAGAAACAAGTATTTTCAGAGGTATTAGACATCATAGACTCATGTAGAATTGCTGAGCTGCAAGACTCTTAACTCTTGTTATCTGTGAAAGACATTGGATTTATCATGTAGGATGTAGCTTGATAACACAGGAGGAATATGATTTGTATATATGAAAGTACTCTCAGAGTTGCCACCTGGTAGATTTTTCTTTTCCCTGAATGATTTCATAGTTTGTGATCATGGAAAAAATCACTTGACACTAATTAAAAATCTCATTGAATAAATTAAAATACTGTGATATAAAAGAGCATGCTAAGAATTCCTAAAATTATTTATATGTATTTCAAGTCAAACCAGTCATAGACTTACACTGAGAAACATGTCTATGGCATTTATAATGCAACTAAGAGTTACTAAAGAACTGTGGTGCAGTAGCCCGGAAGAGAAGTGCAGGTTTTCTTGGCTTAATTAAGAAAAAAGTAGTTTTAAAAGCAAATCTGCATTAAAAAGAGATAATTAAGATTTAAAAGTCAGTCTTAATGAGATTCATTCAAGTTTAGTTTCATTTGCTAACTTTGTATATATTTTGTAATAGCCCTGTGATAGCTATCAGATAATATCAACTAGTAGCTGATAGCCTAGACTTCCCTTATGAAAATAGGGCAATATATAGCTTTATTCTAAAGGGCTGTAAATCCATATTTTGAGTGGAAAGGGCTCTTAATAATTTAATTTTGCATGGCTTTATTCGTGGCTGTAGATGTTATTTACAGAAAAATGTTAATTTTTGTCAAATGCTCTTCTATAACACTAAATCTTACAGTTTATGAAGATCAAAAAGTATGTAAGGAATTTGCAGATATTATAGATGGGGGAAAAGGCATGAAAAAGCCAAATCGAAACACCCATTAATTTTCTTCATTTAGACAAAGATACTGCAGGGTTGTTCCATTAAAGTGTTCAACACTTCTGTTACCCTGACTCTTTTTCTCTTTTTGAGCAATTAGCACAGAGGTTTCTCAGCTGCCCAGCAGTGTATATTGCCAAAAGGATGAATGACTATGGTCTAGTTTTGGTCAAGTCTGCTAAAGAAAGACCAGCAGTGAGAATTACAGCTAGAGCTGGGATGGAGAATTTGGGGTATATCCTCCCCAAACGCCTGTAAACAAATGGCTCCCCACAAAGTTTGAACCTTCATGAAAGGAAAATTACCACAGCCCAGCCCTCGCTTCTCAGTTGTTCAGCTGTTAGACTCAAAATCTTATTACTGGCAAAAAGGAACTCTCAATGCCTATACGCATTCAATCATAGAATAATTTATGTTGGAAAAGACTTTTAAGACCATGAAGCCCAACTATTAATCCAGAGCTGCCAAATCCACCATTAAAACTTGTCCCTAACATCATACATAGATAAGAGTTTTCAGCAACCTGAGCACTCCTCTGGGAAGAGTTTTAGTGTACTAATCTGTTTGGTTTGCACTGAGACATGAACCATCATCAAAGCTGGTCTTGGGCAGCATGTCCACTCTGTGAAGTCCTGCAAATGAATCAGGAGTGACAGCTGAGGTGTTTGTCTGCCACATGTTAACTGTGCTCCCAGAAATGTCCCACAAATTACAGAACTGCTGCCTGTTGTGCACAGGAGCTTCTTACTCATATAAAAGGATATTAGTTTTATTCCTTCACCGTTTCCCAGGTGCTGTTTTACATGTACTGTAACTCTCCCATGCAATGTCTCCTGATGTAATCCATCAAGTTTTGCTTAGGTGGGAGGCACAGCCCCTTTTCTTTCACAGTAAACCTGTAGTCTGTCCAGATTGCTGGGAACTGTGAGAGGAAATTAGGCAGGCCCACAGGAAAATATTATATGTTCCTGAGATATAAAAGTTCTTTCTTAGAACATGTCCTTGAAAAATTGAAGCTCGGCTATTGGGGAGGAGACAAAGTACACCAGGGAAAGTCACTTCTTAGAGACCTTCACCTGTTTAAGGGCACACTGGAGAGGTGGTGTTGGAAAGCTGCTGCATTCTTGTAGTTTCATCCGCAGTACGCAGTTTAAATTAAGTTATATATAATTAGATCAGATATGAAATGGTCTCTAGCACAAGCCCCAGCCATTTCAAAAGTGTAGGTAGATTTCTTCCAATATATAATGCATTTTATTGCAATAGTTTTATTTCTTACAAATTTAAAAGAAAGAATAAATCATAGTGATCATCTAAAAATACCTCCACTCATAGAATGAGCCATCAAAGTTTATCTAGTAATTATAATGACATATAATTTACAGAAAATATCTTAGATTCTTAGATTTAATTTAAATGCTCCAAATGCTGAAGAAGAGCCGGGGTAGTGGCGATGGTTTAATTAAAAAAAAAAAAAAAAAAAAAAAAAAAAAGGTACAGGGTGTTTCTCTGTANATGTTTCTATGTACAAGGTGAATTCTGTAAAAACAAATCTTAATAACTACTGTGTTGTGAAAATTGAAAGATATCTCATTTCCTTGAACAGCCTCCAAGATAGGTAGCTGAAGGTGAGGCACAGCAGTTGGAAAGAAAGGAAAGAAAGGCAAGCTTAGAGCAAAGCTCTGTTTGAAACAGAAAGACATCTGAAGAAGCTTGTTTCTCTCAAGATAGTGTACAAGCACGGATGTTCAGGTTCTGTGACAAAAACAAAGACACAGTTTCCTGTTACCACTCAAGACATTAGGGTAACTTCTCTAGTGAAATTCAGAAGCAGACATTTTTGCTGCGTTGTTGCTGGGAAGCTGCTCAGTCCAGCCCTGGAATAACTCAAGCCTTATTCTTAGACTTCCATTCTCCATAAATCTGACATTAAGATTCAATTCACTTCAGTTGCAGCACAGGTATCCCAGTTTTTGCTTTGCCTGCCACATCTGTGCATCCTATTTTCCTTCTAAGTGCCCTCAGGAGTATCAGGCGTCCACTGTCAAAAAGAGGGGATCACTGGAGGTCCTTTCTTAAAAGCCTGGAGCATGATATTTGCTGTCTGAAAACAGCTTGCATTCAGGAAAAATAATTTTGCCCAGAAAATGTGAATGAGTAGAATCAGATTTGAGAAATACGTCACACTTCAGCCC
The DNA here is from genome assembly GCA_013397195.1 of Hylia prasina. Classification (NCBI taxonomy): domain Eukaryota; kingdom Metazoa; phylum Chordata; class Aves; order Passeriformes; family Sylviidae; genus Hylia; species Hylia prasina. The sequence continues at coordinate 405,552 of VYXD01002344.1, forward strand.
GCACTTCATGTTTGGGAGTCCGTATGTTTGAGTTTGAGCTATATAAACCTATTAAATAATTTCTGCCCACTAGGTACTTGCTATTCCTGAAGTCTTCACAAGATATAAATTCCCTAACTTTGAATTCATCTTCATCTTAGCTCAGCTCCATCTACATACCACTTTAAGAAACCTCTGTTTAATAGATGCCAATTGTTTTGAAATTCTGCTTATATGACAAACCTTATGTTTAATTCACAGCAATCAGTAGAGACCTCTAAAAACTCTTTCCTAGGAGCTCTTCTGCATTCTGATGGAAGGCTGTTTTGTTTTATCTGATCTACAGATTTTATGTTGTGTGTTTTAGGCACTTTCTGAGGTAAACTTGTCTGACAGGCTTCAGGGACAGACTCTCATGAACATCTCCCAAATGGAAAAATAGTTACAAATTAAATTGTAATTTATTTGTTCTTAATTTAGCTGTCAGAAAAATTATTTTAATTTGACAATCATGTTAAATAGACATGCAGTTCTTGGACTGGTAAGAGTATTAGGCCCTATTGAGTCTGAAATTTTGAAAAACAAAATTGTGACACTCTAATACTGTATGTTACTTTTCACGGGACACTGTATTCAGCTACTAATGCCTTCAGTTTGCTTTGTCAAAAAGAAAAAATGGCCCACCAAACAAAAAAAGCACTCTCACAAAAATAATAACAAACATGCTGCTAGCCTTTACATAGTGTTTTTTACATTGAAAAAGAGCATCCCAGAACAGAAATGAACATGGAGACACATGCACACACTTTTTTTTTTTTTTTTGGTGAATTAGGTCTAATGCAGATTTACAGGAAACCAGATTATAATTCAGATAAAAGTTAAGTTTGTCTAGATGGAGGGCAGAGATGGAGAAAGGGACAATCCTGCAAAATTCTGGGCCTGTCTATCCTAAATATCTGTATATATATTGTTCTGAATTAATTCTCTTTTTCACGTGAGTATAGTGGAAGTCTAGGCAACCAGCTTTAAGCCAAATGCCTACGTTACAAATGACTGAACTTAGATAAGATGGACTCCACACCCAACTTTTTTTATTTTATTTTGTCTTCCTGAAAGCATGTGCCTCAGAATGGTTGTACTGGTGTCCCAACACCGGCCAGTGGGTTTGGAAGGCACCATCTGGTCCATCCCCACTGCAATGAACAGCGACATCTTCAAGTATATCAGGTTTCTCAGAACCACATCCAATCTTGAATATTTCCAGGGATGAGGCATCCATCACCTCTCTGGGCAATCTGTTCTAGGATTTTACATTCTTGTTGCAGTAGATTTCCTTCTATCTGATCTAAATCTACCCTCATTCAGTTTAAAGCCATTCCCCCTTTCCTATCACTACATGCCCATGGAAAAAATCCCTCTCCAACTTTCCTGTAGCCAACTTCAAGTACAGGAAGGCTGCCCTAAGGCATCCTCAGAGCCTTCTCAAGTCTGAGCAATTCCAACTCTCTCATAGCAGGGGTGCTTCAGCCCTCCGATCATCTTCGTTGGTCTCCTCTGGATTCACTCCAAAAAAGGATGTATGATCAGGGAAATAACCTTGACATTCCCTCTATATTCACACTCTTCAGTCATCTGGCACTGAGTATAATTCCTGGCTTGTGGGGTCTTACCACATTTTGATTTCAGATATAAAAATGTGAGTGATATAATGTGATTGTTGTTCACCAGATACCAATCGAGCATCCAGGAAGCCAGTTTTCTCTATGGCTGTTGAAAATGCAAGGGCAGCTCAGATAAATGAAAAACACTGCTTAAGACTGTTTACAGCAAAAATAAGGGGGTTTTTAGCTCAGGGAAGCTAAATCAAGATTGTGATCTCCATGTAAAATCTGAACAGAGACAAGCTAGTGCTAACCTCAGACTACAATCTGAGATAAACCTCAAGAAGGACACACAAAGCTGACCTTCACTGGTCACATCAAGGCATGGATATAGATGGCTATCTCATTGTTTGAGATAGTCTCTTGTTTGTTTTAGTCAAAACAATATATTTCTGTCCTTGATTTACCCTCATTTCAGTGATACAATATGGCTACTTTTCCAATTCAGAGGTGACATATTTTCTGCGCAAAACAGGATTAGGCTATAGTTTTCTGCTGTGATCTTAATAGGAAAACAGTGTATCTTGGAAGGTCTGCTGTTATGGAGCTAATATGCTAAGTTTATATTAAAAATTACCGTACTTTTCAAGTTAGTTGCATCTTTTCCACAAGCTCCATTTCATGCTAATTTGTTCACACGCTAACCAGCACATTTTAAAGCTTGCTGTTTCCTGATAGAAAGTGATGCTGTTGTTGCCAGGTACAAAGGTGCTTTGAAAGTTATATTGCCTCATTTCAGTGATTGAATAACAGGGTCGGAGTTACCTGAGGGAATGTGTTTTGCCCCTTTTTCTAGAGGTTACATTCCCCAATTATAAGAGCTCTGTCCTTCATTTAGAGAGACAACGGTGGAATGAGATACTCTGCAGGATATTTATAACTGTCTATTCTCAGTCTGCTTCATTGTGGCTAGTTAGAAGGGTAACATATGGCACTGTAGAGAAACAAATTATTATTCTTTGATAACTTAGAAGCAGTTATTCTAGATGCCTTGCATGACAGACTCTTAAAACCTGTACAAAATTATTGACATAAAATTGCAATAAAGACACGTATTTTTTCACAGTTTTCAGCAAACTTAATACTCTTTAATGTGCTTTTAAACTTCCAGACATTTATTTATCTTTGCAAAAATCTAAAGGTAATCACCTTGATCTATATTCAAAGTAGTTGCAATTTATGACTAATTTACTGTGGACCAAAGTCCAAGAGAAGGCTAACTGTTTCAGACTACCATCTACCTAGGGCTATGAATTTGGAGCTCCAATACAGTCATTTAAGAGAAGTGGTCATAGAAACTAAGTTAGAGAGCATTAGTGGAAATATTGCCCCTTTGTGGCATAGGTCTATTAGAAAACGAAAACCAATCTTAGCTCAAAACCAACTCTCTTTCTTTCCAGTTTTGTTAACAAATCTTAGAACAGCTCAGATTTTTTAAAAAATTGAAATATTATCCCCACTCTTATAAGATGTTGTATTTATTTTAAAAAAATTGAACACAGGCTATAGTACATATTTTACCATGCTTCTTCACAGTAGCATGGCTCATGAGGATAAAAGGAGAAGCTGACCACCAATTTTGCAGGTTTGCAGACAAGAAAAGAAAAAGGAAAACTTCTAGAAAGTGCCATGGAAGAGACTGTAATAACTCCTTGGCTTATAGATTTAAGTTGTGATAGCACATGGGCTGTAGTGTTGCTCTGGGACTTGCTGTTGAACTGGGGGCTGAAATTCATGCTATGCTTTTTCAAGCATAATTACCTGGTCTTTAAGTAACTGCAGGGAATTTTGCCCCTGAGAAGGATCATTATCCTGAATGACTCCATTTGACTTTTGATCCGTGCTCAACTAAGAAAAAGCAAACAAGAAAAAGAAGTTAATTTCCTTGTCATCATAAATTATTTCCTAAAAAAGTGGGTAGTTTATTAGAAATACAGTGAGAGAGACTAGCATATAACGTTTTTCTTTCCACAAACATGAAAAGCAAGAAACACATCATGCTTCAGGAGGAAAAAACTACACATTTTCTAGGTAGCCAAAGGCAGAGATAATTCAGATTTTAAAAAGTACCTGTTGGCCTCCTGAATAGGGGGAATCAGGTTGCTTTTTATGTATTTATCACCACAATCAATGGATCTGCAGAGCTATGCTCAAAATATTAGCCTAACACAAAGAAACAGCATATTTTATTGTACGACCAGGATAGGGTTAATTTTGCAGTGGCCAAGAGGGGACATGGCTGGGACCTGGAGGTTATTCTATACCATCTCATGTGATTTCTGGAGGTAGGGGGGGACATGGAGTTTTTCCCAGGGAAAAGAGGTCCCTTCTGAGTTGGCCCAGTATGGTGGAGGGACTGACCCAGATATTGCTTTCATGTGAACCATTTGCCTCTTTATTGTACCTTCTGTCATTAGCACAGATGCCTTTACTATTCATTTTCTTATCTCACTGCTGTTTCCAGTATTTTTTTAAAAAATCTCAACCTGTTATCTTTATTTTTTTATGCCTCCAATTCTCCTTTCCCGACCATACAGGGGAAGAAGAGGGAGAGAGTGAGAGGAACATAATTTCAGTGGGAGCTCTAAATTGGAAAATACCATTCCTAAACCATGACATTTATATAAAAGTAACCTAATAACATAACTAAAATCTTTTGTTACAGAAAAAGTAAAAATGGAGTTAAATCTGTTGTTCACACATTTTAATTCTTCAGCTTTTCCTGGTGTAATATTCATATTTCTCATGCTCCTATAGGTCTTAAGATAGGTAGTTTCACTCTGGTGGTGGCAGTGGAAGGTGCTAGAGCAATCTGTAGTTCTTTGATGGGTGAAATATGATGCTCATCTTGACAATTTTCTTTGTCATCAGCTTTGATTCCATGTAGGGCTGGATTTTTTTGTTTTAAAATTTCACTAACTTACTTTTATATATTTTTCTTATTCATTGTTTTGGAGACTTACATTTGAAAACTACATCTGAATTTGTTCCATACGGTCTCTCATCCACAATAGATAGCAGTGCTTTGATTACCTCTAAAACCAGTTTCATTTACTGCCGAGTCTGCATTTCTTTAGCTGATTATTGGTGAGTGGTTCATACATGTGTGGTTTCCCATGGCAAGCATGTTCCTTATCTTTGATCAGCCCCTGCCTGTTCCTCCCTACACCACATTTCCTGTTTCCCCTTCCCAAGACTTCTGTTGTTGTGCCAGGACTGCCTTTCTCTACTTTAAATTATGAGAGAATTGTAAATACCTTCTTCTACATAAAATAATTCCCTACTATTACTGTATGTATAAAATTATGAGTTTTAAACCACACAGACAAAAGTAAAAAAATTAGCTGTGGACGCCTGGTCAGTTAAAGAAATTGCTGTCTAATCAAATCATAGAGTAGGCAGCTGAAGAAAGTTTCAGACATATAATACCTGGCAAGCATCAGTCCTGAGGCCTTCCAAACTCAGTAGGAAACTTACAGTCCATAAGTGGCAGTGGCAGTCCCATAATAGAAGGTTCATCAGTTTTGCCAGTCTCAGTAAAACAGCTGCAACCCTGTCCTGGTGTTTATGCTCACCCAAGCCCTAAGCATGGACCTCACCACCTCACTGCCTTTAGTTCCCCTGCTGGAGCACCACTGAGCAGGTGCCAGGCTGTGCTTCAGCTGTTTCTTAGTAATTCTTTGGATAACCTCCTATGGCCTGGTTTCCCTGGGAACAAGCAACCTGAAGTGGTGGTCCCACAGCTCTATTAACACCTCATTTACAGTGGTGTGAAGATGGGTGTTATGCAGTATGAATAAATAAAGTGCATTCCAGTGAATCCAGGTTGCAAGTCACTGAAGACAGTTAATTGCCCACCCATGAGACAGAGAGGCAAAAACCTGTGTATGAGATAAACATATTAGAAGATCATTCACCCTTTTTTAAACTCAACTATTTTACATAATTGCATGCAAAACAGCGTACTTAATGACTATTAAGTTTTCATATTTCAGCATTGAAATTCCAGGAAAGGTCACAGAGAAGATCGTTTCAAAATTTTGCAAATATGCAAACCAAAATTTTTTATGCCACCTCTTGATACATGCTATATTCAGCACAGAGAAAGCAACTTCTATTAGGTCAAACATAGGGATATTTTTGTAGAAATAAAATAAGATGGTCTTCTTCCCTCTACAGAGTGGAGGTAATGAAAAATCTTTGCAATACTTGCCCAATCTTATTCTGAAAAATAACAGAACTCTAGTCTTGAAATCCCCTTTCTCATAATAACAGAACTCTTGTCTTGAAATCCCCTTTCTCATAATATTGACAATAATAATGGCAGGAATTCTAGTAATAATGATGCTTTTAACTTAAGTTTATATTTTGGCAAAGATGTATGAAATGGAATAGAAAATTGGGTTTTAAAGTAGAACAGTATTAACTCTAAAAAATTGCTGCATTCTCTCTACTAAGTGCTGATATGTTTTGCATTCTAACATTGAATTAAATTCTTTTCACAAGGAAGGTCTAACAGTATAAAAATATAATAATTAAAAAGACAGAACACACATTTAAAATAAAATGTAATCCATAATCCAGTTTTTCCAGAGAAAACTCCATCTGCAATAGAATATTTTAGAACTTGCTCCACTGGAGCACATTATTCTTACCCCCTCAGGCTGTCCAGTTGCACTTTAGAAAACTCAGCAGTTGGCATGATGATTTCTCTTAGACTTTAGGCTATGAAAAATCATACCTGATTAAACGGACTCGAGAAAAGAATTGCAGCTGATTATATTCTGAAGGTACATCAAAAAGGACACATTTTCAACTCTTGTGTGTCCATGTGCTTTCTGGATTGTTAAGGTATCCCCATATTGCTGCCTCTAAAATAATTTTACTTTTGTGCTGTGCTGTTTTGCTTAATGTATAAGTATTTTGAAGCATTATGATAATTACCATTATTCTATGTCTTCATTCTTTGACTGTCTAATTTGCATTCATAAATATATTTCTTTTTAACATGATTGGTAATATATGCTGGCAAGCAGGATTTTTTTTTTTAATTAATCAAAAAAGAAAGAGCTGTACCTTAATTTTCCATTTTGTATAGCATGAAGCTGTAGGTGCTTCACAAAATATCAATCAATCAGTGAGAAGAGAGGAAGTGGAACCTAAAGGTTAATGAGTTAGCAAGGATAGACTTTCTTTGCAATGTAAAAGATTTTCTCTTTTGAAAAGCAATAATCCTGACTGGCATATTATTGATATATGTATTAATACACTATATTGCATTGCCATACTCAAATATAAGGGTTCAACTGGTCAAGTTTCTATCAAAAATGCTACAATTAGGTGACAGGTTTAATACAGGCACATTCTTGGGTTTGTTTTTTTCCATTATACAAGAAAGCTGCATATCTAAATTTCTCTGAAATTTAAAAACAAAGTAGATATGTAACAAAGGAAATATCTGAGCAATGGGCCTAAACAGTCTAATAATCACTGTCATACCTTACAGCAATACTAACAGTAATTTGTCTGTCCTTCCTCCATCATTACACTATTTCATGTCACAGCAATATGTTGTACCAGGTTTGTTGTATTTTAACAATTGCTTGATGTTGTGTATCAGATTAAAAAATACAACTTTTAAAATGTAATTTCTTATGTCTTTTTGGGTTCCTTCACATATTATTGTCATCCATATAGGAAACTCCTGTCAATTCCCAAAGGATATGAGAGACCTAGTGTATCACAAAGACTGACTTTCAGTTATTGTAGTCTGGTGCATCTTGTTTTAATTCAGTGTCTTACTTTTATTTGCTATTTTTCCACTTATTTCTAAGGTTTGGAAATTATTTTTGAAGTTTGCAAATCTCAGCATCTAGCCTTTCCAGGAAAACCTTACAAAAGTCGAAATGCATAAAATATGTTGAGAAATTAAATTACACACTTCAAGATCTGAAGAAATAGAAAGAAACCAGAAAACAAGATGGTTGGGATTTTAAAAGTACATAGCTTTGAATTTAACTTTTCCTCTTCATACACATCCTGCCTATGAAATCAAATTCTTAGAAACAGTGAAGTTAATTACCAGATACAGTATTTCAAAGGCACTTGTAATATCTGTGAAATTTTTAGTGTGAGATTGTTACAAAGGGATACATACCTTACCTGAGAAATTAATCAATTTATGTGTTTGACAGGTATATATGTTCTTTTTTAATGGGCAAAGCTGCTTCTTGTGCTCCTCTTTGCTCAAAAAAAGGCAAAGAGAGTTATGAGTGTCCATTTCTTAGGTGAATGGTTGGTGATGTAATAGTTCAGTTTCTCTCTGAGAGTTGTCAAACAATTGATATATGTCATCCACAAAATTTAGGGATAGGGAGGGTAAAATGATCCTTTTGGCCGACCTGTGTATGTTTTCCTAGGGACTATTTCTATTGCTGGAATTATATTAAATATTATTTTTTTTTCTGTGTTTAGCTTCTTGGCAGTGTCTAAGGTGTGCTATTTCTCCATCCAGCTGAACTTTATGGTCCTCTCTTTGTGTCATCACATTGTGTGAGTCTGGTTTCCTTCAGACCTCCTTCTGCATGCTCATGTAGCTTTTTCACTACACATAGTGCATGCCAGTGGCAACATGAGCATTTCAACAGCTGTGCCCCCAAGTAAACTTGTGACTGTGTTCATTATTACTGGTGTTGACAGACCAAACTTTGTCTGTAGGCAAGAGTAGGCCAGCTGTAAATATATTAAAAAAAAATACAGGCATGTGTCATGATATTGGAGCAGCAGGCATTACACTAAATTCCCATCTGTTTAGTCAATATTGAAGTATACTTTTTAACTTATCTATTTATTTTTATGGGACATAGAGATACAACCTTATCTGATATTTTGTATGCATCATATTCTTGTTGCATTCCACCAAAGAAGAAAAGATGCAGAGCTGCCAACAGGTAGAAACTGGAAAATAATGAGATTTAAGATAACCAGTCCCTCCCTGCTGGAAAGAATAGCAGGCTTTTGCTACCTAAAATAAGTCAGAAATCTGGAAACCTTCTTGCTAATATTGAGATAGAGAGGTCCTTTAGAAGACTTTTGACAGTTTAGCAAATGTGCTAACTTCAAAAAAAGTGTGAACTTCATTATTACACTTCCTGCTATTGTGCCCCTTTGTGACAAAACCAAATTATTGACCAGACCAGATCTTCTGACATTCTGGTTCTAGTCCTAAAGAGATGAACTTGGCAGGGATTCTCTTACAGCCATATTCTCTGTATCCAAAAGCAGGCAGTGATTCTCTGTAAATTATCTGCCTCTCTCTGCCCTTTCCAACAGAGGAAGAGAGACATTTTCTCTCTCGTAAATTGACTGCAAGGCAAGCTTAGTGTGTTCAATAGTACTCTTTATGGAGAGTACCCAATATTTTATATTGACAGAACATACTCAAGGGCAAGGGCTGATTAAAGCTAAACAATTAGGAGCAAGACATTCAAACAGTGCAAGGCTTCTTGTCTGTCCATGGCACTGTGTGACAGGGATGGCTCCATGCTCAGAAGCTGCTCTGAACGCACAGTCTAGGCTGCTGCACTGAAATATGGATTTTCTGAAACCCTGCTTGTCTGGCAATGGCTCCTTCACCTGCATAATAAGATTAGCAGAGCCACTTGAAGGACAGAGAAGCTTTGCCACTCAAGCAAAGATTAGCATCTTTTCCACTGGCAAACACCTGAAATAGATAAATCTTTTCTGAAAAAGGAGACGCACACACAGTACAAGAACCATGCCAAATTTTTTAGTATCTGTAAGGTCCTGGTTTTCACTGGGATTGTTCACTTAAGAACAAATCCTGTTCACAAACTTGGTTGAACTATAACAACTAATGAATAATTAATATTTAAATGCAGTTGAACTTGAAAATTTATATCTAGAGAAACTACTCCAAAATGTCTCAGTTATTAAGGTAGATGGGAAACTCTGCTCCACCAAACCACTTCTGCCATAAGTCTGCAAGAGAAAACTCACAAACCCACAAAGCTCATTTTCCCTGTACTGGAAAATGAAATAGACCTTGAAAGATTACAGATAAAATAAAGATACAATAACTACAATCATGAATAAAAATAACAAAGCAATTTCACTCTGATACTAGGTGACATCAGCTGCACTTGTTTTATGAATAGCACATATTTGGATACTTTATGCCAGTATCAAAAGTAACAAAACCTAAAAGAAAGCAGAAGTATATTGCTTTATGAATGTGTCCTGAAGCAATTTGCTTTTATTATGTCAGCATGAGTTACTGAAATTAGCTGGAATGTCAAGAGACTTTAAAAATAGGGAAAATACAGTGAGCTATTGTCAAAACAGTTCTATGGTGAATTCAGGGGTTTCTGGTCAGTCACTCCTTTTTCCACTTAGACTCTTCCTAGGTATAGGCAAACACTGAGGTTTTCTCTGCTAGTTTAGGTCAGTAGTGACCTGCAATGAACTTTCCCTGACCAGAGTTTCTCCTGAGCAAATCTTGCCACTCACACAAAATTACTTAGTGGTTTTGGGATCTGGATATATATAGACAAGGGGATTAATGGAGACTACTACCAAGCTAATTTAATGTGTACCATAAATCAGAAGTGAAAGTTAGTCTCCTGAGGGGTGAAAAAGGACCTAGTGCATTAAAACGCTTTGATACCTTTGATCTTAGTTGTTTGTAAAATGAAGTATTTTCTAAACACCTTTAAACTGAAACTGAAAGATACACCACTGAAATTAACCCCAGTCTTTCTAACCTTTATTTCTTAGTAAATGTGTGACTTCAATGCTGTCCTAGATACAGATATGTAATTGTTTCACAATGTTCAAAAATCCTTATCTGAAATCTGGTTTTATGCCTAATGAGTGCAGAATCATTATTTTCTTTCAATAGTTCTCTACTTCTGCGTACAAGAAGACTGTTTTACTCCCAGTTAGACAGCTAATGGTCTCCAGTTTTCCTTCAACTGATACAATGTGAGATAAGAAAAGACTATATACACCCTTGCCCTTGAGCAGACTGTGCAGCCATGTAAGTGAGGGACATTCTGAGGTTAATGGAACTGTCAATTTAATATTACCATTCCACATTCTATGATTTCTGCTTGCAATTATCTACATGTGTTGTTTATTATAAAATATCTAAGTTATTAATAACAATTACATTTAATACTGCCATGCAATCACACATATACATATTTAGCCTTCAAATTGCATTGCTCTTTTATTTTAATTGACTCACTCTTACAGGTTTTGTATTTTGTTTTTTTTTTAATGGCTGGCTATATTTCAAACAGCTTCCATATTAATACACTTTGGCCTATCCAAATACTCTTTGTTTCCATTGTCATTTATTTGAATCTGATTCATTTTTTTCCCAGTTATCCCAATTTGGGAAGCCTCACTAAGTATTTCAGCTGTTGATAGAATATTTGATTCTGTCTTTGTTGCATATGTGAATAATGGCCTTTATATATAGCTTTCATAACATGCTTTATAAAATGCCAAAATGAAGCCAGCAATACTGAATATATATATATAAATATATTTTTTTCCATGTGAAAAAAATTCAGAAAAGTCAACCCCTACTGAGCTTACAAAAACATGAATGTCAGTTCCTAAACTGCTTGACTGAGCAGTCTCAGTGAGTCCATACAGCTACTCATGCTTGCTTCTGTGGATTGCACTGCAGCCCCAGCATCACAGGTACCACTGTCAGACTCAACCCTCCTCTTTGATGTCCTTTGCTTGGAAGGTGCAAATCTACTGGAGACTCAAATAAATGTGATGAAGCATCTCATTTCCTCTGCTTCCACTTCCGTGGTGATACCATCAAAGCTATGACCTCCAAGGGAAAGTGAATAAATGCCACCTACACAACATTACTCAGATGTTGATATATTTGTGATGACTTCAAGTATTTAAAAGACGAACATTTAATTTTAAGGGTTTTTTAATCTGTATAGACTGTGATGTACAGGGTGATTCAGAGTATGACTCAGAATGCCTGAGCTGAAGCAGTTAAGCACCTAATTTTAGGTACAATCCAGCTGGCCTCAGTCTAGGCTGGTTACACACCTCCTTAAGATAAATGTTTCAGATGGTTTTAGATGCGTCATTTAAGAATTTCTTCCCCACCAGCTGATATAATGGCTAATTTATAATGATAGCTTTTAAATGACTAAATGAAACAGATGAGCTGATGTCCTTAGACACCTAAGTTAGATGCCCAAAGTTAGGATATATGACTGTCAGTTCAGCTGTTTCCCTTTAGGTAGGCAAAAAGGCCTCTCTGAGGATCACTTAAGAACAAGAGACTTTCTTTAGGAAATCTCTGAAAAGACCAAACTTCTGCCAAGGGAAAACACAACATCAATAATCAGCTTCAATTACAATGAAGATATCCTTCTACTTAATTCTCCCAAAGTACCTAACATTTTTAAAGTGCTCAGACTAAGAACTGTGTAAACTGGGAATTGAGTCAGGGAATTCCGATGATAGTTTTTGTTACAGACTTTTGATAGCCCTTTTATTGACTTAGACTCAAAAGTACCAAAGGAATGAAGATGAGGTTATAAAAAATATAATTTCCTAAACAGCTTTTTTTTCATTCTAAACTGGAGGAAGAATAGAATTATTAATTTCAGGCTGCGCTTGGGGAGCAATTTCAACTGGTAGACCTCACACCTTTTTGAGGGAGATGAAGAAGTTGTTTGTGGAGACATTTCACTGTAAATTCATCTGAGAAATTTAGGTTGATTTGTTAGGATGAATTATGAGCAAATTTTCTATGGAAATGTAATTCTGGACAAGAAAATTTTCCTGAGAAGGACATAATTGAAATGCAATCATAGAATCATAGAATCATAGAATCATAGAATCATAGAATCATAGAATCATAGAATCACAGAATGGTGTCCTGGGTTGGAAGGGACATTAAAGATTGTCCAGTTCCAAACCCAGTTTCACAGAGGACAATATGCAAGATAGCTGAATAACAGCTCCTGGAAGGTGTTACAGCAGTTCTAGAGGAGAAAATGTCTTGCCAAATTGGAAGAAAACATTTTGAAATTTCCAAATTAAGACTTCTGTAAAATAATTTTAGCAGTGAAAAAAAATTATCTCATTTTGAGTTTTTACCTCAATATATATGGAAGACAGCTATTACTTTTGCTAGTAATTTATTGCTGTTGGTTATTGTTTCTTGACTGACTTTTAACATTTTATAAGAGGAAAGGGGCATTGTTATTGCCATTGCACTGGCAGAAAAATTGAAACCTGATTTGAAGGGCACTCCCCAAGGTTATTGTAAAGATCACTGGGGAAATTAAAAAACCTTGCAAAAGTTTAGAGATATTTTTGTTAGGGCATCTGTGTCTTGAAATGCTCTACAGCTCTTAGTTAAAATAAAATTGTATTACATAACCTGATTGATTTCAGGAGTTAGTAAGTGACTGATTTTCTGTTCCCTTGGTAAACAATAATTCATGAAAACTGATTGACTGAGATTTTACAGTGCTACTGAAAGGAGAAACCAGTGCTTGAAACTTTTTACAAATGAAAAGGACAGCATATAAGGAAAAAATGTTATACAAGGTGAATAGTATTCAAAATATAATAATATTTAGAAATCTCGGCTTATTCTTTTGGAGTAAATAATATTAAATGAACTGATAAGAATAAAGGCCACTACTTCCTTATATGTGGAAAGAAAATACACAGCAACATCCCGAATAAACCCAAATCAGTAAATTTATGAATTCATGTATGAACAGAAAATACCTGACATCAAAGCCATTTGTAATTACAGACTATTTACAAGGAGCTGGATAAAAAATGAAGACAGATTAGAAGTTCTAGGAAATACACCAAAAGTTTTGTCAGTTTGTGCTGGTTTTAAAGGCTATTTTTCAGGAACAGACTTGTGTTTGAGTTCTTATGAAATGCAGGTATCATCATTTCTTTAAACAAGCTATTCATTTTAAACTGCAATTGGCATCACTGTCAGCACTAGCAGCTTAAATAATAAAAAAACCCCAAAAAATGAAGGCCCTAATCAAGCACATGAAATGAAAATATCTTGGATACTTTAATTTTACTGTGAAAAACCAACATGTGGTTATGCTCATTATATATATATATATATATATACATACATATATACACACACACACACATATATATATAAATATATATATATATACACACACTCTGTTGCATCACTATGGCCAGAAGAATGAATTTCATAACTCTTTATGCAGCAGCATAACAGGAAAAATTGCTTCCTCTTGATAGGATATGAAAATCTAATAAGCCTGTTTCAGCGGTGTATTTGTCTCACCTAACAATAGACACCATTAACACAGAAATCTACATTTGAGTTAATCACTTTAGGCACAATTAGCATTCTCCTGACCCACATTAGATGTCTACTTTGGGATGAGATGAAGTCTGAATATAAACCCAAAAGGGTATTTGAAGATGGAAGTAAAAGCACATACTGTGATCATAGAATTGTATCCCTGGGAGAGAGAACATTTCCCCCTCTTATAAAATTTTTAAGAAAAGTGTAGGAAATTAACATTGAAAATGCAGATGTGAGTATGAAAGTTTTTCAGATATCTACCATCTAAAAATAGTTAATATCAATATTTTTCCTTTCATATAAAGATTAAGATTCAGCACAACAATTATTTCTTAGTTTTCAGTAGTTGAGATTCTGCAAAGCTTTGTATGAGGAGGTTTCACAGATGATTTAACATCACCTTGAAAATATAATACACTACTTCATAATGTAAAGGGTGCCATGAAATATTCAAATACCAATGGATTAAGATGGAAAATACCTAACGACTTTTCTTGTGGAATCACATCTCAGCTGTTTTGGATCCATTTTAAATCTTAAGACATCTACCTAACACCATTATCACTGAAAAAAATGATGCAATAGTTACATCTGTACCCAAATTGCTTTAACCAGGTCTTGAATTAAAACCCACTTGTATTATTACTGCAGAATATGAATTCCAATATATCTGTAATGGCAAAATCTGCTGAAAAGCTATTAACCAGAAGAATTACTTGGCTGAGCAAACTAACCTACTAAGCAATTTTGTGAAAATTAAAATTCATTTCCTACACAGTATAGTAGCTAGTTCACTATAGCCCCAGTAAATAGCTTTTTCTGTTGATGTTTCCCCTTTTTAAATTGGGAGATGCAGTCATCCTATTTCTTTCAGTTCAAGAGCCTTAATACCAGCTGAGCAAAAGTTCTGGGGATTTGTGAGACACATTTGGGTTTTTATTTCATAATTGCCCACCTGGTAAAACCAATTTAAACCAAAACAACAAAACTCACTTTTCACAGCCTTTCTTCATATTCCAAAAAAAAAAAAAAAAAAAAAAAAAAAAAAAAAAAAAAAAAAAAAAAAAAAGGGGGGGGAAAAAAAAAAAAAAAAACATTTTTTTATAAAAAAAAAAAAAAAAAAAAAAAAAAAAAAAAAAAAAAAAAAAAAAGAAAAAAAAAAGAGAGAGAGAGAGAGAAAAGAAAAAGACTGATTTTTGCTTAGAGATCTCACAGATGGAAAAGTCAGTCATAGTCATTATTTGAGTACTATTATTCTGATTAAGATGATAGTGCTGCTGTGGCTATTTAATCTGTCTTGAAGATTCTTTCAGTATTTTGTGAAAAGATTACCCTGCATAATACAAGCAACCAGCTTCTGCTAAGGAGCTGTGTATCACAGATTGACAGGTTATCTCTGGCACAGACATTTTCACTCTGTAAGAACTGGATATCAAAATAAGCATCAGCTGTTCAGTAGCTTCATATTTTTCTAATAAGTAAGAGGTTAATGTGGGTAGAAAGTGATGTGTGTTGGTTAATCATTTCAGAAAAGATCTAGAAGTATCCAAAGCACAGTTATATTTGTGATTAATGTGACGGGAGGGGACACAGCAGAATTGAGGAATGCTGCAAATCTTTTCAGTTATTATTATTTAACTGTTTATTTTCATTATGCTTTTGAAAATAGCCATAAAATTAATAAAGTGAATGTTACTTCTTGCCAGCTGAAGTTACTCCTTGCCAACTGAAGTGTTCACAGAGACTGACCTAAATGTCCAGAAAGTATCTCTCATAAAGAAATAATAGCTCTAATAAAGAAATTTTGGAAATACCTCAATGAAAAGGATTCAGACTGCCTTGAAAATTATGTGCCTTAATGATTCAAAAGCATTACTAGTTTTTTCAATTACTGTAACCTCAGAGATTAATTTTCTCCATTGAAAATCAGCCCACAGTATTCCTGTCTTAAAGTTTGAAATACCTTTGACTCCTAAGAGAAATGGAAAATTATTTTCTTTTCATTGTACCTGGGAGATGTTATGTAGTGTATTACAAAATGGGAGAAAAAAATGTTTAGAGAAGGCATTAGGGAAATAAAAGTGTTTTTCAACTAAGATGTATGCAATTCAAACAATAGTACTGCATTTGGCAGATAATTAATCAATGTCTTTTGAACTCTGAAAATAAATTTAGAAGAAGCAGATATGTTGTGCCTTGTTACAGTTAAAACTGTAACTGTTTGGTGGTTGCTTTTTTGTTTTCTTTTTCAGCCTTTGCTTAAAGACTTTTCTTCAAAGGCAGTTTCCTAACTGTGTACTCATAACTATGTACACGTGGATAGGCATGAGGAAACCATACAGCTGTTCACCTATATACTACAAGGATTTTTTTACTGATTTGTATTACTTTATTTCCAATAAATGCTTTTAGCTAAGGTTGCCTAAAATTTTGTCTTTAAGACCCTGCTCTGAATGGCCAATTATTGCCATATTTAAACTGTTCAGGAAAATTCCAGCAAAAATAGCTCACTAGTTTTCCAATTTTAAAGAAAGACATTTTTCTCTTTCTTTTTTCTCCATTAATGTGCTATTTTGAAGCAGTTAACTGGAATATTCTTGGTATTTTTGTATAAATCTCTCTACACTTTACAATGGTGTCTTTGTATGGGTCCAAATGAAGCTCCAGATAAAATCTTGGCAACAAAAAGCTGTAGCAACAAAACAATCACACACACACACAGAGAAACATTGTCTTCCCGTTGATTTTGTTGGGGGGTTAAAAAATTTTTATTGGAGTTAACAAATTTCTACTAACTACTAATATAAGTTTAGTATTATTCAAATATTTTATATTTGTATCTGCTTTATCTGTTCCTCCTCTTTTGTTTCCTTCCTCCAGGCCCTTGCACATGGTGTTTAAGGCAGCAGGTGCAGGGACCTGTGGACCTACAGCAGTAACTGTGTAGATGGTTCAGTCAGCCTGGTGTGTCACTGTCAGAAAGGGACAGCACAGGATCACAGTGACAGGAAATTAGTTACTTTCTTTTACAGGTGTTACTTGAGAAAAAAGAAAGAAAGAAAGAGAGAAAGAAAGAAAGAAAGCGAAAGAGAGAAAGAAAGAAAGAAAGCGAAAGAGAGAAAGA
Organism: Hylia prasina; assembly: GCA_013397195.1. NCBI lineage: Eukaryota > Metazoa > Chordata > Aves > Passeriformes > Sylviidae > Hylia > Hylia prasina. The sequence continues at coordinate 422,707 of VYXD01002344.1, forward strand.
AAGAAAGAAAGCGAAAGAGAGAAAGAAAGAAAGAAAGCGAAAGAGAGAAAGAAAGAAAGAAAGCGAAAGAGAGAAAGAAAGAAAGAAAGCGAAAGAGAGAAAGAAAGAAAGAAAGCGAAAGAGAGAAAGAAAGAAAGAAAGCGAAAGAGAGAAAGAAAGAAAGAATAATTAGCACATAATATTCAAATCAATATTTTGGCTCTAAAATCTAACCTTTTTAAGAAAGAAAGAAATTAAAAAATATTAACTGAATGAAATAGAGAAAAATCATTAACAACTACAAGCAGATGCTTTTTTTTTTTGGCAGCCACATCTTAAAAATGTAGCATGTTACCAGGCTAACTGTTCTGTCCAATTGCTTTAATTTTCTTCTTAACAGAAGTATTTTTTCAAAGCCCTATTCCAAGCCTCTGGGGAGATCTTTTCAGGAAAAATAGAAGTGAACTTTTAAAATAAATAGTTTTTTGTATCCATGGTTGAAAGTTGTGGTATTATTCATTTACAGTAGTTCATAATATGTTAGGCTTTAACTGTACCAATAGAAAGAAAATTGTGATCCCAATCAAAAATTTGCCTTATGGTAAAAATGGGGAAAGATTTTAATGGCTCTACAGATTATGACAGCCTAGTGTTGACAAACTATACCTGCAGTTCAGTTAACACTGCTTAACTCTGGTCACACAAACATTTGTAGGCTGAGTCTACTCTCTTCTGCTGGGTGCCCTCATGTCCTCAGCACTTAGGAAGAGTGCTCAGTGATTAATTTCTTCCTGTGGCACCCACTCCACGTGTACATGTGCAAGCCTGTGTATGGAGAAGACAGTGCTTCATTATGGAGCTTGAGTAGGGCTAAATTGTCCCCTGCTCAGGGGAACTTGTGACTGTTTCTCAATTTAGTAAAATAAACATAGTTTTAGAGCTTAGAAAGAGTCTTTAAGTGGTTAAGTATAAATGTAAGTATTTGTAGGATTAAAACCCAAGAAGAATAGAGTAAATTAGATGGAAAGTAAAATAACTGTTTGCAAGGTTAGGCTGTATGTTCTAATAACAGTAATTCTAGGCTAGAATGTTCTAGTAACACATTCTTGTCATGTTAGAGGTATATAACTTGTTTTTCCATGCCAACACTTCAGACATAATCTTTCAGAAGGGTTCTCATTTACCTCTGACTTTAAATTGTAAAATGACAAAAGACTTTCTTTTTGCACATTAGATGTTCTTGATAAGTTTTTTGGTTTTTTTAAAGAGAACCAATCAGTGTGTTGAAATAACTGGAAATCTACTACATCACATAATATTCAATCACCATTTAGCAGATAAATAATGGAGATGAAAGTTTCTTCATTTTCACTATACATCACTCCTTGGTCAAGTTTGCCGCTTCAGCAACTCTCTGAAAAAGATATGTCTTGCAGCATGCCCTCAAGGGCATTTGTTTTGGACTATTTCAGATTAAAGAGACTCTACTGAGAACACTGCCAAGAATACGTTCTCTTTTACACCTAGAAGGATCCAGCTTGAGTGACATCTGACACAAGTTGTGCTTGAATAGGTCTTGTAAGGGATATATGCCTGAGAAGATGGCAATGGTTTTACAGATCAGTCCAGAAAAGGCACGGTCTTTAGCCTTCATGGCCTTGTCTGGATGTCCATCAGGTAAGACAAGTGATTAAAATAGTCTTTACTGCTGTTTAACTTTATGCACAAATAAGATGCATATCTCTTCAGTCTCTCTAAACTTTTCCTATCACTCTGCTTATGTTCTCCATTGAATCCTAGCCAATTCTCTTTCTCAGAAAAGACACTTGGCACTCATAGTAACTAAGAATAACCTTATTGCCTTATTAAAAGGAAGTTGCTGCAACATCCTTAGCAATTACACAGTGCACCAGAAGGCATAATACCTAAAGGTCAAACACTAATTGCTGTTACAGGAGGGATTAGCCTGATCAAACATAGATACCTAAGGTATCTATCTAAAAGGTATCTACAACTGAAGTAGTCACCTGCCGGATAGAAGAAACAGATATTTTTCGGCTGTTGTTTATCTGACCTATTTCAGTCAGTTGTGTTAGTTGGTTACTCTTGTCCTGAAGAACTTTGGATTCTTTCTATTGACACTTGAGAGAAACTTCAGTATATAGTCACATGGAGGCATCAGCCTATCTAAAGGTAGATGGGGTAAATCCTGTGCTGATGAACGTGTGGATCAGAGCAGGCTGTAGAGTCAGAGGAAGTTCTGTGTGATTACGCTGAATACTTTCATCTGGAAATGGTGGAAAGAAGTATCTTTCTAGCTTCCTAGAAACAACTGAGTTAGTGGGTACTCTGCCTTTGAAACTTGAAATTGACTTTTACAAAACACCCTTTCAAATTTTGTGAACTTTAAATTAAATGAATTTTCAACTTTAACTGGGTTGATGTTTCTACAGACGCAGTAGCTCTAAAATATTAATGTATATTGTCTTTTTAAAACTTCAGAGCTTCAGAGTTGCTTCATTAGCGCTTATACACAGGGGTCATCTTCATAGTCAGAAAAGGAAAAATAAAAGCCAAAACATTCAAATTAGAATATCTTAGAGCATTGAAGCAAAATTTTTAAAAAAATTCAGCCATGAATACTTACCAAGTTTTTCATTGTTTTAAGCACCCAAGTTTGAAAATAGAATATAGTTTGCCTGTTGGTTTGTGTAAGGACATTTCATTGGGGTAATTTCTGTGTCAGTTATACAGTTGTTCAGATCTTGATTGTATGAAACTTATTCTTTCTGAAACTTAAACTTTGTAGGAAATACCTTACATTTAACCACAAAATCTTCAGCAGAACTTCGAATCAGCAAATTCTGATTATGCGTTTATGGTAATTCAGAATATATGGTAATTCTGCCATCACACAGTTTGATTTACATGTGTGTTTTCTGGTCTATGGTATTCTAGAAAGATGGAGCAATAACACAAATTAATCTCCCATAAATTCCTGGAGTCAAGGAAAACATGGGAATTTCATAAGGTTTTTACTGGTTCTCTAAAGGAATGTTAATCTTAACTAATTTAAAGGAAGAAAATGGACTTCCTTGTCCATTTGCAAAACTAGATATTATAGTCAGTGGTTTCAGGAGTAAACATATTCAAATAATTGACAACATAAAAGATCAAGTAAATGTGATTAGTATTTTACCTTGCTTTGATATCTGGGACAATACCTGTAAATAATGCTATCTTCTAACATGATAACCCCCTTGTGTCATTATGTAACATTATAATGTGCATATATATGTGTATATATGTGTGACATTAACTTACCAGGCTGAATTGTTTTTATAATTCAAAAACTATTTTAGATATAAAGTGAAGTATCGAGATTTATATGGATGTGGACCTGTAAGTAGATCTAAACCACATTCAATGGTAATGATTCTTCAGCCATATACTCTGTTATCAGTAGGATTTCAGACTGGCACACTCATGAGAACTGTGGCTGTTTATAGAATTTCACTCTTTGCTATGTATTAGCATCAAGAAAAGGACCAATATACTGATTTGTTCTTATCCTTTCCTTTTTTCTTTCTCTTTTCATGTTTGTTTTACCTTATGAAAACATATCTAATTTCATTTCATACAATAAAATAATGAAACAATGAAATAAGCCAAAATTTGATGACTGATAGAGGGAAAAGGAAAGAAATCATGTAAAAAAACCCAGTTATTATTTTCTAAGGAGGCCACTGCTGGCTAGGTAGAAAATTACACAGTATAATTTAAAATAATATTTTCTTAAAATCTCATTACTCTAAGGCTAAACATACTAATACTAAGGCAACCCAAAATTTGTAGGTTTGGTTTATGTCATATTAGACCCTAGGACCAACTAATTTTTAATTTATGAAGTTTTAACAATCTTATCACAAAATAAACTAATTATAAATCTTGTTAGTCAAATCAATTTCATTTGTAATATTATGCTTTTTAAAGCATTACAGAAAACTTCAAAAATATAAAAATTCATTGTGAATCAGTCTGGAAAAGGATGCATTACAAAAGACATATTATTAACTATTTTCATATGCTTAGGAGGAATATATGTTGTTTTACAGAATTGTTAGTAATTCTTTGGATGAAGAAAGATAATTTAGGTTAGGAAGAGGGGTTTTAAACCATCTTTTGACGTTTTGCTCTGGTTGATTCTCTGCCCCTTGTATAAATTAGAAAAGTCTAGAGACAACAGTAAGAATAAAGATATCTTCCTTTTCAGTTGTCACCTTTGACTGGAAGAAGTTACAGTATTAACTAACATTACTAACATTATCAATTTTTTTATCTGTAGTGGATGCTGAAATTAATTTTAATTCAGCTGTGAGTTACAGGAGAAACATAAAATGTTACTTTGTCTCAGAAAATGAGGCCTTGATGATTTTTGTGGCTCTCTCTATAAAATTTACATTTAAAGAAGAAGTAGAAGAAGTAACATCATGAAATGAACCACTCATTCAATATTGTTAGTGGCAGTGTCTTTCACACACTTTCACTTCCAGGAAAACAGTATCAGAATAAGCAATCCTTACAAGTTTGTCTTTGTACAAAAATAGATTTATTGTGAGAATTTAAGTGGGCTGTAGCTCTCAGCATCCTTTAACACCATAGCATAGGTAGACCAGGTTGTTCATCACCATGCAGCGCCACATGTGTGTGTCTTGTTTTAAAACATGACTGACAAATCTGACTTGTGTGTCTACTTGCAGAAGAGGGCTCAACAGTAATGGAGTTCCGTCTTGGAATAATTTCCTTGAGACAGCTCAATAAAAGAATAGATCTAGTTTGTAGATATGTAGATATGTGGTGTGGACATTTCTACAACATTATTGGAGGACATCAGCATACTCTGTATAAGTCACTGTATGCCCTCTGCAAAGTAACAGATCATAGGTCATGATGATGAGATGATGTGGTCAGAACAGCATTTATGTCTGTAAACTCACCATATAAGCAGTAGTTTTAAATTATTGCATTTAAAATTATCTTCAAAATAAGTGAATGCAGAAATAAAAGTGAGTTTCTATCTTGCTTCAAGATGAGCGTGATGGAATACCAGTTATAGTACGATATGTTTCTGAATATTATGTCCAAAGAGCAAAAAGGGGGATTTATTCTTTGTAAGCATTCAGTAAATGCAGCAAAGAATTTTGCAGTCTGTATCTTGTTATCAGCAGAAAACTAGGGGTTGTTTAATTCTATAATGAAGAAACTACTTCAGACTGCTTATAGTTACTCTAATGTCTCTGTCTCTAATGACATGCTTTAAAACTGTAGTTGATTGTATTATAAGATCTTGAGTAATAGGGCAGCAGTTTTATTTTGGCTCATGGATCAGGATGAGAAAAATCAATTTCTGTCAAGAAGACAGAACTAGTAGTGTAGAAGAAAAATCTCTAAATACATACATTGGCTTTGTGACAGCAGAAAGTTAAAGAGGAATCAAAACATAGGGACATGCATATTGTATACTACACTACAGATACGACACATCAGAAGGAGTTTAGTTTCACTGTCTGCTGAAGCAAACAAAGTAGAATAACAAAGACAATTGTACTTCAATGTGATGGAGAACAGGGTCGTGTCTAATATCTCAATGAAAACGTAATTTAAAAAAAACCCTTTAACTCAATAAAAAAAAACCCTCCACAATAATGATATCTGCAAGTGATAATTTCCTTTGTGATTTAATTATTGTTCACTATTGAGCAATTCATCCTGTTTGCATTTCAGCTTCTGGAGTTTTCCCTGGCTCGTGTACTGGAGGAAACATTACTGGTACCACAGCAGGTGGCACTATTTCCTTCATATTCATGCTGAATTAGTCTCTTCAGATACAGAACACACAAAATAATTGAAAATATTGTATTTCATGAGGCCTGTGGAATTGTGTTCATAACAAGGTCTGTTGGCTGAAGAGCAACTTGAGGGTCTCTGAGTCATTACTATTCCAGTACCTTCCCAGGATACTGCTGAACTGGTCTTCAGATATGTAGTTAACTAATTTAAGAACAAGGATAAGGACAGCTAGGAAGTGGATTGTAGGTACAAATTGCCTCCTTTCTCTTTTTTTTTTTTNTCTTTTTTTTTTTTTTTTTTTTTTTTTGAGAAAGTATCACGTCCTTGGGTTGCTATTTCTTGGAACAGATGTGAGAAAAGACAAATTGGAAAGTACCTGAGGTCCTGCCTTGTAGGGAGATAAAAAAGCCACCTGTCTGGGTGTCTTTGATGCAAGCAAGACTAGGAAGCATCTCAAAGGTGCCTTGGTAAAAAAAGAGTCTTTTCATTGGGGGTTTAAAGAGCCTCAATCAGTAATCTCATAATTTTCTGTCTAAAGCTAGAGTTTATGGCAAAGCCAATTTTTTCCACAGTGTACCTGTCCTGGTTTTACTTTATATCTTCCACATGGATGAAAAACTCTTAAGGCCAGAAATGCTTGTGTTGCATGTTTAAAATGAGTGACGCCCAACTATCCTAAACCCTAAAATACTGAAGCTTTGATGCTAAAGTGCAGGGTATGGAGTGTGTTGTGTGATTGATACAAATGTTGTATCTTGTCATGGCCAATTCAGCCCACCCAGGGGTGGGTGGGAATAATTCCTATCATACCATGACAAGATAAGCAGGATAGTAAATAGGATAAATGTCTTTTCAGGACTAGGAGCTTCTATTCTGTTTGATATGTGCAAGTGTTTTGATAATTAATTGCATGGAAACTCGATTTAATTTTTCTCTTTTTTTTGGACCTAAAGCTGTGACTATGAGCACAGGAGATTAAATGTGTGGTGGTTATCTAAGAAGAGATTGTTATGCAAGGGTGAGGCATCTGGTACCATTAGGACAAATTGCATTTGCAGAATTTAATTATTTCATTTAGCAGTTTCCCATTTTGTATTTTCCATACTTACCTTTATTGAAAATGAGAAGTATAGAATGGATTACATCAAATTATTGAAATTAAGTAGATCAAAATTTAAGATATTTATGTCCAGGATCAAGTAGCAGATAAAACAACTAGGCCAAGATGTGTCCTGAGGTTTTACCTTTCCAGCCAAGGCTTTCTGCTTTTCCTGTGCCTTCTACATGAATTAGTTTAGCTGCATTTTCTTCTTCCAACTTGATAAATATATTGCTCTAGAAAAGAGAGAGAAAATTAATTAAATTGACAGTTATAAACCCATTCTGGGGTAATGGGTGTTGAGTTGTTATTAAGTGAGGTAAGGCTTTGAGCTAGTATATTCTGGAGTTCTTTTTGTGTAGACATTTTTCGGTTGTCAAAATGAAATTAGTGATTTTGTTTGCTTTGAAAAAGACAAATTTGTTAGAATCATAATGTCTATTGTATCAGAGGTTTCTACTGTCTATCAAAAGCTGCATTCTTTTGGTACAAATATTTTGCAGTGGATAAAAGCAATTTTAAAGCATCTAAAAAGTAATGTTAGAAAAATTATTCTACTAATCAACAGGTTGACTCTGAAAGCACCCACTGAATTAATTTTCTTAAGAATACATTTGAACTGAAAGTTGTTTGTTGTGGAGACTTGAATTGCATTTTGTCTGTGGGTCTAGCTGCATACAGAGTCATCAATCTTATTAAAAAGGAAAGTTTTCAAATCAGAGGAATTTAGCTTCTGTGTATGATGTACTGCGATGTAGTATGAAACAAAAATAATGTAATTTGGCCAAATGTTGCACAAACTATGCTTCTTATTCCATAAGTAATACAATGATTAAGAAGTGCAAACTCTCATGGCAATAAAAGCTTGTAGATCAGCAAATACTTGGCTCCCAAAATCCAAGTGAGTCAGCTCTAACAACCATGAGGATGACATTTTTGGGAGTTGGCCTCTGGACATGGTGCTGAGGAAGCATTGGTGCTTCAATGTGGTTTGCTATACCCTGATTACAGCAGGGAATTGACTCTTTTGCCTGTCCTTTTAGTGGGAATTAGCCATGTGGCCTCAGTTTAGAAGCATGCTTAGTTCACAAAATGTCATACTGGGTTCTTCCCTTGTCACACTGGGTACAGGAGCTGTGCCAAATGACAGACTTACCATCAGTTGCTCCTTGAGGCATCTGGAGCCAACGGAGCACAGTGATACGGGTCAAAATCTGCTCAGAACAAGTTCTTTTATTTATGTCACACTTCTGTACTCCCTAGGGCTGGGCTAACAAAAATGGTAATGACTCAGTGACAGAGAGATTAGGGCTGTTAAATGAGGCAATGCACATCACCTCTAACAATTTATAGCAATGTCTTCAGTCCGAAATGGAGTACTTAGCTGAGTGGTTTTGGACAGGTAACAAAGCCCTCCTAATTAAAGACACTGATCAGTGCACTGTTGGCGTTGCTGCTGAACAGTGGAGACTTTCTTTCCTTTACCTAGCATTCCCTTGATGGTTTTTAAAATGGTGCCTTTGCCTAGATATCTTTGTTCTGTGTAATAAGTGGAGGGGGATGGATAGCCCCGAAATATGATTTATGTCAACTTTCAACTTACCTCCTTCCACTGGTGACAGGGGGAGTTGGATGACTTAATTAGACTGGACATCTAAACTGCAGTTGGCAAAGTTAGTAGAGATGGTGCTCTCTCTAAATGACAGCAATCTAGAAAAATATCAATTTTATCTTAAAAGTAGATAGGATAATTCAATATTTCTGAATTGATCTTACTAAGGTTAAAAATGACAGGAATGAAAAAGAGGCAGAGGCTCCTCAAAACTATGGAGAATACTGCACTGGGATATGGAGAATTTTAAACAGAATTGGCCAAGAAAATAACTAAGATGTGGTATGAAATTAATCAAGTCATATGCAATCCTGCAGGAGAAAAAACTTAAAATGAAATAATATTAGAAGAGATGAAATGTTTGTGCATTTTATGTGGATGATTGTATTTAAAAAAATAGCAGAGGCTGTAATGAGCAGTAATTTCAATCAGAGCTTCAAAAGCAGTACTTGAGTTGCTGAATAGCAGTTCTAAATATGGTAAACAGCAAAAGAGCCATCTCCTCTACGGTAAAATTAAAAAGGTTCATTGAAGCTAAAGATGCTATAATGACTAACATCAGCTGAAGAGCTGCCCCATGAAGTTTATCAGTTCCATATTGAAATATAAATTGAAAGACATGTATAATAATTACTTCTGTTGCTTCCTGTCAGACAATATTTAAACCTGCATGCTGTATCAAAAGGCTACCTCATCCAGAAGGGTCTGAGAAGGAAGTCAATGTGCGGAGGGGAGGAAAATCAGAAGAAGAAAATAATTTGTCTATTTTACAGGTGGAAAGAAAGACAAACTAATCCTTATTCTTCACAGCAGATTTTGCATAGAGTGCTTCAGCATGGACTTTGATTATGCACTAACACATCCAGGCTAATCTTCAAACAAATAGTAGTAAAAGAAAAGGATGCAGGCATTAGCATCAGATTTGCCTAAACCACTTAATAATCATGTTTCAGTGCTCTGAACAAGCTGCAAGCTTGAGAGTAGGGAGTGACAATAATTAGGCATCATTGTCATAGAGGCAGATGCCAGTCTGGAAAGTTATCACAGAATGAATCAGATTAAGCTTTTGCAGCTTGGCTAGTGGAAAGGGATATTAGAGGACATGTTGGTGGCTTTTGGTTACAGCAAATGGCAAAATTACTTACTTTTTGCATTACTTCATGAGGAAGGATTTTGTTTATGAATACCCCGTCCCTTATAATGAGGAGACATTGACTTTTACTTCCTCAGTTCTTGACATCCACATCTCATCTTTTCTGTCTTCAGTCGTACCCTTTACACTTACAATTTGTGGCTTTATATGTGTGTGTATACACACACACACACACACACACACACACACACACACACCCCCCCCATATATATATCTGTATACAAACGTATATGCATACACATATATGGATATAAGATATTGGTTTCTCTACATATCTTGGAGTGATCCAGTCTTTACAGAAAACAATTTTTAAGTGGACCTCTCACATTCCTTAAAGACATAACATTAGGGAAATAAATGAAACATAATCATAACCCCCTTCCCTGATTAAGATCGTGAGAACAGTTGGCAACATGTATCCTTTATGTAATTAGTTCCTCACTAACCATGGAAAGTATTCTTTTTGACTTAAAATTTTCTTTTTTTTAATCACAAAGTATTTATATAATATATTCAGGCAAAAAAAAAAAAAATTACAAGGAAAACAACACCAAGTCAGATTCTGTACCACTTAAAAAAAACCAGAAGGCTTTAAAAAGTTATTTTAGGTATAGACTTAAACAAAGTACATAGTGGATTTCTTCTTTTTATTGTTAAGGTGCTTTTATATCTATTGTACTTAAATCCACCGATGTTTTCAGGGTGCAAGAAGACACTTATTAATACGAACAGATTACTTTGGAACATTCCTTGGAACACTCACTAGTGAGAACCAAGAAGATGCAATGCTGTGAATCTCTAGCACCATGGGTGCATAATCATCTCTGCACTGTGGAAATAGATCCATCCAGTTCTGACTGCAAAATCTGGAATGGCACTGGTGTGTTCTCTGAATGACATCAGTTTAATATTGCCATCTTATGAAAAACATGGAATGGAGGAGAAACATCTTATCAGCTCCTGCCCATTCAAATAAGAATAAAGCTTTTAGGAGCTGGGAGAAAAGGCTGAAAGTGAGCAGTTAAAAGAAATATGGTCATGCCATTCAGAATGTCCCTTTTGTTTGTTTATTTTTTTCCCCACCAAGTATTGTCTCAGCTGAAGGTGCTGCTCTCTTGCCTCTCAGCATGGTCACAGATACAAAAATTTTTGCATCAGTTTAGGACAGAAGTGTTTTCAGTGCAGTAATATATAGATATGTTTCACAATTCAGTTGTTCCAGAACAGGGAATATGACACATAAATGGAATCTGTGGCTCTGAGTTTTTAAAGGTGAATGTACTAAGTAATTCTAGGTATAGTAAAGGATGTTACTGTTATCAAATACAGGAGTCTGGCTTTATTTCAGTACATCTTCATATTGAGCCAATGGAAAACAGATGGCTTATTTATGGAAGTTGAGTATTAAAGGACATTTTCACCCTTATGATTTTACCCACTAATGGGTAAAATGAACCACTTGTATTATCTTAGAAAGCTCTCAGCTGCTTTAGATACTAGGTATGCTTGATTAACTCTCACTGTATTTGTATCTTATAATGTAATATGGCTTCAAATGAAACACAATAAGATGGAGTTTTAAATTTGGGTACTCCTGCTGGAAGTAACATTGTCTTTTCTGCTGTTTTGTTATAGAGTAAATCTGAAGAAACTAATTGCTTTTTAAAGTCTTTAAAATCCCTGATTTTTTTTAGTTGTATAGTGGCATTTAAACACATATTTTTAAGGCAAAGTACCTGACATCATTATTCCTACAGATAATATGACTCATGAAGCAGTAGTTTGAGTGTAGTAAGTGCTGTATTGCCCATAAAGCAATGCAAAATGCTCTGTGAAAGAACTGAGATCTCATTTTCTAGTTAAGATATTCTGAACAACTGGACTGTTTCCTTGGGAAAAAAAAAGAAAGCTGTGTGAATGCATTTTTTATTTATTTCTATTGCATTGTACAAGACATAAGAAGTGTATTGTAGAATTTTTGTGGTAACTATACTGATCTAACATTTTTTTTCTTTTACCAGAAATTACTTAAGCAAAATTCCAAATGAAAATATTTTGCTGCATTTCAAATCAGTGGTCTCTGATGGCTTTTTAGAAAACAAAACTATTGGGCTTTATTATATCTCTTCCTTCTTCTACCTTTCTCATTTAAAATTTTAACTTTACACAGTGCAAAAACTTTGATTAGTCAACTGAACTAATAATAAAGGTAAACATGGATGTGATATTTTGGAAGATTTAGAGTAAAGTAGTCTTCCAAAGAAAAGCAAAATAAACCCCCCTGTCATTCAGATTCATGTGTCTTTAAATGTTTTTTAATCCATAACCTTTTCTAATTTAATTTCTGTAAAATATATTCTGTTTTATTTATATACTTAACACCTTTATGGACTACATCTGTACACTTTCTATGAATTTTTCACAAATTTTAATTCTAACTAGGATAGTTTCCTGCCCCCCCCCCCCCCCGTTCTTTTTTTTTTTTTTTTTGTTTT
>VYXD01002344.1:434907-450467 GCA_013397195.1 Hylia prasina
CTTAATTTTTATCTGTTTTGCAGTCTATCTAGGTAAAGAATTGGTCTTTGAATCATAAAGAATGGAAGCTTAAGTGAGGCTGATATTCAAAAGATGAAAAAAATTCTTCTGTAGCGGGTCTGGACATTCATTTCCTTGATTATACATTCTGGTATTTTCTGTTAATTTTACTTTGTTATCTTCTGTGAGATAGAAGGTGGATAAAATGCTTAGGAATTTATCTAATCTACAATTGTACTTGAAGTCCTTTGATTGTCTTAAAAGCTCTTGGTGACCTCTTGCACTTAGTGCATATACCCAGTTTTAGTTCTGTGGTTTCCATGGCTTCCAAACGTTATTCATTTTGTTTAATAAATATCATTACTGACACTCATCTTTCCAGCAGCTAGAGCAATTTTATCCAAGTGAATCCCACAATAGTTCTGCAGTCTGACTTAATGTGATCCTGAAAATTAATTTCCCATGCAACTTCTGCCATTAGGAGTGAAGTGGTTACATGCTGAACTGATTTTCCTCTGAGTTCTGAACCCCAGAGCTGGCCTCACTTCTTGTCAACATAATTGTAGCCAGGCAGCAATAAAATACACTTGAAGTGAAGAGCCTTTAAATGTTACAAGATCAATTATATCAGTTGGTCTTTTCTAGGAGCCAGCACTGACATAATCAGACGTGTGAGCTACCATTATTAGTTGCTGAGAAATGCTTCCTTTTCTGTTCGAAATGAATGCCCCCTCTCACAAACTGCAGAACTTTAATGAAAACAAAGCTTATTGCTGCCTTTTACCTCTTCTGTATTGAAGCTGCAGAAATATCTACTGAAATGCATCTTGAGATGAAGACAAAAAGACAGTGTCAGGTGGGAAATATATGTCTATGGGATAGAATTCAAATTTTGCTTGAGAGATTTGTGTCTTTGTAGAAGACTTCTTTTTTTTTACCCAAATAGGGAAACCCCACCAATTTATAACAACAACAAAAAAATCTGATAAGTATGGGAAGGATAAGTAGGAGATGTAGTCCACCATAGCATGAAAGACAAGTTATATAAATAAGGACAACTCAATGTAGGTAGATTTCCGTCATCATGTGACCAGGTAATATTTGAATTAAATGACTGCTGAGTATCAGTCTCATATTCGCCAAGTCTAGGGATTTCTGTACTTTCAAAGACAAACAGTGATGATAATGGGAGTATTTATGTAATTTATGTGTTTGTGTCTAGTTGAATGTTTCTGTTTTCGTACATAAAAAGCATAGAAAGGATACTGAATTTTAAATTCTGTTGGTGTTTCATGTGCTACAAGGAAAGCGTAAAAAATCAGAGCATTCTTTACTTTTCATTTTGTTGGCTCAACTTGCTTTCATTTTTCAGAAGGATAGTTCTTTGCAACACTGATATTTCCAAAGAAAATAGGGTGGTTTGATTTGACAGCCTGGTGGCACATTTCCGGGCAAAAACCTAATGAAATGCTGTTTCAAGAAAATTAAAAAGAGAGAGACAAATGAACCATGTACAATAAATAATTGTTCTAGAAAAGTCCAGGAGGTATCTAAAAGCTTAGTTTTACTAGTTAAACCAAATATTGGCAGTTTTCTTTGTAAAAGACCAAGTGTCTAAAATTAAGAGCTTTACAGGAGTACTCTGATTTTCAGTATCCGTGGCAATAAGCAGCAATATACATATGTATAAAACAGTAAATGGTGTGCTCTAAGTTGTCTTTTTAATTAGTGCTTCAGAATTCCTACAGTTATTGTAAAATATTGACTTTCTCATAGCAATAAATTCACTTTTGGGGTTGCTTGCCACTGTCTGAATACCAATGTGATGTAAATGAAGAAGTGACACTCGGTGACTGGCAACCTTATGGCTGCCAGCCTTTCAGTTGGTACCAGCACACAGAATCCCAGTGATTTGTATGCAGTGCTAAATCACTCCATCTACTGCCTAACTGTGCAGCAGATGTATTTGACCATAACGTCTGATAGCATTCAGTAAGCAATTTCACGTTGAACTCTTTACCCAAATGCTTGACTTCTTGGCTCTGCTCACTAACAAATTCCATAGAAATGAACCGTGGGGTGGCCCTGGACTCTCTTGTCTCTTTGCTTCTAGTTTTAATCTCCTTCACACTAGCAGTGGACCATTAATCCTGAAAGAAAATTTATTTGGTGTCCTATGATACGTTGGTTTAGTGCTCTGTGGCATTACTTCAGCTATGGACAGGCAAACAAAGATATGTTGCACTCTTTTCAAATCTGCTGTCATTCACCCTGATAAAAGACTCTGCAGCTTACAAAAGAATATCTTTGTTTTATATAAGTTCTGGAAATAAATAATGGTTTATAAACTAAGATTTCTTTTATAAATTAAGATTTCTGTTTACACATTGTCAGGAGGTTTTTAGGACATGCATGAAAGGGAGTACAGTAAAGAGAAGTTAATGAAACTGTATTAATTTAAAAGTAGGGATTGAGAAGGGGCTGTGCTGAATGGATAAGAAAAACTTTGTGTAACCCAAGGAATAATTCACCTGATTGCTTTTCAATTGTTCATGTTATTTTAGTTTTATATCCAGGACTTGAATATCCACAATAGAGGTATTTACATAACTTCTTATAAATAAAAACAGCTCATAACTTCTTGCTCTGGTAGTATGCTGGGCAACAAAGACTATAAGTCTGAACAAAAATATGAAGTTAATATTCGAAATGTTGGACAAAATGGAACAAACTGGAAAAAATGCAGATCTAAAAGCCTCAATGGGAATTTTGCCACTACAGAAGATGTGCTATTCATAATTTAATTATATTTTTGCACAGTCTTATCCTTCATCTCTATTTTCTGCTTCAGTATCTTGGCTCTACCATATAGCTGTCCTAGGTTCTCCCCTAGGTTGTCTTGGGAAAAGATAGAGGGAATTTCTGCAAAGGAGATGAATATGTAGAGCAAAGCCCTCACAACTACATGGGTACAGAGAAGAATGGAAACAGGCATCACTGTTAGGATTTTGCAGCAGATCTCATTCCTCTTCTTAGCATGACTCTAGGCAGAAAGATCATGCTGCAAACATAAAATGGCCTTTTTAAGCACAGACACTAGCCTCTGAAGTGCTTACAAAAGGGCTA
Organism: Hylia prasina; assembly: GCA_013397195.1. Taxonomy (NCBI): domain Eukaryota; kingdom Metazoa; phylum Chordata; class Aves; order Passeriformes; family Sylviidae; genus Hylia; species Hylia prasina. The sequence goes on from VYXD01002344.1 coordinate 438,034, forward strand.
TATGCCAGGAAACTGGAATGGAACAAATACTACAAGAATGCTGAACAGTTTTCCTTGTAACAACAAAGACAATGTTAGATTCCAAATAAAAGACTTTAACAACCTGCCAAAGTAATAACTATGCTTTCTATCTTGTGCCTTTGGCCACGATCATCTCTGAGGATTAATCCTGTGTGAGATATAAAGGAGAGCTAAAGCTAAAAAATCCCTTTTTCTGTTTCAAGAGGGTGTTAGAGGTCCTGCCAGAATAGGGGAAAATGTACAGCCCTTTCATCTAGGATAACTAAGAAGACTTAAGCAATGGATTTCAAGTTCTGAAGAGGGTGTCCTCTAGACCATGGTAGCAAAATTTTGAAATGATTCATTCATAAATATCATTCCCTCCTAAGTTCTGCTAGTCAATTAACAATATACTTGCACAGTTGTTGAAAATATAATTTCAGAAAAATAATATGCCATAAAACACTGTGACATTTCTCTGCTTTAGTTCCTTTAATAGTGTTGAAAATAGTTATCTTGCTTTAAGATTACTCATTTTTTGCATTCAGAGAATTTTGACAGATATAATTTGTAAACTGCTTCGCTATCCATGGATAGAAGTTATAAGGAACAGCAACCTAAGATTCTACATTTCAGTGTCCCCTCTGCAGCTCAGACATCTGCAATAAAAAGAAAGGTGTTGAGAGCAGGAGTGCAGTGTCCTTAGGAAGCCATCTAAACCCCAAGATACTGATTACTTGTGATAAACCAAAATGGAAACTATACTAGTGTTTTCACCATAGATAATTTTCTCATCTTACATACCTCTACAGTTTTGTTTGAATAATTGGCAGTACAAAGCTGGCAAAATATTAGTTTAAATAGTTGTTTATTTGTAATTCTTTTTATTTTCAAACCAGATGTTAAAGTCATAATGTCTCAGAGGACCTCTTTTTCACATTAACATGCCATTAGCTGTGAAATCTGCATCATGTGAGTGAGTCCTAGAGCAGCACAAGCCTCTGGATGAATTTTGTTTTCTGTAATTGTCCATCTCAATATATTTTAATGTGAATTCCTAAATCATTATATTTAAGTAAGCTACCAGCTTTAATTCTATTAGGGAAAAAGAAAAAAGAAAATCAGGCAAACCACTCACCCCACTAATAACTATAAATAAATTGATCAAATTTCTTTCTGAACATGGATTTTTGAAAAAGCATCATCTTTCAGGCTTTTGAGAAATTATTATTAAAGAAGGGAATGCTATTCATAAACACTGAATTTTCTGGGGTGGGACAAGTGTTTTGAGGTTGTTCTGATTGAGAAGAGGCATCTTTACATTCCATAAAAACAGACGTTATTACTGATTATTTAAAATGGCAGATTACTTTGCTAGTTTGATATAATGGAATGGCAGTTCAATTGTGAAGTTTTGTGATGTGAAGCAGCATGTTTAGGAGAATATTTTACTCTTGACAGTAATAATCCTAAATTAATACATCTCAGCAAGATTCAGAAAATGTGGTTCAAATTTAGTGCTACTTATACAAGTCCTGTAGAACAGTAAGAATTAGAAAATGATGTCATGATTGCAAATTAGGAAAATATATAGTTAGGACCTGTTAAAAGAATGAGTTAAAATGGGAAAATGTTATGAAAACATTTGTGTGTTCAAGGACCCTGAATATTTATTTTACAGAGGTTGAAGACTGGATGCATATTTGTTATCTTTTTCCTGAAAAAAATTCTAACTTAATCCATATTGTAATACCAATGTTAAATGATTTCTTGACAGACACTGAACAGTTTCCTAGGCTGAGTTCCATTTCCTACTGTCCCACTGCTGACCCTGTGATTCTCACTGAAACACACTGAAGGAAATCTCTTCACATGTGTAAAAGTGGGAGGGGGCTCAGGGGTGCATCTGTACATAGTTTTCTCTCCTGTTTGCTATTTTTATCTCCCTTTCTCAGCAGACAGAAGGTGAAAAACACCTAGCTTTGTAAGCTGGAAGAGGGTATGCTGCAGATTGACACAGCTCCAGATGAATGCACAGGAATGTGAGAGAAAATCAGCTTCTTTAGGCTGGATGGGCAATCTAACTACAGATTTAAAGAATTGACAATACAAAGCATTAATTTTGATACTAAGAAAATCTGGTGCTTTACCAATCTACTGGGGAGACCTGATAAGTGTATTTTGTGTGAGTTCTGATCTAGGCTTCCTTTTAAATGATAATTGTTCTTCCATATAAATGTAATGTTACTATAATGTTCCTCTAATTAGGTTATAGTTGAATGTTTTTTCTTTGGAGAGACTCATCATGTGTACTTAAGTCCATCTGCAACTAAGTTTGCTCTTATTAGCTTTTTCTTGAGAGGTTTTATTACTTGTTTTTGACCATTTCTTCCTATTGCAAAGGCAAAAATTCCCTAGCTTACATCTCAACAGCAGTTAGGAAAGATTAGCGATCTATCTGTGAGTGTACTCATGGAATAACCAAGGTATAAGGATATTAGTGTGCACATGTGTGTTGGAGGAAGCCAGCATCAACCAACCTGATTTTCGATTCTGGAGACGATGTTAATTCCCATGAATAACACCTTTCAGAGACATGAAGATCCTATAAGATTGTCTGAGCTCTTTTCTTGTAAAAGCATTTTTCTTTCAAAGACTTTTAAAGGCCTTTCAGAAAGTCGCATAGAAAATGGTTTCCATTTTATGATTTCAGCTTTCTTAGTAAAATATGGTTGCTTTTGACTATAATATTAAATCTCTCTGTGGAAGTATCAAGATGCACAGTGATTAAACACATCCAAAAAATGGAGAAAATGAATGACCTGTACATTTGTATGAAATATGTATTAGGTTTCCCTTTAAATGGGAGTAATTTTTGAGATATGCTGCATTGACTTTCTTGTATATCACATTACACTGTATTGTATGTCTCATTACACTGTGTTATCACTTCATGGTATTGTAGTTTGTATGGTGACAGGGAGAGTGTAATGTAATGTGATGATGTACTGTAGCTGTGAAATACTATTAAATTATGACACTCTAGGGATTCAGTAAAATACACTATTTCACTAATCTCAGTTTCAGAATCTGTAGGAGAGTGTTGAGGGAAATACTTGCCTTGAAAGGATTTTCTGAGTTGACTTACCTCATTTGTGACCCATATGGTTTATTGCTGAAATTGCCATTTCCATAGGATTCTGCTATTGGGTTGATACCTAGACTTTCCTTGTCTACTGCAGTAATGCTCCAGTAATCCCTTAACTGCATGCTGCTAAAGGAGTAGGATCTCTTGCCGAGACGGTCATTTAATTTAGAAGATTATGAATGCCTCCACTTGGTGCTTGACCTCATCTATGGCACAAGCTGGGAATTTAAGACGCAGATTGACTTGGGAAGCCTGTGAACATTGGCAATTTAAAAGCAACAACAACAAAACCCCTAAACTTCATTCACTTTCCCATGTCTCTATTTTTGTCAAAAACTGTCAAAGCAAGTCTGTGTTCAATTTTTTCTTTATTAAGACCACGGAGCAGTACTCTACCAACATGAAATACAGAGTGATCCATTGTCTTGTATTGCAAAGCATCCTGAGTTAAAGTGGCTCAGACTGAACTTTTAATCTGATTATAGAGGAAATGGTTGCCTTTAATCTTCATTTATGAGAACAAATATATTTAATTTCCAGGTAGGTTTTGAAGATGTTATGTATCTAAGACAGATACACAGCTTAGACAATGGCACATGACTAAGAGAATTTTTAATTTTAAATGGTATGACATTTATTCTCAGATTGGTTGTCATCAGTATTATACAAAAGTAGACGTATGCTTTCACAAGTATTCTTTGTGAGGAGTATCTAATTTGTTTTTGCTATTTTCCTGTCATGGGACAGAATAATTGTAGAGGTATTGGAATAGAGGTCTTGGGGTTACTAATCTTTTTCTTTATGTCAAAATGACTAGCCATATGTCTGGGATAGAGTTAATTTTCTTCATAGTAGCTAGTATGGGGCTGTGTTTTGGATTTGTGAGAAAAACGGTGTTGATAACACAAGGAAGTTTTAGCTGTTGCTGAGCAGGACTCTTAAAGAGTCAAGGCCTTTTCTGCCTCTACCCCACCCTGCCAGGGAGTAGGCTGGTAGTGCACAAGGAATTGGGAGGGGTCAGAGCTGGGAGAGCTGGTCCCAACTGACCAAAGACTGTATGATGTTCTCAGAAACAAAACAAGTAGAAAGAAGAGGAAGGTCATTCATTGATGCTGTTTGTCTTCCCAGGTTGCACACCATGGACCCCAGATTTCCTGGGGATAGCTGAACACCTGCCAGCCCATGAGAAGTGGATGAATCCCTTGTTTTGCTTTACTTGTTACTGCACTTTTTGCTTTACTTATTAGACTGTCTGTATATCAATGCACTGAGTTTTCCCACTTTCACTCTTTTGGTTCTTTCTTTATTCCACTGAAGAAGAGTGAGGAGAGGCTGCATGGAGCTGAGCTGCTGGTTGGGGTGAAAACACAACAATAAGGCAGACTAGAATGGAAGGGCAAAGGCCTTTACATCACTCTTCCCTGTGTCTGAATAGTTACACTGTGGAGAAGCATTTATATAACAAATGTACTATACTGATTTTGATTGTGAATTACACTTTCTTTCATGAGGTAATTAAAGTAAGACAGCAAAAAAAAAAATCATGGTTTCATTGGAAAGCCTTAATAATCATTTGCATGTTAATTTAGTTCTGAAAGCTAATGAGAATCATCAGTTCTTTGTAGTTCTGTATTATAAACATGCCTTTGATTATTTCCTTCATTACCTCCTCATACTACATTATGTCTTGATCTATATGTACAAGCCACTTTTTAGATCTTGAATTTGCAACAGCATTTTTTGTCAAAAATTCAGTACAGTGGTAACAACTAATGAATAACATCTGATCTGACCATAGATCAATTTCACTGGAATTCAGAAATCTCTTTCAGTTCTGATATCTTATATCAATAGTTACTGTATTTGGAAATGTTTCACTTATCTGCTTGACTTCACACATGTTCTCCTTAATAAAAATTTTGAAAACCAAGTGCAGCTGTTCATCTACAGCAGCTCTTCAATGAAACTGCACTGCTTCCTTGTTAAGGAACACCTTCAGGGCAGGTACCACGGTAGTGCCAGCTGCAGATTGAGCTCTGGGTGGAGAAAGCCCTGGGCAAGAGGCTGTGAACAGCCGACCCTTTGCCTAACAAAGGGCACAGGGACTTGTGGCCCAGCCAGGGGAATGCACACACAGGAGCTGATGACCCTAGACTTCTGCTCGCTTGGGCTGTGTGTGTATAAAAGCCCATGGGTTCCTTTCGGGTCCTTCCTTGCAGGCACCCAGCTCGAGCTGCCATTTTGTTATTGTTACTGCAGCAAGATTAAATTATTTTAAGCATCTGGACATCTGAGACTCTGCTGCAGGAAACCTGGGGTCATTCTGGAGAGGAAACCTGGTGTGACTGTCTGAGGGTGGGGTGTGTAATGAAAAGGCCTCAGTCTGAGCTCAGGTGGTTGTGTGACTGCCAGAGGGGTGCTTGGATGTTTGGACAGAGAATCTTGCTGAATAACATATGCCAATAAATATACAATGCTAATTTATATTTTCATTTCCAGCTGAATTTCAGTTTTAGCCCTCTCAGAGCTTTTCTAAAAGTCATGATGTTTTGAAAATCTCAAGGTTTGTTTTAAATGCATACAGAATTCCACTTTTTCACACATAAATAATTGAATATGTTTTACTTTTGTATGTGTTCGATACATTTTTGACATTGCATTTGTGAATTGGAGTTACTTGGGACTTGCAATATACCCTGAGTGATTTCTCTTGCTACATTTACTATTACCTTTAAACAAAATTTGATCAAGCTACCTTGCTGGTTAAAAGTTGGACAAACACTAATTATTTGGTAATAGAAATATTTCATCTTTTGTGCAGTTTTTTTGGCTTTCCTGCCTTTGTTCCACTCAGTTGTTCCTGAAAAGGTGCAAACAATAGAAAGTCAAAATGAGTGACTTAAATCTGTTTTGGACACAATACATCTGTTCATGGTTAATTCATTTATTTACCCCCTAAGAAACTGTAGTTATCACTTCCAAGGAGATCCTTAGCTGATTTAAACATAATCCCCAGGGTTCATTAGAAACCAATGAGAAGCTGTCCACTGAGTACCAAATGCCAGGGAAAAGTTTTCTTAATCACACTAAAATATTGCAGTTTGTTTCTGCGTTGCTGAAAAGACTGTTAATTATGAGTGCATTTTTATGAACATATCACTTTTTATTAATGACAGATGATCTTCAAAAGGTTAAGCTATGAATAACCACGCCAGGTTGATTAGAGCAGTGAAACAGATCTGCTGCTGTGCTGCCTGGCTCTCTGTGCAGAGCAGGCTGCCGTGACCAGGCGGCACAAGCAGGGCCTTGCAGCAGCCCTGTGGTGTGGTCCAGCTCCCAGCCTGCCGTGCTGGGCTGGCAGGGATGCAGCCCCTGAGGGCTTTCTTGGCGGGCAAACACTGGCAACCTCTAGCCTGGTGCTGCTGCTCTGACAATGGTGAGGGAGGTGTCCCACGGCAAACTGAATAGCCTTCTAAAATATATCTCATACAAGTAAACAGTTTCTAGGGGAAATGGAAATACGCTGACTCCGTTACATTTTAGGGGATCTCAGCTGAGCCTCTGGTATCTTCCAAAAGAAGCAGTAATAGATGGAAAAGCCATTCTTACTACAACAATATCTGTTCACTAATATCCTTTCAATAGATTTCAGTAGGCTAACATGGTTTCCTGGCAATAAGGTTTAATCCCGTGTATCTTTTCTGCCTTCTTCCTTTTTTTTTTTTTTTTTTTTTAAATTCAGGCAATCTATTAACAAATGTCTTTATTTTACAAGTGCAAGAATAGAGTTGGTGATTATTACTTTTACAGAAAAATATGTATATATTACCAGAAAAGTGACATTTTGTGGTTACTTATGGTGAAAAAGAATTTATGAATATATTGCACCTGCTGCTGTACTCCAGTAGAGCCCAGTGTTGGCTGAAAATTTGAAGAACAATTCTTCCATTTAATAGAAAACAAAAATATCAATTACTCAGTTTTATACAAAAGAAAAGATTTAATTTTTAAATGAAAGTTATTTGATACTGAAGCTGCTACTTGAGAAATGATTACTTCTCTTTCTCTAGTTAGCGTGATCATTAGTAGTCTTGAAATCTACAGATCATTTCTTCCTGCTTTATAATACACTCCCATTACACTTGAAAGGACCAGTGATTCTCACTTCTCTGCTTTGCAGCTTCTGCTGGCTGAACAGGCAAGAAGGCAGTGGAGGTAAAGTATTTTGATTGGGCATTTTTACTGTTACCATAGAGACTCATTGAAAAAATCTACTAAATGTACTCCTTAAAATGTCAAACACAGGAAGCAGGAGGGAAATTTCAGTGGAAAAATATCTGAAGAGCATAAAGCTGTTATATTAGCTAAAATCACTTCACCACTCCTTCATTCATTGTAGGTTAAGTAAATCCTGCTTCTGAACCTAAGGGATTCATTTCCTTTCAAATATGGGCTTTCAATTACCTTTGAGATACAAATTCTAATCTCTCTGGTAGAAGATAAAAATTAACTGTATCTACCAATGCTAGTCTTACATGGAGCTTAATTAATTTGGATTTGATTCTTCCTTTCCCTTCAACTAAAAAACCTAAAGATGTGAATAATAATCTTACAATGTGCAGAACAGTAGGTGCACCTCTGACTTTATTATAGGGGGCTAAGGATGAGCCAAATTAATTTTAGCATCAAAAGTTTTTATTGCTCATTTTCCAGAGGTGGGTGGGCTTTCACCAAGGGGTTAGTAAGAAGTGAAGCCAGCATGGCTGGGGGATTGGGTTCTCTGTGCTGCCCTGTGGGGAGATATTGAGAGCCCAGCACTGACAGCCTCTGCCCACCCTCTGTGCTCACAGCCTGGCCCACACTCGCCATTACCACCTTCTCTCTCTCCTCTCATTTAAAGAGATTAAGGACGATTATTTAGAGAAGGGTCCTCACTATCGGCTGCAGTGCTGAACTATGGAAACCTCCCAAAACTCATATCAGATAGCACCATAACTGTTTTAAGAGGAAATAATGTGCATGTGATGAAAAGTAAATGTAAGATGAAAATTGTGCTTGCAGGAGGATTAATGTAAAGTTGCTTAAAAAACCAATGGGGATCAATTTTAGAATTAATATCCTGTCAGCTCTGGGGAGCCCTATCATATAGACTAAAACACTTTGGCTAGATTGGATATATTAGAGTGCAGTGTTTATTTTGTGACCATAAGTATTGGGCTATGGTCCAGGATTCCCAAGTTCGTAAGTCGTTTCCCAGGTTTTGATGAATACATTGCAGAATTATCTTTGACCTTCCTTCCTCTTTGCTTGTTGGTCTGTGAAGCTACTACCATGGTACTCTATATGCAAAAATATTCCATAAAACTTAGGCCTAATGTTTTAGTAGTTAATCTTGATAAGACTTGATTTCTTGGAATTTCTTATAGCTGAAAAGAATAAATGAATTCATAAACATAGTAAAAAAACCATATTTTTTTTGTTCACGAGTCTCATCTTCATTATTTCTTTAGTTGGAGGGTAGACTTTTTTCCATGCAAAATCTTATGTTAAAAAATCAAGGTTTTTTGTGCAACGAAAAACATTTGGTAGTATGTAATATTTGAATTAGGTAAAAGATCTAGTAATAATTATCAATAAAAACATGAAGCTTTGTTTAGCTGTGTGCTACTTTTTCTTCTCTTTTTCAATGCTCAAATGAGGGATGAAACAAATAAAAGGCAGCAAAAGGAGTAACTCTATTTAAAATTTTTGTTGTAAAGAAAGGTTTTCCAATGTATCTCAGAATGAATTTTGAATTTTACCTTTTTTGCAAGTCCTTGCTTTTCAAGTCTCTCTTGTTAAAAGGTATTGCTTAGTGGCAGTAATTTTGTATTATAAAATACTCTTTAGAGTTATCTTGCCAGATTGTCTCAACACATCCATTATGCTACAGTTCTTGATGCATGCTGAATATGATAAATATAGTAGTTCTTATTTTGACACCGTATCGTGTTAAAATACATAAACCATAAGAAAGGTGACTTTTCAAATATTAAATGCTTTTGATTTTTTTTAAGGTATATCACATTAGTGCCTAGACTGACAATCCTTCTTCAACAAGGAAAAGAAAAGGGATTGAGAGATAGGCACTTGTGCTATGACACTGTCCTCACTCCCTACCAAAAAGAAGGGACGATAGCATAAGATGCTCTACAGGTGTGGGGGACAAAGCACTCATGCTTTTTTCACCTTAATTTCTGTCAAATTACTAAGAGTAATTTATGAAACTATTATTTTACTTTCCCAGATATTAACATATGTTTGCAAATACTATGACTTATTTTGTGGATAAATGGCAGCCTCAGAATGAATATATTTGAGAACAAGCTTTTTATGAGGTAATTGCCTTAGAAAACTCCCTCATTGGTTATCTAACTTAATAAACTTGTATGATATCTGGACAATGTTTTAAAATTTAATCAGAAACATAACTTTGGTGCTTACTCTTGCAAAATAGTTGTAAATATTGTGTTTACAGAACTTCAGAAAGAGAATGAAAGATTCCAAATATCACAATGTTATTAAATGTTAAATTAGGATTTATGCTAAAGGACTAGTTTTAACCCTTTCAGATCTTTAAGGAACACTGAATGCTACATAGAAGAAGCATGATATATTTTTTATTTGATATAAATACATGGTATTTGTCCTTATTCTTTATATTCTTACTGTGATTCTGGAAAATAATGTGTAAAAGAACATAAAAAAAAAACCCAAACTTAGATTTTAAACATATCTTGGGATGTGTTACTTTTCTTGCTACTGTAATGTGAATTTTGTCTTTCATGGCTACTGTTCTGTTCTATGTTGCAGTAAAATGCTAATCTAAAAATCAATGGAAACATTTTTCCCATAAAACACAACGCCCTCCAGAGGTTTGCTTGGATCTGTATAGGTCAAAATCTGTGACCTCACAGTATTTGTAAAATACCAGTGGTAACTTCTCAGAGTGTCACACTATAATTGTTTTCAGGTCTCCAAGGAAGGTTCAGACTTTAGTGTCAGTAGTAACAAAGGTAAGGGCAACAATTATATGTCAGCTCTATTCTATCTTCAAAGCGGGCATTTTGCCAGTCTGACACATTGGCTGAAAAAGCCTCACATGTACAAATCTTTGTTTTCTTTCTAATTTATTTTTGGAGATGTGGTAGAACCTGAGATGAATCTGTAAAAATAAATAGGATCAGAACAGCCGTGTAAGACCACCATAGATGTAGTCACAGATAAACTGAAAGAAAGCTCACTTTCTTTCAACTTTTAGAGCAAAATATATATTGCAATCTTTTCCCTTCTTTTACAGCTTCCCATAGTAATAAAGGTTTTTGTTTTTTTTTTTTTTTTTACACTGAGCAAGTTAGGAACAAAGAAAAATTAAATTGCCTAAATAAAAATAATTGTAAAGCATTCAAAGGTTTCAGACTACATGGGTTTTTATTATTTTTTAAACTGAAACCTTTACAGATTTTTTTTTCTCCTTCACAATATTATAAGGGATTATGGAAAAATAAAGATTTCTCAGGAAAACAATATTTGATTGACTGCTGGTTTTATTCTATATTTTTTAAAAAGGTCTTGTCTTTATGGAATGTTGTTGGTAAAAGATTGCTTGTCATCTTTGCAAGTATGGAATAATTAGAAAAGAGGACATAAATGAGATTAATATCTTAACAATAATAGGAAGCATTCTAATATATTGAAGGAAGGAGAAAACTACTCGAGGGAGCAGAAGGGTTTTAGATAAGGGAAACACAATTAAATTCCATTATGAACTTGCTAGGGAAGAATTAAATGAAATGCACTGTCTGTGAGACTTCCTGGACAGTATTTGTGAAGGAAAAAAAGAATAAAATAATGGGACACCCACGGACATATCAATACATACTTTTTTGGGAAAAAAATATGAGAGTTAGAGAGAGAGCTTTCAAGAAGAAATAAAGAGCTGAAAGGTTGGAATCCTAAAGAAACGTTGTGAAAGAAATTACAAGTTTCTCATTGATCCAAATAGAATTTAAGTGTTCAGCTGACAACTTCTGACTAAATTCAGCTTTGATCACCTCCACATAGGAAGGAGCCATTACTCTGACTTTGGTTTAAGACAAAAAAAAGGTTATGCAACTGTTGAAACTAGATCTACTGAACAGAAAAGTTGTTAGAGCAGAGCACAGTTCACTGATGTTCTATATTACCTCAGGGAGACAACTGATCTTTCAAAAAGGGTAAGTATGCATATGTAGAAATGACTCATGATACTTTGAACTAATTATTATTTAATCAGTGCCTAATAAAAAAAATAAAACCTCAGAAGAGGTAATTTCCTTTTGTTTTATTGTGTAAACAAGGGTCATGTAAAGCCAGCTGTGTAAATGTGTATTCTTCTTTCAGGCATGTTATTCTAGGCATAACTAGTAGCAGTCTCTATTTTTAGAGCTGCCTGATACTCCCTGCTGTGCAAAACTGTCTCTATTATATGAGCTTTGACAAACTTTCTTGTTTTACTTAAAAATTATTATAGTAAATATCTTCATGAATGTTTCCAAAAATTTTCAGGTACAAAAGTATAGTTATGACCAAGAAATGAGAGAAGACAGTAAATTTCTCCATCTTAAATACTGCTTGAGACCCAGAAAACTGCTACAATACATTGAAATACCCTAGGCATTTCACTTTTTTGAAACTTCTGATTTTACAGGTTTTATTTCTTGTGTTAAATATGACCTTTATGACATCTTTAATGGTGACTTTAAATTTAACATACTTGCATTCTTTAAACAGTTTATACTCACACTCACCATTGGTAAGTTCTCATCAGAACTCATCATTACTGTGGGTGCTGAATTCCCATAGCATACTGGACAATGCTGTGCTCAAGGCTGCTCTTACTCTCAATGGAAGAAGATTGGATATTTCAGGCAAAGCCTATCCCAGTTAAGAGTCATTTGAAGAGCAGAGTGTAACATGTGAAAAGCAAGGTACTACTGTACAAGCAGAGTACCACATATATAAATGCTGATTTTTGTTACACCATTTGAATTTATTCTGACCCAGAGCAGTATGTGCAGGTAATCACAGCACATCTTTAGATTTCTCAGCAATGCTGAAAACAGAATAACTTAGTTTAGACAGGATGTTCCCACAGTTATGGATTCGGGCCCCTGAATGAAGTTTTTAAAAATCTGGTTTCATTGTTTTCTGTGGCTTAAAGCAAGAAATATAGAATTATGCATTCTCTGTCACTGATTTTTTTTTT
>VYXD01002344.1:457055-476094 GCA_013397195.1 Hylia prasina
CTTTTTGTTTTTTTTTTTTTTTTTTTTTTTTTTTTTTTTTTTTTTTTTTTTAATCTCACTTAGGAAAGATTCAGTTGGAAGGATTTCCTCAAATTCATGCTCTAAAATTAAGACCTGATATGAGAATATTCTGGATGACCTTTAGATTGAGCAAGATTTTAGAAATTCACTTCTTTATTCCTCAATTTTCTCATGCAAACTTACTGTATGAGTGTTCCTCACATTCTTTCATTGTCTGCTGATATATTTAATTCTGTGACAAGCCCTCTGCTTTCGAAAAGATTTTATTTTGAGCCTTTACACTTCAAATGTATAGATTCTTGACATGCTTCTTGACATGACATTATGGGTTTAAATCTGAATTTCCAGGTTTATGCTCTATTACATCTTTTATGGAAACAATTTGTATTTTTTTTTGAGGCCTATTTAGATATATTCTACCATTTCAATTTTGTAATAATTATCTTCCTCACATATACATACCTCCCCTTTTCAGTGAACTTTGTCAATATTTTTCTTCCTACAAGATGAAGAACTAAAATATATTTTGATGATTGTGTCCACTAAATAAAAACTTGACGGTTAATGAAAAAAGTGGTCAGTGAATTTTACTGTGCTCTCTAGAATGCCACCACTCATTCCCCCCGGCTGTTGGTTGCAACTTCCAAAATGTTTCACAGTTCCTTTTCTACACAGTTTTTTGTTTTTTGTTTCTTTTTTCCAGGAGAAATCTGAATGTATTGAGAAAGAGGAAGGTAAAGGAAGGTGAAAAGATGTGGGAAGTTTTCTGAGATTTTACTATACAGATGAAGCTTGAAAGATATGCTTTGAACTAAAGCTAGTGTGATAGTCAAGATTAGAGCAGGAGTTGCTTTTTTTTCCTTGTGGTGTGTCTGATCCTCCAAGAAAAGGTAAATTATACTGTATAAAAATGTAACACCCACAGCTTGACTTGAATTTTACCCAGTATACATAGGAGTTATTGAAAACTCTAATTATCTTTGTGTTTCAATCTTTGCAGCTCCCTGATTTTTCTTTGTATATCATACTTTATGCCTAATAACAAGTTTGAAAGCAAAAAACACACAGCATATAGTTATCTGGAGGTTTATATTTCTTGAATAATCTGTAATAAATTCTAATTCAACCCAATTCTTTCTGTTTTTGAGATAATTTGAGAAGTACCCAAATCTCAAAAGGGTACTTATCTCTATTGCAGAACACATACTAAAGAAGGAATTCTTGTGACATATGAACTAATTTGAACTACCCAGTATTGTTTTCCTCAAGTTGTTCTTACTAGCATAAAAGACACCAGACAATACATGGAGAAGAGGAACTGCTTAACACAAGCATTTGATATTATTATTATTATTATTACTGTTCACATTAAAATATTCAATCAATCAAATGAAAACCCCATTTTTTTCATTGTAGTCATTAGGTCAGTCTATCAGAATTCTGTTGGAAAACAAACATATTCTCTTTTTCACTGAAAGACTTAAAATTTCAAACCTTCTATTTTAGTGCAATAATTCTCTTTTACTATTTCTCTGATATCAGGAAATTGTGACTTCATTTGATTTATTTTGTAATATGTAACAGAACACATACTTTTATTATCATTATAAAACTTCAGAAATATCTATCTTGTGCCTGTAGTTAAGATACATAGTAAGTTTCCACTTTCTGGAATTTAATATTTAATTCCACATTTTCTCCAGCTAACAGTGTAAGGTTTTTTTCCAGTTGGATGCCTATTGTTTCTTTGCTGCTTTACTTTGCTAACTTTTTTTGGTGTTTGCCTTGTTGTCTTTCTGGTTTTGATTCCATATGAAATAACATTCACTTTCTTCTCCATCAGAACCATCCAAGAAAATCCAGATTACAGAGCATGTCATGAACTATTAGAAAAGCAGATTTCATTACAATTAAAAAACCCACCAAATCTCTAAAAATATTAACATTTGAATTTATTTTTTAATAAATATTTAAAAATCCTCTTCATAACAATCATTTTGCTGGAAGTGTGCAGGTAATCCTTTTCAAGGACATTTAAAATAAAATACTTATTGATAAGGAGTTAAAAAATTATATTACAATGGCTCTGTATGACCTTACTATGTTAGGTATTAAACTGTGATCAAAGATAGGGAAAAGACCATAAAGGCCTTACAAAGCAAGACAGTGGTGTCAAGTGAGTCAAAAACCAGGAGATTAAGCATGTAACTGATTTTATTATTCTAGAATAATAGTAACATGGAATCATTAAGATTGGGAAAAAAAAACCCAAATCATTGAACCTGGTCTTTTAACAAACATCACTTTGTTGACTAAACCATAGCCCTAAGTGCTACATTCAGTTGTTTCTTGAACAATTCTGGGGATGGTGACTCCACCACTTCCTGGGGAGCTCATTCTAAAACTTAACCACCTTTCAGTGAAAAAAATTCTTCCCGATTTCCAACTTGAAGCTCCTCTGGAGTAGCTTAAGGCCATTTCCTCTTGTTCATCATTTGCCTGATCTGTTAAACCTAACACATCTAAATTATTTGAAACTGACATATCTCCTGTTCAGTAGGTATAAATAGTCAGTGTCCTTTTGACACCAGCAGAGAAATGTCTTACAGAAAACTTAAATGTAGATAATGTGAATCTTCATAAATACAGTTTGATATCACTCCATGCGTAAGAAGCAGTGTGAGAAAAAAGTTTTCCAACAGTGCTAAGTAATTTTTTTAAGTTATAGTAAATTTAGCACAAAAATAAAGAGTGTAATTTTTAATAAGAAATTCAACCCATTTCCAGTTACTATTTTCTTAATAATTTTCTAATTGAGCTAGGGAAAAAGCAATACATGGGGCTTGATTTTCTAAGAGATGATAATGTTTTGGCATATTTGCTGTAGTATTGCCTACAATATTATATAAGTACAAAGGGAAGAGAAATTATACATGTGATTACAAGTGGGAGCTGGTCCAGCAGAGATATACTGAACAGAGAAATTTGGTAACAATTCCACTATGGTTAAAGTTCAAAACTTTAAACATTCATTAAAATAGGACTGAATAGAAATTAATGTCTCAGAAGTATCATTTTATTCAAAAGTGTAGACTGGGAGGAAACACAAATTACATTTTCTTCACACTTATAAAATACAGTTTAATTCTTAATTCACTGTTGACACATAAATGAGTAATATAAGAAAATCATATTATGACATAGGAATCATGAAAATATTGACTACTCATCCCTGTTCCTTTATATACACAGCACACAGTGAATATTTGAGATAGATATTAAGATGAAAATGTCAGTGGAAAATATTGTGTGGTAGGTATTGCTTCCAGTTCTGTCCTCCATCAGCCAGATGTCAATCCTTTCATACTTATTTTTTTCTCATCCAGAGAACAGTGGCTACTGGGAAGGCTCCCAGCAAATTTTTGGGAGACAAGACAATCAGTAGGACTGATCTACTATAGTAGAGTAATGAGAGAGCAAGGGGAGGAAAGATCACGTTTGTCAGACTAATACAGTGAGAGGAAAGAAAGATATATAAGTCAAGGAATAATAACAATACAGTAAGGACAATCTCCTCTTCAAAGAAGCATCCAATTACTTGAGGCTGAAGTAACACGTCAATCTCACATATTTTCCAGAAACTTCACCTCTTGGTTTCTGACCTCGTTTTTTTTTTTTTTTTTTTAAAAATAGGATCCTAGAAAGGGATTTTATAGATGAATATCCTATAAATAATAGGAATATCTTATAAACAATCCTATAATAGGCTTTCTCAGGCTGGAAAGGACTTCATGACTCTAGTTCAGCCTCTTGGTCAGCACTGAGGTCAGATCTAAGGTGACATCTAATTACTCAGGGCTTTGTCCAGTTTGCTGGTGGGTGAAGGACACAGTACCAAGCCTAAGCACCCTCCCTATATAGTCTAAAATTTTTCTGATTTTGCCCAGCCCTGCTCTTTCTCCCTGAATTCCCTGTGGCAGGAAGAAAAAAAAAATAATTTTTCTCTGTAGGGTCCAAAAATGACGTCATGGATGTAGCTAGGTAAGTCACACCAGTTTCGTAATGTTAGAGATAGAAAAAAAGGTGATTATCACATTGTGTCAATTCACATTACAGCATTTTTTCAGACATTTTCAGACATCTTTAGATGAGCTTGTTATCTAAGTTCTCTTTATACCCGAAAGAGAAAAAACAGAGCATTTATCATCTCTAATTCATGTACTGTAGATGTTTGAAATGGATCAGTCTAATTGTCATAGATCTCCACTGAGTATATTTTTCAGTTGATATATTGCTTGAAATCTGCGACAAAACTTAGCACAAATTATTTCATGTTTAACTAAAATCTGTGGCCATCACTTAGTACAGTTTATAAAAATGAACTTCATTAACCTTTTAGACCTGCTATCCAGTTTCACCTCAATGAAATTTTCCCAAGAAATTTCTCAAGAGATTTGCTCAAGGTTGCTCCTCTTTTGCCAGTCACATTTGTTTCAATATGTTTGCTGGTGAGGTCACTTCTGATACCACCTGGCTCTATATTATATATATCCATGATATTCAAAAAGTCATGGCACTCAGAAGGAAGTCCCGTCTGACCGTTAAAAGGGAAACACAGTAATCATCTTTAAAATCAGAAATAAGGAAAACCCTGGGACCAGTATTATTTAATATCTTCATTAATGACATAAATGAAGAAATCAGTGCACCCTCAGAAAATCTGCAGATCTCACCAAGCTGAGTGGTGTAGCTGTCACACCTGAAGGATGTGATGCCATCCAGAGGGATCTGGACAGGCTCGAGAAGTGGGCTCATGGGAATCTCCTGAGGTTTAAGAAGACCAAGTGAAAGGTGCTACACCTGGGCTGGGACAATCCCTGCAGTCAACACCGGCTGGGGATGATCAGATCAAGAGCAGTCCTGCCCAGAGGGACCTGGGATCCCTGGTGGATGAGAGGTTGGACATGATCTGTCAATGTGACCTCATGGCCCAGAAAGCCAAATCTATCCTGGGCTGCATCAAAAGCAATGTGGGCAGCAGGTCAGGGAAGGTGACACTGACTCTCTACTCTGTTATGGTAAGACCTCACCTGTAGGGCTGCATCCATCTCTGGGGTACCCCAGCACAAGAAGGACATGGACCTATTGGAGCATGTCCAGAGGAGGGACATCAAGATGATCCTATGAGGAAAGGCTGAAAAAATTGAGATTGTTCACCCTGCAGAAGAGAACTGGGGTGACTGAATTATGTCCCTCCAACACCTGAAGGGACTCTACAGGAAAGGTGGGGCAGGAATATTTACAAGAACAGGTAAGGGCAAATGGGTTCAAAGGGGTAATTAGTTCTATTGAATGAGAGTAGGTTTAGATTAGATATGAGGAAAAAATTATTTACTGTGAGGGTGGTAAGGCATTAGAATTGTGGCCCAGAGAAACTGCGGCTATCCCGCCCCTGGAATTGTTCAAAGCCTGGCTGAATAGGACTGAGAAATCTGGTCTAGTGGAGGGTGTCCTTGTCCATGTGAGGGTATCTGATGATTAGATAATCTTCAAGGTCCAGTTTCAACACAAACCATCCTATTATTTATGATATAAAAAGTGCAAGGCTGCTACAGCACAGCAAAAATTAAAACGTGCCAATTTTTAAGTTTTTGAGTGTACTGAAAAATGAACTACTGATCTTGGGAAGAATTTGATGTTTAGCATTTTAACAGGGATATCTGTTATTTCTTATACAGAGATTTTGATGAAGTAGGGAATGTATTCTTAGTTTATTGGTTAAGAATAACTGGTTTATTTCCACATGACATTTATTTTGATTTATCTATTAAATATGTTTATCTGATTGGATAGAAATGACAATTCTTATACTATTGCTTTGTGGTTAAGGCCTAATATGTTATTACTATTTTGTCAAGTTTTATTTCCCAAGTGCTCATTCAATTGAAAAAGTTTGGTAAGCACATTTTTGAAAATATTTTATATCTGATATTTCAATGTCACATTGCTGTGCAATTTGCCTATTAAAATAATTTAGATGCCAAGATAGTGTTGTCATTTTAACAAGCAATTGATAATAGCTTGTAGACAGCTTTGAGATTAGAGGAAGACAGTTAAATTGTCAACTGGCCATGACACGAACTTCAAATCAAGCAAGTACTACAGAAATATTAAAGAATTTAACTAAATTAGTGATGGGAGTAATAAAATACAATGCGAGTTTAATCTATTGGGACTTTGTTCATTTGTTCATAAGATTGATTTGAGCCCAAATGAAGACAGCATCACAGTCACAAAGGCAGAGAAAACACTTCAGAGGATAGGTGAGTCACCTTGTGACTCATGGCTTTTGTGACCTTTTAAGACACATTGGCTTGAACGGCACTTTATAGATATGATGTACCTCTCGCATATGGAAAATGGACCTTTGAATCTTGATTACATCACCTAACAGAAAAGCAAGTGCTTTGACACCCCAGACATTTTTAACAAAATGTTGCGTAAAATCCCTCCACAAAATAATCAAAAGCAGCTCCCAAAACAACTAAAACACTCCCAAAACAAGCACTTACCACTAATAATTTAGAATTTCTGATGTCTGGGATTTGGACCATATATTTCCTATTCTAAAAAGTCTGCATTATTGTCATTTAATTTCTCTGAGATAGGAACGACGCTACTTTTTATTAGTGGTGAGTCAAAAGAATCCAGAAACTACTTTATATCCTCAAGTTTTTTCTAACTTTTCTTAAGGACCCTTAGTTTGACATACTCTGCTATGTTGAAATTAATATGATTTAAACAATTTGTCCCACAGATGGTACAGAATAAGAAACACATATGCAATCAATTGGCTAGTAAATTTTAACTGCAGTTAAGCTGCCCTGACTCAATCGCTAATTCAGGTCCCTAGGTATTGAGGCCAGTAATGGAAAATTTTGAAATGTAATTCATGTCTTTAACATATCTAATCCTTAAACAATTTCAGTCTCTTCCTTAAATGTAAAAGACCAGAATCAAACAAAGGTGTGACTCAACAAATAAGGTCAAATATACATTTACTGAAAATATAAGAAAATGCATATTCACTGAGGTTCAGTAAGGACATAGCATTACTTTGTTGTTTTTCTTTTCAGAAATTGAGTGACAATTCCCCTGAGGAAAACAAGGTAGCATTTAACAAGCTAGTAAATAAACAGAACTACTGCCTTGCTTCATGTGGAAATTAGTCTATTAGATATGCAGGCAACATGATTTCCATGGTTACAAATGACCTGCTAATCTCTTAAATTATCCAGTCATCACGAACAACAAGCCTACTAAATAATTATACTAAAATGCAAGAACTGATTCCAGCAGTATTTTTGAAGTGAAATTCTCCCAGAGAGAGGAGTTTTTTACCTGATAAAACATTGCCCCACTATTTCAATATAAGCTCAAAAATGGCGCTTGCTTTGAAACACTTTACCATGAACAATTTCATTTTTGATAACATTATTTTATCCATCATGTTAATACTGTAGGTGAGAAGAACAGTAACCTATTGGGCAGGATAGGAAGTCTGTTTTATTTGAGTGCAAAGTGAAAACTCAATATAGATTTTAATGTTCCTTGTTGCAAGGACACAATGTATATTAGCTGAATGCCCTTCTATTTCTGCATTTTTCTACAGGTAATAGTCAATTTTCCATGAAATAAATTAATTAATTTTGCTTATGTTGAGTTCAGTTTGTCTAACTAGAAGGGAAATAAGCAAAAAATATATGGCATTTGGATGATCACTCTTCACATATGAACTACAAATATGTCTTCAGAAATTTGCTCAGAATTTTCTAAATCTAATGTCAATCTAAAACTGTTCTGAAGTGGCAACAGGAAAAGCTCTTCATGGTCTTTTACATTAGATTGATATATGTATGCAATGACTGCTATGGAATATATAGCTCATCATCACCATAATTTTTAATTAGGTGGTAAGTCTGCTTTGCTATCTTGACCTAAAGACAGAGCAAAACCATTTTGCTAATGACTGATTCTTTGTATACTACTTTGAATTGTAATTAATCCCAAATGCTTATAAAGGTCAGTCCTTCCTTAATGTCTCTATTATAAAACGCTGCAACTCCATTAACCTAATTTTTCCTCTTTTTGGGATCCTTAATCAGCAAACAGCTGCACACTTCAGTTATTTTATCAGCAAATTTCCATAACTTTACAACAGGCATATAATATTTAATGTTTTAAAGCCTCAGCATCTTCTAATCTTTGATATATGAGAAATAATGATTTCTTTTAAGGATACTGCTGCAAATACAAACTAAGTTTGTGTACCTTACAAATGAAAAGAAATTATTTGGTTTCACAGTAAACTTTAGCTCAAATTTGAAGGAAAGTCAAAGAAGATGAAATATTTTACAATGTGAAATTCCTGGGGCCTGGATAGAAGTAATAATATTCATTTTAAATGAGTTGCCAGCTGATTTCACTCTGACTTAAGATAACAATGTGATTGTATTTTGACTTGATTGTCTAGATTTCATTGGAATCAAATAAACTTGCCCTATTTAATAACTGAGTTATATTTTTAATCAACATCAGAAATATGACAACTAAGGTCTTTATCTCACATTTTATAACATGATCTTTCTCTTTGACAGCCTTTATTATTTTCTCCCTTTTCCCTTTTCAATTTTCCCTTTTAAAGTACTTCAGGAGAATGTAATCTCTTTCCCAAATTTACCTGGACAGTACTACCTTCCATGTGAAATTTTTCACTGTATCCTAGCCAAAACTTGCTCTTGCCTTTTTTTTTGTTTTCCCGAAAGCAGAATCACTTTCCCCCAAAATCTTATTCTAGCAGTTTAGCCTTTCAGTAATGTTTTTGACAGCCTTGTCCTTTTCCTTTTATTTTAGGAACTTCTATCAATCATATTTTTCTGTGCACTCACCAAAATGAGAGAAAAAATTAATAATAATAATAAAAAATAGCACCACATGGCTGCTGTTCTAGTTGTCTAAGCCACCACTAATGAGCTGATCCAAAGTTTGTGATGTGGTGATTCTGTACAACGCCTAACACGATACTCTCATCTTTCAGAACAACCTACATCAGTAACTCTGGTAATGCTGGAAATTGCATGTATTTGTATTTCTCTGGACTTATCCAAAAGGCTTATTATACTTGTGAAACTTATTGCTTATATTTAAGCTATTTAAATAAACTTTAAAATAATTAGAGTTATAGCATGCTCATTTTCCCTTTGCCCTGAGTCCATATTGCCAACATTTTCCTACTTAACACAGAAAAGGAGACGGTAATTTTACATCTCTAACTGTATTATCTATAATATCTGTATTTTCTTTATAATCTATTGTATCTTCCATGTACTTCTTTTCTTCTCTCATGCAGTTTGAGAGGCAGTATTTTAATTGTTTCTGTTGTTGTTGGACATGAAATAAAGTGTCACCCTGGTTTTGAGGATTTTTCTAGGCCTTCTGATTTGTCTTTCATATTGGAGTCAGAATTTTTACTTTCCCATACTTTTTACTATAAGCAATAGCTTTGTTTTCCTAACTGTCCTTAGTTGTTTACCTATTTCTGGGTAGGTGGAGAAAGTTGATTGACAGTTGTCTTGACCAATGTGGTTTGGGAGGTGGGATTTCATCCTCCAATCCACAGGCACCTTTGGAAATGTATAAAATTGAGTTTTGTAAATAAACTCAGGCTTTTCCTGCTTTGCTCCTCACCGTGTCCTTGTGAAGTTCCTTTGTGTCATGTTGTGGCAATAAAGAAGCTTGACTCCAAGGTAGAATAAAGTTCAGAAGGCTTTATTTACAATTCATTCAGCCCTTTCATAACATGCTGTGCTGAGAGGCATATTATTGGTCCATAAGACTGACACCTCTCTGGTTCTATTGGTCAAGCTTAGAGAAATGCAAAGGCACAACTACGCAGAATTTTTTTGAGAACAAGAGCAAATGTTTACAGGAACTGTCCTTGAAAGATAAATTCTCCTAAGAATTCTTCCCTTGGGAACGCTCAGCAAGCTACTGGCAGACTAAAATTTCTCAGATTCAGTAAGATCAGTGCCACAGTTTCAACTTAAGCTCTGCTCATTTTATCTTTGTGCATGACCAAGTACTTAATCTACACCTTTTCTATTTCTCTTTCTCAATCCTATTCAGTGATCCAAACCATTCAACTGAATTACTGAAAAATATTGACTTGGAGTAATGAAGGAAGCTGCTGTTTGTTTTTGCAAAAGAGATCCTTTAACTCATCATAGGCTCTGCTTCTGAGAAACCATGTCTGATATTAGAACTTAGAGATCTGCTATCTTTCTTCTATGGTGTCAAACTACAACTTTTTTTTTAAAGGGGCTTATTTGTTTACTGTTTATTTTTTTATCCCAAAGACTGAGATGAAGGCCTTTCACTGAAAACCACATTTTTATACTTAGCATCTATAGTAGATCTAATCATAAACAAGGTCATATCTGACTCAGACTCAGAAACAGCATTTTAAAATGTTCACACTATATTTCAACAGAGGTTTGCCACTCTAAATTCTGTATCCATGATATCTTTTATCTAATTAGTCATTTTTTTTTGACCAACAGTGACAACAGGGCTTTGATTATTCTGTCTCTCAGTTATAATGAGGATATATAGAGCAGTTTTACAACCTGCCTAAAAGGAAAATGTTGGGGCTCAATCACTCCTAATGGACTTTTTACCCAAAGTAATTTGATTTCTGTTTGTTTGGTCTCAATCAAAATTCAATTATACACTGCATACACTATGTTTGAATTATGTATGCTTTTTGTATAAAGGAAAAATGTCTAGAACATGAAGTTCATTGAACTTTCCCACTAAAGAATGCCTAAGAATTACTGAGAGAGGAGGATGGAAGTCAGTTTTAACGCTTCATTGGAGTTGTTTATTACTCTATTCACTTCCAAATGTGAACAAATACTACAACAAAGACATATTTTCTTGTCTGTGGAAGAGAAAGAAACTTTCTTCTCATTAAAGGTTGGCTAGACTGCTTCCTACTTAAGAAAGAAAATAAATCTGGGGGATGAAATGTTAAGCTAGTCCATATCTTTTGAAAGACTTCAGAGGAAAGATTGACTATTAAACCAAATATAGTGCACCAAAAGAAAGAAAATATACTGTCCAGTTGCTGTATAGTTTATTAAAATAGAGCAAGTCTGATGAATATCATAAAGACAGAACTTTTGATACAACCTTAGGATTTTTCTAAAGATTTGCCACTGAGTTGTCTATTTTAGATAGTGTCAATATTTGCATATTTACTGTAAGCTGGCTTAAAGAACGCATAATTTACAGCGATAGGAAAACAATAAAACTTTCAATCAATTCCATTTTGAAAATTAAGAAAATAGGCACTGGATGAACAGATCATTGTATGGGTTAACTGTTGGTTGGACAAGGAGGCTAAAAGGGTAGCAGTTGTTGGCTTAATATTTGGTTGGCAGCCAATAACAAATAAACAGCCCAAAGGTCAATTCTGGACTGTTATAATTCAATCCTCATCTGGATTATGAAATGGACTGCGCCTTCAGCACCTTTTCAAATGGTACTAAATTAGGATAAAAAATTGTAGTGCCAAATTACAAAATTCCGTCCACTGGGACTGTGATAAAGTTTGTAACTGGAGCCAGCAGAAAATGTGAGAAATTCAGTAATAGGAGATGCAAAATTCTGCAGAGGAAGTGATAAAAGAATAAAAATCCCATGAATCGGTACAGCTGGGAAGCAACCTCATGAGCATGCCAAAATCATAGTGGGTTGAAAGAGGAAGAGCGTGATCAGCAGAATGAGGGAAGTGAACGTCTTCCCATTCAGCATTTGGGGGGGCCAGATGTTTGTGCATCACTAGTACTTGAACTCCAATTTAATTTGTCTTCAAACAGGTCAGGTTGGAAATACACTTTTTCTATTGTAAATTTTCTTTTACTTATTTTCTCCCTGTCTCTTAATTTTATCCCATTTTGCAAATCTGTGTGGGCTAAAGTCCTGCTTGCACAAGAGTGAGTACTATTCTTCATCCACAAAGCAGAGAAAGCTTTCAGACTGTGTAGGTTAACAGGCTACCAAACCCTCATGATATGTGAGGTTCACCCTACACCCACACTTCCTTCTGATTAACAAAGTGCAGAATGCTTAATCCATTGCTTTGTACATGCCATCAGGACCCTTCAGGCCGGTGTACAGTGTATACAATACAGGCTAATGGTAAGATTTAAAATGTATCTGCCTCTTTGAACTTCACCCCCTTCCTCACTTTAATCACAAAATATGTTTGTATATATAATTATGTAAAACTTTATCCATTTAAATACTATATTTGTAAAATTATATATTTTATTATTTATTTTATGTATTTGTTGTATATTTTCTACATTCCATTTATATATTTATTTATACTTATATTATTTGTATAATATTTACATATATATATTTATATCGTTTTAATCATTTTAATGTACTCTTCTAGAGAACACACAAAGATTTTCAGCTGAGAATTACTATCAGGTGAATATAATTGCTTGATGGTAAAGCTTTCCACTTACTAGTGATATAAAATTCCAAAAATTCTATAGAAGTTTATGTATCAAAGCATCAGAGAAAGAAGGAAGAAGCTGGGATAGCTTTTAAAAAACTGTGTTTGGCAAGTAAGGTGAAAGCAGATACTACAAAACTAGTGACTTATTCAGAGATGCAGGCCAAGTGTCAAAATTTGCACTTTTCCTGGCGCTAAGAACTTTGTAAGGTCACATAAATTAGCAAGTACTGACCAGGTGAAAACAGCTCTATTCATGTTTTTCCTCAGTGGATTTTTATCAGCAGTAAATGCTGCAATCCTGTCAAGCCTCCAAAGGGTAGAGGCAGTCTCACACAGAAAAGGCAAGAAATACAGAATTAGCCAGGTGTCATCCTCCCACCTTTTTCTTATATATTTTTTGACTGCAGTCATAGAGTGGTTTTGTAAAATATTCTATTGTCAGATTAGATTTCAGTTGATGACCACTTTCACCTTGTATGTGATGTGCATTAATTTATAATTAATAAAAAGCTGTAGTGACCACCTTGATACTGAAGACATCAGAATAGTTCCCTCCTTGGAACACAAAAGCACTGTGCTACTGTCATAATGTGGTAGCTATTGAGAAATGTAAACACTAAAAGGAGCAACCAGTACACCTGCACTAAACTGTTTCAGATTCCTGAGTAAAATGCAGCACTAAAATTAAATTTTCAAGTACTGGTTTTGGCTGAGATGTTGGCAGAAGTCCATTTCAGTTAAAAATATACTGCTAATAATTGCTGAACAAGAAAGGACTGATATTTTTCATGTTGCTTCTGTTTCAACATTCCCTTGCTGTCAGCACTAGCCTTTGTGCTGTTCTAAGGCAATTCCACATCGGGGAGACTGAGGCAAACCACTCAGTCATCAGCTCAAATAGTGCCACAGAGTTCTTGGGATTCGGCCCACGGAGTATAATAACTCCTCTACCTGCCTAAAATTTCACTTGGATTTTTTTTATTAAGCAAACCCTTCCACGTAAGTGCTCCCTAGTATTGATTGCTTTTCTGTGGTTTTGCATAAACAGTGTGGTGCAGTGTGTTCATATAATAAGGCGATGAAAGCATATGAAGAGATTAATTTGATTATTTTCTTGAAGTTCATTTTTTTGAACATCAGATATTGACAGAGATGAGAAATATGAAAATACAAGTACTTGAAATGTGAACAACCAGTATCTGCCAATTCCCAGTCAGAAGGGGTTTGTATTGTAAATTAAATATTTCTCCATGCTATTTTTAAAGGCATAACCAAGAAAAAAGTTTCAATTCTTTTTCTTGAAGACCTTCTTCCACAGACTGAATTCTCTGTTAAATAACCAAATAAATAAGCACATGTATTCCTAATCCTTCTTCACAGATAATTTTTCCTTTTGTCTTACTTTCCTTCTACATTACCTTTGTAGCACAGCAACAAAGGCTTCTATTCAACAGTCTTCAGGGTGGTTTTCAGAGTTCAAATTCAGCTGTATCTTTTTGCAGTATAGTGCCTACTTTGAATCAGAGTGTAAAGAAATGGCTGTTATGTCTCCAATTCAGGATGCTCTACCCTGACGTTCAGCTGCATCATCAGTCCATGGCCTCTTGAAAATGTTGTGGCTTCTCAAATGTATGTCATGTTAAATGCCAGCATTTCAGATTTGCTTTTCTCAGATGCATTAGCCTGACTTTTCCAGGGTAAATTTCCCTTTGTTTTTTCTCAGCCTGTGCTTTTATAATAGCTTTTGAAGTATTTATTTTTTTCAGAAGGTGTTTGTTCTTCATTCTGCTTTTACTTTATTTATGAATTTCATTAATGTGATTAGCTTTGATTGACTGACAGGTAAAACTACCTGCAGCAGGAAAAGCTAGAGCTGTTTCCTAGTTTAATATATGATTGCCATCTGAGTATATGACAGCTAGCTGAATAGTGGGCTTCAAAAGGCATCCGGAAGATTTGAAAACACCCATATCTCCATTTTAGAGGATGAAAAATAAGCTAGTATAAAGATTGCGGGAATTTTGGACAGCCTTGATGTGTTGCTACTGCATGTAACTATAATGTGGCTAGTATCCAGAGTCATAAACAGAGCCACTGTGACTGTATGGAGTATAAATGGTAAGGCTTTTGAAGCAAGGAGCTGCAGATGACTTTTGTGGAGGACGCCATGAAGTGCCCCGTGCTTATTTCAACACAGTCTGATGCTGGGCTGAGCAGCCCATCACCTGTCAAGACTGCAGCCCGGCAGGGAACACTGTGGTGAATTTTTAAGGAAGAACAACAAGCCTGAGGGACTGGTGAGGCTCTGGATGCTGTGGAGACATGCAGAAGGATAGTTTTAGGAAGACATGGTAGGAAAGGTACTAAGGAGAAGACAGCTAAGGGCAAGGCTGGAGATATTGTCCTGGAAAGAGATGACCCGTATCGGCTTAGGGATGCCTCGTGGATTGGGGACTCTGGCTGTAGGTGACCCTTGTCAGGGAAGGAGCGCTCCTAAGGGACTTCAGCCTTTGGAGGACACACTTAAGGCACTTTAAGACTGCTGAGGAACTGTGTGGCCGGGGTGACGGCATGCTGTGACACACACCCTGAAGGGCAGAAGCTATGGATGATCCACACTGAGGCAGGGACACCTCTGAAGCCAGTAGCCTGTTGACAGCACATGTCAGAGCAGAGTAAAATGAAGAAGCCCAAGGCAATGGAAGAGACAGAGGCATGGAGTAGCAGATAAAAAGCAGCACATACCTCTCCTCTTGTGCTGCCTATGTTTTTGCCATATGAATAGGATAGGATAGACTGTGTGTAGCCCATGTCAATCATGAGAGAAAATTAGACTAGGAAGGGGTAAAAAAAGTAAGTTATGTTTTTTATTGGGCCATCCCACCCCAGTACCCAAACCAATGATGAGAACATCGTGTCAATGAATGATACCTTAAAAGAAGTAAAATTACAAAGTTGATGTTTTGTTCATGCTGACCTTGGATATAGTGCAGACAGACATGTCTGAAAAGGGAAGGAAAAAGGCTTGGCTGAATGGGAACCTCCCTAAGAGATCTGTCACAACAGGACACGGAATGAAGGCACAGCACACAAAGTGAGCTCCAGAGGCAGGAAAGAGGAAGTTTATTTACAACTCGGGTTTTTATAGTTTTCCAGGGATTGTCTCTGGATTGGAGGGAGAAGTTGCCACCTCTCCATCCACACTGGCAGAGACAAAAGTCCATCAAAGGTCTCTCCTTGAGAGAGGAATGTAAACAAAGATTGTTTTTCCTACAAAGTCCTTGAAAGACTCCACTTCTACATGTAAACATTCGAAAAGTTTTAGAAAAGTCAGAAAACTCCAGAGATTCTCAGAAGGGTTTAAAAATTCTCAGAAGGCTGTAGAAATTCAGGGTGACAGAGATCTGCTGAAATTTAGCAGGGGAAAAATGCTGTACTTAAACATTCCTTGTGGCAACAAATTAGGGCATGTTGATAATAAACCTTCTTTATCAGTCAAGAATCCTTGCACCAAGTAGCATCCATTCTATTTAGCATTAGTAACTACTAATACTAGTACTTAGTATTAGTTCTTAGTATTGCAAAAGTAGAGCACAAAGGGTCCATAACTTGAAGTTGAGGCTAGGTCCTGCTTCTCTTTTTGTGACTTCTTATACGAACAAGGAGATTTTATATATGTGCATTCTAATAGATTTAAAAATAAATTCTACACCAAATCCTGAGCAAATAAAGTGTGGCACTGACTATATGTAAAGTTATGAAAGAATATATTAAGGAAATAAAAAAGAAAAATAATATAACATTCCAATGGAGTGCAACATAATTTTATGCCTTAAATTTTCCTTGTTAAGAAGCACAGTGAACAGTGTTGAATGAAACAAAAAAACTTCTTTTTCCTTTCCACATGGTGCTTTGGAATGATTTGATTCATAAACACAGATGTTCTTAGTAGTGTCTAAGAGCTGTTCTTTTGAAAATAACTGTATGTGACTTTAAAATGCCCCGACCACTTTTTCTTGCAGGCAGTGTTCTGCATGGCCCCTGAAAGCTCCACATAATAAAATTAGAATGAAAAAATATAAATGAAGTTGCTAGGTTCATTAAATAGCAAATGGAAAGACAGCTGCCAGGTTGATACATAAGTCCTCTGTGTGTGCTGTGATTTGAAAGTAGAATGCTGTTAGTGTATTAGCTCCTAAGTGTTTCAGTGTCACAGTCTAAAATCTGTATGCAGCAGGTAAAAAAGCACATTTATTGTGAAACAATAATATCAAAAGGAAAATCCACTTAATCTTCCACTTCAACAAACCTCTTAATTCATCTTCTGTGGAAGTGCTGCATTAGTTGTGTTGACTTCTCCCAACTGTTTGAGTCTCTAAAATTGTCTTTCTGGAATACCAAATTTTCACTGTTTTAATGTACAATATTTTGGGCTTTTTTTTTTTTTTTTTCATTTTCAGAAAATGCACTCAATATAAGTTTATCATTGCTAATCAAGACCTTATTTGATATTAGTAAACAAAAAGCACTTACTGTAGAGTGCATGCTGTACTTCCAAGATTATTTTGAACCTATTGACTAAATCAGTACTGTAACTTTTGGTCATCTTCAGTTATCTTTCCTATGACTCTAGAGAGGGAATATGAAACCTCTGGAGCATGTAGAACTCCCAAGCTTACCCAGAGGCATAGTATTTCTTTAGTACAGCAGCACAAGGATTGGATACCTGCAGGGAGGGATGGAAAGACTTTCAACTCCCCCAGTGGTCCAGCTTCAAAGGCATGCAGGCAAGCTGTGGGTCACAATGTTCTACCTAAGCAATGACTAAACACAACCATACTTGTTCTTGACACCTAATTTGCTGGGTGTATCTTACAATGCTGATGTAGTTCTAGTCAGATCAAGCTGCATCTGTTAAAAAGAAACTGAAATGTGCTCTGTGAATATGATGGGAAAACATGGTCAGGATTAATGAAAAAGAAATGGGATTCTTTTGTTGATTTGAAGGTATTTTTAATTGAAAAAAGAAAATAGCATTGAATAGATGATGATGATGATGCACTGCTGACCAGCAAGTTTTCTTACGTGACTGCTGTGGTGGCCTTGGGACTTAAAGCACAGAGACAGCCATTCATACAGCTTGAGAGAATAGTGGGTGATAAGTATTGAATGATTAGTTTTAATCTAGTTTTGCTTCTAGTCCAGCAGCTTTCAGACGAAAATCACACAAAAAATATTTGCTTTAGAGCAAAGTTCTGTCACCTCTGCTTTCTTTCTCAACACCGTAAAGATAGTATTTGAGTGATGTAGAAATATACATATATTTCAGCAGGTAGGAAGTCCACACCTGTGTTCTCCAGATGCAGCATTTATCTAAAAGCTGGTGGGTGATAGTGAAAAAAAACCAACCAGTTTTCAGTGTGTGGGTTGACCCTGGCTTGATGCCAGGTACCCACTGAAGGTGTTCTATCACTTCCCTCCACAAATGAACAAAGGGGAGAAAATACAGCAAAAGGTTCATAAGTTGAGATAAGAACAGGGAGAGATCACTCATTGCTTCCTGTCACAGGCAAAACAGAGTTGACTTGGGGAAATTAATTTAATTTTTTATGAATGAAAATCAGAGCAGGATAATGAGAAACAAAATAAATCTTTTAAACTCACAGGTTGTTTCTGCCACTGCTGAGGGAGAGGAGTCCATCCCTGGCTCTGGTGTTGAATTCCTCTCAGAAAAGACAGTCCTCCATGAACTCTTGGAATGTCAGTCCTTCCCACAGGCAGCAGTTCTTTGTGAACTGCCCCAATGTGTTTCCCTTTCCAGAAGGTGCAGTCCATCAAGGACAGGCAATGTGGGCTTCCCACAGGATCACAAGTCCTGCCAGCAAACCTGCTCCAGTGTGGGCTCCTCTCTTTGCAGGTCTCTACCAGAACTCTTCTCCAGCGTGGTTATCCCCTGGAGTCACAGCCTCCTCTCAGGCATCCACCTGCTCTTGTGAGGGTCTACTCCATGGGCTGCAGGTGGGTCTCTGCATCTTCGTGGTCCTCCATGCAAGGGCAAAACTGCTACACCAGGACCTTTGCCATGGGTTGCTATGGAATCTCATTTCTGGTACCTGGAACACCTCTGCTACCTCCTTGTCCACTGAACTCGGTGTCTGCAGGGTTGTTCCTCTCACATATTCTCTTAGTGCAATTGCATCTGTGCAATTATACTTTTTTCTTTATATAATATATTATCACAGAGATGTTACTACCTTTTCTGATGTCCTTGGCCAGTGGCAGATCTGTCCTGGAGCTGACTCTGTCAGACATGAGGGAAGTTTCTAGAAACTCCTCACAGAAGTCATCCCATAGTCTCTCCTGTACCAAAACCTAGCCATGCAGATCCAATACACACAGATACTTATTCTGAGAATGTCCCCAAAG
>VYXD01002344.1:476138-498027 GCA_013397195.1 Hylia prasina
AGAAAATATGAGCTTTTTTTTTTTTTTTTTTTTTTTTTTGGTACTTTGGAAAGGACAAGAGATGAATGAACTCAGTACAAAAATCCCATCTGGAAATGGAAAGTAACACTGATCTTATCTGGCTGCTTTTCTGTCTATTGTTAATATAAAGGAGCTCAAAGACCAAGCGTTATGAGGAAGCAGCATTTGGATATCTTAGTCCTGATCTTCAAGACTTTGGATTCTAGTTTACCACAATCTTTCAGGCTTAAAAGTATAAATGATTTCATAAAAACTGTCAGGAAGCAAACCTTTTTCTCCCTAGTGCCTATGTTTTTTAATTCTAATTCAATAGAATATCTCTGTGAAAAATGTGGTTTCATTGTACAGCATGTCACCTAAGAACAGGACATTTTAGAATTTCTTAAATTTCCAGGCTAGGAGCTCACATCCTGATAGGTTTAAGTAATTTAAATAAGACAAACTTTCTTTAAAATAACTCTTAAAATCAGGATGAATATGAACTTTTTAGGTCAATCTGTTACCTAAGGTAACTGCAGAATAGTTCCACAGAATCAAATTAAAAAAAAAAAAAATTCATTTTAACTACAATGTCATTGTGGATGGTGAGAGTGTGAAGTCATACAAACTAGTAGATCTAAGGGAAGAACCAAAATGCATTTGGTTCTTTTAAATTATTGGGAAAGTTGTGACTTTGAATAAGCATTCTTAACAGCTATGCTTCTGTCCTTGTTCTGGTTGAAAGTTGTGGAGTATGAAATAATCTCCCATTGAGGACTGACCACGTGAAATGGCAACAGATGAAAGTGACAGTTTTTAAAACCACTAAGGCACAGACACGAGTGCAATTTGAGGACTGACATAAATGAATCACTCAAGGAAGAAAGAGAAGCAAGTTTAGATTATTGCTTAATGAAAAATGGTAATAAATAATCTTAAGCATCACCTTTCAATAATAAAAGTGGGACTATTTTAAAATGAATTCATTTTTTTCTCACTGAGAAATCTGCTGACATGATTGAGCCATGGAATAAATATGGATGTTGAGAAGTCAAGTGATGGTTCATAGTGTGCACTTCTGGAAATGGAATCTTATAGTCTTTCTTCTGCCTGTGTTGTGGAATGCCTTTGTTAAGATTTCTATCAGCATCTTGTTCTACCTCAGTTATATTTGATTTCCATTTGGATTTTAGCATCTTATAGCAAATTATCAGTCCTTTTAAGCTTATCATTCATCAACAGGTCTCAAAAATGATAAAAAACTTATTTTAAAGCAAATCTGTGAGGTTTTTACATAAATCACTGTCAAAAAGATACTTCTCTTAAGGTAAAAAAACCTCAATCCCCCAAAAACTTATTCCTTATTCTAGAATAAAGCAAACTCCCATTCTGTTACATTTAAAATACTACATCATTATTGAAAAACACTATAAATTATTATAACACATAACATTAAAGCATATATAAACATATAACATTACGAAATTAGGCCTATGAATTCCTTATGAACAGCTCTACATTAACACTATTTCTTGGGGAATTTCTAAGTTTCCTTTAGACTGTGTACAGAATTCCTGACTATATAAAATTATATTTTTTGTTTAATAGATTTTGATACACTTTTTGCCCATGAATTCATCATATTGATTTTTTAACCCATCTCAGCTGTTAACATGCACAACCTTCTATAAAGTGCTACAATTTAATTGTGTGTTACATGATTTTTGTTTTACTTTTAATTAATACCGGACTATTTCATTTGATGGCCCTTCATTCATTCGTTGTAGGAAATGGTGAATTCTCTAAATGAGTAAGTTTTTCTACTTTTTTCTCCATCTCATTAATTATTAAATAAAGCTGTTATATCACCCACAAAATTTTCATATTTTTAATCTGATAGTTGATTGACTTCATATTTGTGCAGATGTTTAAAATCTTTGTTTATTTTTGTATTTTTTCTTTATGTTTTTCCCTATTATACCTTGCCAATTATCATCTTCAGAAAATAAAATGATCAAGTTCAAAATATTTACACAGTAGCCAAATTTTATTATTATTATTATTATTATTATTATTTTTAAATCTCCTCTTCTAAAAATTCTGGGTGTTTTTTTCAATCAACGATCATCAAAATTCTGAAAGTTACATTTGTTTTACTCTATATATTATTTCACATTGAATTTATAGAATCATAGAATGTTAGGGGCTGGAAGGAACTTCAAAGATCACCCAGTTCCATCCCTTTTCCATGGGGGGAACCTTCTACTAGATCAAGTTGCTCAAACCCCATCCAGCCTTGAACATCTCCAACTGATGAGGGAGAAAAAGCTTCTCTGGCCAGCCTGTTACACTGCCTCACCAGATTCATTCCATCAACTAGTCTGAGTTTTGTGAAATTAGCTTTTTTTGAATCAGATTTTATTTTTCTATATCTGTAATATCAACAAACCTTGTCATTTCACTCTTCTCTCTGTTCACTGTATTAGATGCAAATGCATTGAGGAGTACAAGTCCTCACACAAATCTCTGAATATTTCCTTTCTCTAACCATGAGACAATTTTTAATAGTACTTAATTAGTTAATTACATAGAATTTAGCTAGTAAAATACATACATAATTGAAATTTCCATGGTTTAATAAAGCTCATTTAAAAACCTTGACTAGCCATAATATTGCTGATTTGTTGGTTCTTAGTCTTTCATTTTGTTTTAATGTCTGTTCTACGTTTGGAAATATTTTCTCAAACTCATTTCTTTAAAAAGATCTAGCACAAGGACTTCCTACATCTCTCTGTATAACAAACACAAGAATTTTCACCATGATAAAATGATATGTTGTGTGACATAGAATTTTAATTTTACTTTCCTTTCACACATAATAATGAATTTCTCATTGTCTATTTTTAACTTCCAGGACTCTGCACTGATTTTATCTTGAAGGTTCTAATGAAGAACTTAATTTATGTTGGTTTGGAACAGGAGTGCTCTGAGCTAAAAATCAGTCTCAAGGCCATTTCTAAAAGCCACACACTAGCTAATAAGATGACAATGTTAAATATACAGATTTCTCTTCTCTATGACCTCAGAACACTAACATATTTTCATATGGGCTGCTGAATAACTTTCAGGTGGTAATGATATTCAGCCATTAGTGACCTGGACTGAATCTGAACTTGTGACTTGTATGTGTACTCTGGATTTTTAATCATAACTGTATAACCCCTCAGATCAAGTCTTTCTTTCATTTTGCCATTCATTTTTTACAAAGAGAAGTTTAGTCTGATATACTGCTTTCTCATTCATGGTTACAATTCAATGGACCTAAGTCACAGTCTTATATGAGACATAATTTTTAAATTATTTTTTCTTACCTTTCCTGATAATAGGCTATATCAAGAATCAAAAAATAATAGAGGTCATGACTGAGGCTTGGGCTGAATAATACTGAGCACTTACATAGCACTTTATGTGCTCAAAGAGCCGTACAAACATTATCGAAGTAAAACAAATGTGTCTCATTAAGAAATCTGTTCACGTGTACTCTGATGAGACAAACAAGCATGCAAAAATGCATGACAAATTACTTAAACAGTTCTCCTTTGCAAAGGGAATTGTGCCTGAAATGTGGTTCATCTTTTCACAATAGAATGTTTGTTTCTTTTTCATTAGTAGAATGAATAGACATCATTTAAGGTGTCTCTTCAGGGTGGGTGAATGTGTTTTGTAAAAAAAATAACTTTAGATTTCATGACAAATATTCTGCATGGCATTATTATTATGTGAATTAGCAAAGGAAACTTCAGCTTTAGCATTTAGCAGTGTGTGGCAAAGAATTTTAATTTCCTTATTTTAAAGGTTAAGTGTTCCTTCAAGCCTACTTGTTACCATTTCCAAACAGAATAAACATGGAACTTCCTCTGTGAAAGATACTAGTTCATTTTATAAATATTTTAATAGAAATATGTTGCCTTCACATTCCTATTCCTAAGTGAGCATTCAAGAATGAATATAAACAACTCATTTTTATATAAGATGGAGATTTTTCAATTCTAAGCATTTTTTTTAATTGAATGAATCATTCGAGCAAACCTTGGGCAAATGTATAAATCATTGGTCAAGACGTATATGAGGATTGCTGAGGAATTTTTTAAGCTTAAACTATTTATTAAAGATCCATACTCACCAGCTCTCTAAGGCTGACATAATGGTACTACTCGTATACAAAAGAAAGGGACAATATGTATATCCATGGAAAATTCGAATAATCTTCAGAAATCAATGTTCTTATTCTTACGTACCAGTCCCTTCTTCTGACAGGTATGGCCACTCAGAGTTTTAAGAGGCCAAATTTATTTTGATGGATAAAATATTGCTGAGTGACACACTGCAGGTAAAATCATGATAGAAGCATGACAGCAATTTTTTACTAGTCTACTCTGGAAAATCCTGGGCTCTCAGTAAAAGTTGATGACTTGGGCAGAAGGACCACTGGAGCTATTTCCCTAGAAGATGCCATTACCCATGTTGAACTTCCAAGCATTTCCATCCATCAGTGGTTATACTTAGAAGTCCCTTTGTGTGCACTTGACCCCTTACTTTCTCATCCAAGTCCTGTAGTTTCCTTACTAGCATGATATTTTTCAGTCTTTCTTCCTTTCTAGTTTTACACTACTTTTTCCTAGAAGGCAACAGCTGTCTGCATAAAGGGAATTAAAACAGAGTCTTTTGTATGTGACTGGAAATACATGGGAAAACAAAACATTACGATCTCGAACATTTTGGACCACATCGGCACAGCTTGGTATTGACAGTTACCCCTCACTCCACCCATTCTGCTGCACAATATGTTACAAAACATTTCAGGCATTGCTGCATGGAAGTGAGGAACCTCTTTGCACAACCATGTTGGTTCAGAGTGCAGGAGGAAACCCACAGCACTATCTTCACTTGGTCACACAGGTGAACATTTCTGGGACTTTGCTAATTACTGAGGATATTAAATGCCCTGCAGTGACTCCCCTAATTTCCCTCATTAAAAGCAAACAAGTGAACATACAAACACAACATTAATCCAAAAGAATTAATACATAGAAGAGTTTAATACAGCAAATTATTTATGCTGGTGAGCATTTTTTATTCTTTATCAGCTTGAAAATATCTTTAAGAAGCACTTACCTGTGTAAAAATTGAGATGACCTCACAAAGACAGTATAGAGTACAGGTTCCACAGATTTAAGTCTGTATTATATTTACACATTTTATGTGAAAATATGTCCTCTTTAACTTTAGGCATAATTTAGGGGATGGGCCATAAGAAAAAAAAAATAACACTACCTAAATATTTTTCAATAAATTCTTTTCTTTAGCAACTTTTTAAACTGAATTTTGGGGTTCTATTTTTAAAATTTTATTTATATTTCTCATTTATGAGCACATATGATTGCAGCAACTATGTGTGACAACCCAGAACTTTAATTTTCTATTAAAAATATAGACTAGCTTGTCTTTTCAGTTTTTATACAATACAGCCTTGGAAAACAGGCTTGAGGTTTTAAATGACAGCTGAAGGGAAAACTTATGGGGTATGATCACTCATAAAAGTTCAAATAATCTTCCTTTTGAACAAAAGTGCTGTACTATGCAAGTAGCAGATGCTTTCTAAATATGTCCTTTTATTTTTCAGTTCTAAACTATAAACTATGCATTGAAGGGCAATTCATTCCAGGGGAAGTTAAAAATTAATTTATACCAGTCACAACCCCACTGGAATAAAGCAAATCTTAACAGACAAGAAATCAAATAACTCAGTATGAAATAACAAATCTAAATCAGGAGGTGACACTGAGGAGATCAACAAAAATATACAAGTAAAATATTTCAGAAGCAGAAAAGGTTACAGGTGAACAAATATAGTCTCAGGAAAGCTGCCAAGCATTCAGAAGCGAGATAAAAATTAACTAAATTTGAAGTAATTACAAAATTCAAGTGTTTTTTCTTTTCAGATGAAAATTAAGGTTGAAACTACCAGAGATAATCTGAATAAGAGTAGTAGGACTGTAAGCTAAAATTTGTAAAGGACTTATTCCTGCACTTCAACAAAGAGAAATCCATAACTTGTGTTCAGAAACTTCACATCAAACATGACTTCCTTACGGATCAGAATTTGACCGTTTGAAAATAAAGGCAAATTTTGTTCCAGCACAACTTCTTTTTCTCTAAATTTCAACTTCAGAAGCCTCCTGTTGTATTTGCCCTTACTGATCTCCAGATTTCAGTAATTTTTCTAAGCCTGTATTTACTTATCTGATGCTTACTTATAGACATATTCATTTGTACTCTTAATCTTTTTCTTGTCACCTCTTAGTTTAATTATTTTTTTCCTAAGTATTTGTCTGATTAACTATAGAATAGAATCAGAGAAGGTTTTGCGTTGGAAGAGATCTTAAAGATGATCTAGTTGTAACCACCCTGCTGTGGGCAGGGGCACCTTCCATTAGACCAGGTTTCTCAGACCCCCATCCAACAATGGGGACAATTAGAGGGGTGGAGCCTTGAACAATTAGAGGGGTGGAGCATCCACAACTTCTCTGAGAAACCTGTTCCAGTGCCTCCCCACCTTCACAGTTAAGAATTTCTTCCTAATATCTAATCCTAACCTACCCACATTCAGTTTGAGGCCATTCCCCTTTGTCCTATCACTACAGGCTTCTTGTAAAAAGTCCCTCTCCCACCCTCTCGTAACCCCCTGTAGGTACTGGAAGCTTGCTCTAAGGATCTGGTCAGCCCAGATCCTTCTCTTCTTCAGTATGAACAGCCCCAGCTCTCTCAGCCTGTCTTCATAGTAGAACTTTTCCAGCCCTCTGATCCTCTTTGTGGCCTCCTCTGGACTTGCTCCAACAGTTCCATGTGCTATGTATGCTGGGGGCCCCAGAGAGGGATGCAGCACTCCAGGTGGGGTCTCAGGAGAGCAGAGGGGCAGGATCACCTTCCTCGTCCTTCTGGCCATGCTGGTTTGGATGCAGCCCAAGGTAGGGCTGGCTTTCTGCGCTGCAAGCTCACATTGTTGGGTCATAAATTTCTCATCAATCAACACCCCCAAGTCTTTCTCCTCAGGGCTGCCTCTAAATCCATTTTCCACCCAGCTGATATTTGTGTTAAGGATTTCCCCTGGATAAGATCCAGGTGCAGGACCTTATGCTTTGCCCTGTTGAACTTCATGAGGTTCATATGGACTTGCCTGGCAAGGTCCCTCTGGATGGAAACCTTTGCCTCCAGTATATCTGCCACGTCACACAGTTTGTTTGGTGTCACGGACAAACTTGATGAGGGTGCATGGAATCCCACTGTCCATATCACTGACAAAGATGTTAACCAAGATTACTTGGCTGGAAATGTAGTGTACCTCATTCGGTTCCTTCTGGGCTGGATATTCAGTTTTCTCCTCCATTTTATGAGAGACAATGCTGTACTGCTGAAAAACCTTGTCAGCATGAGCATGAAGGATGCTTATGCCCTTCATATCAATCATTCATTAAAGCATTTTAGCTACTGCAATGAGATTTTTGCTGGCGCATATAGGACACCAAGGAGTTTATACTTACTTATTGCGTCATGTGAGGTTTAATGAATTGCTCTGTGCAGGACTTGTGTGAAAGCCTGGGACCTTGTGTACTATAGGTAGAGTGATGTATGTTTCACTTCCATAATTCCTTACATGCAGATCAAAGAGAGGTGTTCTGTGGGAAACCAAGCACCCTATAAGAGCACTGTAAAGTTTGAAAACTCTGCCTCATAAGGCAAAGGTTTGAAACTCCTCTCCATTGGTGGGTTTCTCTCTTCCTGGTTTTCTCCCCAAAAGATTGGTCCGTTTTTGGTGGTTCCCCAACCAAGTTTTGAGGGGTCCAAATGTCAGGACCTCGTTGGTTGTTCTGTAAACCCCACCCCTGAGCTAGAACTTTAAAGGAAGGCACTCGAGGACTTTGAGGTCCTTCGGAGTCGCCGGTTCCTGAATAAAGCTTCTCAAGAGGTTCGCCTAGACTCTTGTCTTTATTTCCCCGCGTCGCCTGAAGAGCTGCTAGCTGGGAGGAGCTGCGTCTGCAGCCCACTGATACTGCCCCAAGCTCTTAGAGCCTTGCTGCTCCGCTGAATCACAGAAGAGCTATCACAAAGAGCTATCACTTAGAGAGCCTGTGCCGCCAGAGGCCAAAGCCGCTCTTTTAAGAGCGGCCCCCGGGACAGGTTGCAGCTCTGGAAGACCCCGCTGAAGGCAAACCAACCCCAGCTGCGGGAGGGAGTCCCAGGAAAGCTATAGTGTTCAACACTCATTTTTAGAAAGTATTAGGACAATTAAAGACCGATTAAAAGTTTGTACATGTGCTTTGTGAGCATCCTGTCTAAGAGCAATTTGCCAAAAACAATAATGAGAAATTCTGTTCAAAAGTGGGGTTTTTAAAATTTTAATAACTTGTCATTGTTTCAGACAGCACTGTATGCGACAATGTGTTTAGAAACATATCTAACTTTACATTTGTGGTCTGAGGAGAAAAAGTAGATAAAATTATTAAATTGTGGGTTTGCTTGTATCTGGTACAATCTTTTTTCCCACTGAATAAATTTTGTGGCAAGAAATTTCATTACATATGTCAGAATATTTTAAGTAAGATCAGTCAGTCCTGAATCAGAACAGCTCAGAAAAGTTTTTGGACTCTACCCACATAAAGTTCCTGAATTCTAGTAGGTGCATCAGTGAAAACATTGAATGAGATCTTAGAAGGAATCTGGAAGCCCATTTCTTTGAGATGTTTGGCCTTCATATGTATTTTAGTCTAGTTCTTTATTTTGTTTTGTAATGCCTCACAAAAATCACAGGATAGAATAAATTACTAAACAAGAAGTGGGGATATATTCACAACTGGGAGTATGTATTAGGAGAACGGTTGATAGAGATTAAAGTTTCTATGAGATAAATCTTCAGAAAGAGCTTCTAAAACTGTGGATTAACTAATACATAGAGGATATAAAGCGTGCATTTTTTGCCTTGTCACTTCATGAAAGTTATATCTTTCCTAGCAGTACTGAAATTTATACCAGGATCTGAATCTGACTTCTGAAAATATATTATACTAATAACAATTTCAATTATAAATACTCTTTTAATCCCGGTCCATATAAAAAGCAGACCGATCTTGTGCTTATTGCCCAATCTTATTGCAGATTTCCCACACAGTACTGGGAAATTGTATTTCTTTGAAAGACTTGATGTTCTACCCACATAAGAGAAACCTATTTTCTTTTTGAAGGAAATTAATAACTTTTTCTTGGATAGAAGATGTTTTTCACACTTTCAATCAAGCAGTAGGTCTCCTCCAAAAAAAAAAAAAAANNNNAAAAAAAAAAAAAAAAAAAAAAGGTGTGTTTATGGAAGCATTGTGAATTTCTTCCACCTTTACACTTTTACACCAGAAACAGAGATACAAGTGCTTGTCTGCTGTTATAGAAACATGGAAGGAATGCTAGTCTTCAGGGAAGGGTTGACATCCAGAGGGACCTTGCCAGCCTGTAGAAGTGGGTCAATATGAGCCTCATGAATACAACAAGGCCAAATAGAAAGTCCTTGATTTGAGCTGGAAATGTGAACTTTCATCTTAGAAGGGCAGTCACAATCTGGGCTGCATCAAAATAATTCTGGCCAACAGCAGATCAAGGCCAGTGATTTTTCCTCTGTGCTCCACCCCACTCTCATGAGATTCCACCTAGAGTACTGCACCCCACCCTGGACTCAACAGTACAAGCAAGACATAAGCATCTTGGAGTAGGTCCGGAGAAACGTCACAAAAATGGTCAGAAGGAGGGAACACATCTCCTGTGAAGAGAAGCTGAGATTGCTGGGGATGTTTGGCCTGGAGGGGAAACCTTATTGAGGCCTTCCAACATACAAAAAAGCCTTAAAAGGAAGGTGGAGAGAAACTTTTGTTGCCAAGGCCTGCTGTGGCAACAAAGGAGAAATGGTTTTAAACTGGAAGAAGGATAATTAAATTGAACATAAGCAGGAAAAGAAACTATGATGATAGTGAGAAGTTGTGGCTGTCACAGGACTATAAGTGTTCAGGATTGAATAGGGCTTTTAACAGCCTGACTTAGTGAACTGTGTCACTGTCCACAGCAAGGGACATGAAGTAGATCATTAAAGGTTGCTTCAAACCCAAAACTTTTTATGGTTCTATAAAAACATAAGCAAATAAGTGAAAAACAGCTTGAGTTTCAGAAAATTTGAGCACAGTTTCAAATACATGTGCAAATGAATTACCTATTAAGTCCATTTACAATATGAGGATTTGGATGGGAGGTATCTTATACCATGTACTTGTGTGGGTTAGTACCTGGCATGGTTAGGTCATGGTATGCAGTTTAGTCTTCCAACATTAAACGAGCCTTACTTACCATAGTATTAGAGAAGTGCTGTGATCTGGGGCAACAGTGAAAGAATGTTTCACCTGTTAAGGAAGTTATGTACCAAGATTAAGGTACTGGTTCTGAAAAACAACTATTTTCAGTAGTAGATAGGGACATGGTGATGCTTTTAGGTTTGGTTTTTTTTTCCCTCTACAGCTCTGTGTCTGCATGGGGCCAGGCCACCCGAGTCTAAAAGCTCATTGAGCTGAACCAGCTGGAGATATCATAAATCCAGTCTAAGGAATCACCAATCAAGGTTTTAAGGACAGCCACTTGATCCTGAAATGCCTAAAGCCCACATAATTTTGATTGAAGAATTTAAATATTTATTAAGGGGAGTTGTTCATTTGGGGGTTTGTGTGTATGTGGGGCCATTGTGGTGGTAGTGTTATTTGTTGGTTTGTTTACTTTTAATTTAGACCTATTAGTCAAAGTCTGGCTCAGGACTGAGAATTTGTGAGTATTTTCCAGCTCACTTTTTTCTGTTTGAGTGCCTTCCAGTCCAACATACAACAGTAACATAGTAATAGCAAATTTTAAAAGGAAGACTCTTTTGGGTAGTTTCAGAATTGTTATTACAACAGAGGGAGAGATAGCTCAGTATCCCTTGCAGGCCTTTTAAATCAACAGCTTGAGTAGTATTACTTGTATTACCAGAGATTTCATCCTTTATGGTGGGTAAAAAGCTATGATATACATTCAGCACTATGGAAATTATTTATAAGTGGCATTTGTTCAACATTTTTGAAATGCAATACAATATTTTTTTAGCTTTTAATTATTCTCCTACCTAAATATTTTCCGTGTGTTTACTGACTGCTATTTTAAGCAAAATTCCATTTGATATTCATTTAACTATAGCTCACACTGAAAATTATGCCTTTCATAGCCACATCATGAAATCACCATTTTACCTTTAAGACTATCACTTTGGGATACAGACTATTAAGTTTCCACAATCCTAGTGGGTTTCTTTTCAGTGTGACTACCCATCTAAATCAAAATATCAGAATAAAGCCTCAAGGAGTGATCTCTGGATACGGTATAATGAGAGAACAAGTCAAGAGACCACCTTTTATTTGAATTCTTTGAACAATTCTTCTGCTGTGAAGCATAACACCTAAAGCTGTCTCATCTCACTTTCTTAATTAGTAGTATGGAGTAGAGCATCAGCATGATAGCCTGCTATTCTTGTGTCACAAGCACAGTGCACTATCACAGTTCCAATCACATGGATTGACAAATATTCCCTTTTCTAGTGGCAGTTCTAGAAACCAGAAAATTCAAGCATCTACAAATTAAATTCTGAAAGACAATTCAAGTTACAATGCTTTATGTGCCGCTGTGTTTGCAGCTCATAAGCTTCTTGTATGGTGTTTGTTATAAGTCTGTTACAACACTGATTTGTATGCAGAGTGACAATATCAACAGTTTAAATATTTTGGTGAGATAAAAGGAAGTTGATGAAAATTTTACACCTAGAAGGAATATTCAATATTTTTTCATTGCATCAGTGTCAGAAGATTGATAAAGCTTTTTCTTCTGGCTCAGCCACTTTACTAAGTTTAAATTTACCTCAGGTTTTGGAAAGTATGTAAAACAAACCTTTTGTATTTTTATGTAGTAATCAAAATATTCTACCCTTGAGAGATACTCTTTTTCTAAAGGAATGAACTGGAAATTACTTCTCTTTACAGTACAGAAAAATTGCAGAGGAAGGTTGATAGAATATTTTGGCTTATT
This sequence comes from Hylia prasina, assembly GCA_013397195.1. Classification (NCBI taxonomy): domain Eukaryota; kingdom Metazoa; phylum Chordata; class Aves; order Passeriformes; family Sylviidae; genus Hylia; species Hylia prasina. Next base: position 488,334 of record VYXD01002344.1, read on the forward strand.
CTGCTGAGCTCTAAGCTTGGGATAATTCTTAAATCTTTAAAAAATGAAAGATAAAACATTGATTACTTATTCACATCACCAAAATACAGAGGAAAAAGGATCCCATTTCTGAAACTGGCATCATACCTCTGGATTTTTTTTCGTTTAATTGTGTTGGTTCTGATCAATGACTGAATCTACCTGACAAGAGCTGTGGAAACATTGTGGAGGGAAACTAACCACTAGATTTGAGAATTAATGTGATTGTTTTAAGTAATTTTATTTTCTCAGTGGCCAATATTGATTGTGTTTCTATTTTTTATTTAATAGATATGACAATTTGGCAACAAGCTTTACCTCTTCTCTAGGTTCTCTAACATTACTTTGAAAGTCTTTTTGCTAGCATTCAATAATTTTAAAAATGCCTGGCTATTCTTGTGTTTTAACAACATCTCCATTAGTGAATATGATTTCTCATTTGTGAATACAGAGCTTCCTTTTAACAGCAATAATGCCGATCATTTCTAATTATTAAGGTATTAAAATGAGGTAATTTTTTTTTCCAATAAAGCTGCTTAAAAGTGCTTGTGGCTTTCTTTCTGCAAATAAGAATTTCTCTAAGGATATTTCTTGTTCTTGAGTTTGTTTTTTTAGGAGAATATTTTGCTCCCATGCCATTGCCCAAGCTTTAAACATATATTGTCACAGAAGAAAAGCACAGGAATTTCTAGAGAATGTCTATTATTTTCAAGCCTTGTCCAGAAGAGTAAAAAGTGAGACAAACAAGAGGGGAACAAAAGTGTCTCCAAAATACTCAAAAATAATTTTCCTACCTCTTAGCTGTAGCAGTCAGTTGACAAGTACTATTGAAATAAGGGAGAATCTTAGAGAGAATAAAATCCTGAGCATGTTATAGAGTTAAGAAAAGAAAACAAAATAAAGCTGGTAAGGAATTTGCTTTCATTTCATCAGAGAAGTCTACAAAATAGTCTTCATTGTCTATGACCACACTATTATAAACTTGTGATTGTCTCACACATTATCTTTACCAAAGTAGGTATCTATTTCATTCAGAATATGTATGAAATTTAGAGTAATAAGGCAGAGGTGAATGTCATTGCCTATCAAGTAACTGAAGATTACAGAGAATACTGATTCTGTGGTATGATTACTGAGAAAGGAAAAAAATGTAAGATGAACATAGAATTCCAGTTTTCAAGATAATGTCTGGGAATTTAATGTGTTTGTTAGCTATTTCCAGGAGATACTTTGGTCTTTGTTTCTACTTTTACATTCTTAAGATCACCCTTACTATCATTGTGAAGTCCTGAAACCCTTATTTTGACAAAAAGCAAAATGTCTGCATTTGCTTTATGACTGTGGGCAATAGCGCATGTTCTTTTCTTCAGTAATATCTTGAGGAAAAGCAGCATTTTTTCTATGACCATTGCAGAATTCCGATGGAAGATTAAAGTGAGATTATTATGCAAGCTCATACTAAAATGGTCTTTTTATTCTTCTATTTCTCAGAGTTCATTCAAGAAAGAAGGAAGAATGGCAGTGAAGGAACATCAGTGCAGGGATAAGAATATTATTGAACAACTGCATAATTGAACTTACCTATACTTAGAGGACCTGTGAAGAGAAGGTTATTACAATGCAGCATATAAGTAACATGCTTTTTTTTTCTTCAGCCTTCCTGAATCATTTGTATACAGAAAGCAGCTTACTCTAGGATGTGTTAGAAAAATTAATAAAGGAAACTTAAAGGGGACATAGGATGAGAGGAAGAAAAGAAAATACAAGGTCATGGAAGATTTACCTAGTAAGTATGAGATCAATATAATTTTTGTAACTCATTATCCTGACCCCAAAAGATGGTATAAAAATCAACAATGTATTGAAGTAACTACACCTTCCTCAGCATGATTTATGAGGCAACAGGGAAAGAAAAGAAGCTAGCTCCTATATCACCAAAGATATCAAATCTTCATTAATGTTGTGAAAACAAGATAATTTATATTTATTTTCAGTGAGCTAGAAAAATCCAATTGATGCATAAACTCAGCAATATATGTTTGCTGTAACATGCACAGCATATAATTTTTAAGTGATGTTTTCCCCCACCAGAATTAATGCAGGCTAATTAAGGCACAGTGATAGAACACTATTTTAAATTTCCTTATTTTCTTCTGCATTTGTAGCTGAACTTTACTCTTATATTTCAAAACCAGCTGCATCCACAAGACCTGTTTTTATAATATCTATGAAAACAGAACCACCACTCCTGAAAATAATGAAAGTGGGAAAAGAGACAGAAAACCTGGACTAGAGGTTACTAGAGGGAACAAAGGATCAGAGATTACAGGCCACAAGAAATGTGGATATATTTATACATATGATAAGGCTGTTAAAAAGAGTAGATTTAGGTTTATTAAGAAAAAATATCAGAAATATCACAAATGGAATTATGAAAAAAATCTACTTCATGTATTTTGCAAAAGGATTATCAACATCTCTAAGGAAAAACTTTGCATTTGAAGATCTATGCTATACACATTTATATAACTTAGTTATTCCTTTCCACACACATCCAGAATTTACCTAAATTATTATTTTTATATGAGATATTATTCCTGTGTCATTCTTGAAGAAGTGACTCTGGAATAAGACCAGGATATGAGCCAAACATTTTCTATGCTTCTTTCACTCGTATAAAAATTTTCTCCAGTCATCTTGCTATTCAGTTACACTGTAAATAGAGAGGGGAGCAGAACAGAAAGGTGATACAGAACAGCCCATGAGTTATCAGACCTACATTTTATGAGTTCAGGAAGGGAAATAATTTTGATGATCTAGAAGATTTCAGCTGTCCTGTAAACATTTTTTTTTTTTTTTGCCAAGAGGAAACTATGAGGTCAAGAAATAGTTTTTTTTTTTTCTCGGTTGCTGTAATATACTATTTTCAGCCTCTATAATACTGAAATCTACAGTAGACCCTTATAAATTGTCTTCTGAAATTATTTTCTCCTTTTCTGTAGACAATAGCTATATGTGTGACATAGAGGAAAGGCAAAGGTATTATTATAATGACATCACAAGTGAAAGATATCTTCATATCTCTCTGTGTGGGCTGCATTTTATTTGAACTCTAAGCATTCAGCAAGTGGTAAAAGCATGATTTTATGCATAGATCTCCAAAGGAATTCTTGCTAAATTTCAGTCTTGCAGATTTGTCTAATTCATCTTGTTGATTTATCTTACAGAAGAGGAATTTTCTGTTGCGTAATTTTGACCTCACTTAACTCAAAATATATTATTCAAGTGCGGACAAAAAAAACCCCAGTGGAACTTTTTCAAATGTACAGCATAATTCTGCAAATTTGGCATGTTTCAAAGAGCCAGTGCCAAGCCCTATATACTGAGAATACTTTATTAGATGAGTCACATGAAACAAATTGTGACTTGAAATTCAAGGTCAAACAATTATATATGTATTTTTCCCTGTTATATTTGTGAGTCCCGGTAATACGAGAGAGGTGGTGGAGTCACCATCCCTGAAAGTGCTCAAAAAATAACTGGACAGGGCACTTTTTCATATGGTTTAGTGAGCATAGTGGTATTACATCAGAGGTTGGACTTGATGATGTTGGAGGTCTTTTCCAACCTTAATGATTTTCTGATTCTACATAGCACCAATTAATTCACTGATTCACATAGTGGCCTTTTCCAGTTTATTTATTGGGTACATTTGAGCTCTATGTAACTTTCTGAAAAGACAGAATAGGAATTGGGCATGTGACAAAGAAGGTTTATCTCCAGTCTAAAAATACGATTTTATCAACAGTGGACAAAAATTTTTGTAAGATTGCTACTTTTAAATCTGGAAATCTTTTTAAATTAATTTTTTCAAAAATACTTTTAAATCAGCCTTTCAGACTTTTGATTACATCCTGCTGATTGGTTACATAACTGAAAAGTAAGCATGCCAAAAAATCTTAGATTTGTTATAGGGTGAAAACTGTGACATAAATTGCTGTGTTGTGATGCCATATGTGGAAGGGTTAGGGAAAGAAAGGGAGAAAATGTTATTATTTGGTGGTTTTCTCAAACACCAAATCAGTAATGTGTGCACAGGGTTTTACCCACTCCTTTTCCTCTTGAGTGTTGCTTTTGTTTCACAGCAAACTGAAACCAGCCTGTGTTCTGATCTAAAGTGACGTGTATGTAAGACTCTTTTGGCCAAGGGTCAGGAAAAAAGTAACAATTTTCCTAACATTTCCACGCAAATATGTTCAGAAAGAACAAAGGGATTAACTGATGAAAGCTTTTTAACACATAGTCATACTCTAGTTGTTGCTGAAGTATTAAGTATAGGCCACCACAAAAGAAACTTCCTACCTCTCTGCAAGCATGAGACACTTGAACACTATTTAGCTGTTTAAATGATGAACCACAGGTAATTCTTATTTCTTTTTAGGTAGATATGATAAGTTTTTTTTTTATTATTATTATTAGTTACTAGCAAAAGGTAAATATTAGAGATTCTTTGTAACGTAACAAAGAGTTCACCTTAGTATTGTATGTCAATTCCTGAATTTCAAATTAAATGAGGAAATTTTATTTCAAAGTTCCTAAATATTGTGGCAGCATGACTCACAAGCCAAGAGAGGAAACCAACAACATTTGAATAGGTCTGCTGAGTTTCAGTGCAGTGAAACCCAAAAATTTTGAATTCTCATTTTTTGTTATTGAAAAGATTTGCCCTAATTAATTATAAATTTATTTATATTCCATTTTGACAGTTCCGTTTTCTATCTAACACTCATAAAACCTTTCCACTATCCACAAAGGAAAAGAATGGACCCTGTTATTGGCTTTTAATCCAGCATATCTTTAAGAGAAATTGCTCTTCAAGTGGGAAGTATTCCTTATATTTTTAAAAGCTGCTTAATAGTGCACTTCTGAAAAGCAGAATTTCTATTTTAGTTATAATGTAAGTACATTTTGAATTATTAGCTTATCAGTGGAATAAAGTTAACATTGATTTAAAATACCAATTTATTTTCTGAGGAGAAAAATAATGCTAGGAAAATTAATGATGGAAAAAAACATTCAGGGTTTATGTTAGCTGGAGGTTATAAAAACATAGCAAAAATTAATAGGCCTGATTACTTTTTCTTAGTGGAGCTCTCTGTGTGGGTTCTCAGTGGGGTTCTGAGCAGTTGTTGAGTTGCAGTGTTTAAGTTTTAGGATTTTATTCATAGACAAAGTGAACAGTGAAGTTCTCTTGTATGACAAACAAAAGAATCAGGGTAGAGAGAAACTTGCAGGAAGCCAAGAATTATTTATGCATTATATGGTGCATTTTTCTCATTTGGTAAGAAGAGGAACACTTTCATTAAGTTGACTCTTAGATACAGTAGGATTTTAAAAATAAGAGATATAGCCAATAATAAGCAGAAAATGGTTAATGTAACTTATACCAAGAGAAGTTTTGTAATTCTTTGTGAGCTTTGTTTTGCATCTCTTATTTTTCCAGACTAATTTTTTTATTCAATGTATCTAAGTAATTAAATTAATAGAAAAATACAACTATATGAAAAGTTAATTAAATTGTAATACTTTGAAGAATATACTGTAGAATCTTCTTACTTGAAGATATTAATTAAAGTACTGGCATTTCACAGACCGTCAGTCAGATCTGAAGAATACTTCCAAAAGTAAAGTATATTCAGTAAAGCTATCCAGACTGTTACTGAGGTTCACATTTATCGCCAACTGCAACTTCTTTTCTAGTTAATGAATCATCTACAATCTGATTTTTTTCAAGGAACATGTCTGTTAATTTTTGGTTATGCCCAGAATAGTTTCAACAAGAAATGTGGAAGAGTAATAGTGTTTTGACTTTTAATGAAGGAGTGTAATATACACAGCATAGAATGGCTTGTTCTCTTTTATTCTGGAGTGTTTTCTCACACATTTGGCCTGTGTCCTTTAGGCTACAAAATACATTAAATAACATGGACAATAAAATCATATTGAAAAACCTGAAGCTAAATTTGATATATGAGTTTGACTTCTACTGTTTTCCTTTCTGATTTCAGCCAAATTTTATGGGATCTTGTGAATCTGAGACTGATTCCTGAATGTGCACTATCTCAATACGCTGACACTAGTCACTACTAAAAATTTTAGGTTTCAGCTTTCAAAACATGGCTTGTGAGAGATTACAATATAAGTTTCACAATAGACACCGTTTCATCCGACTACTTATCTATAAGTTTTGTTATTAACTGGTTGCCTTTAAATTATGGTTCCCTAAGTTTGAGCAATGGCATGAATGTTCTTTCATTTTTTTTTTTTTAATAGTCAGTGAGAATTTTTGGTGCTTCAATTTTGACATTTCATCACTGTATTTCAAAATGCAAAACTGGATCGAAGACCTGATGGCCCCAAGGTTTAATTGAAGTCTCCTGAACTCATCTCAAATGACAAGTTGGCCTCTTCGCACAGAAGAGTAAAATCAATATTTAAAAAAAGAATGTACTGTACTTTATTCTGGAAAGTACATTCAGGAACTTTTTCCAAGTAAAGTTTATAAAAAAAAAGTTAGATAACTTTTTGAGGAAAGGACCCCAAGGGTATATGTAATAAACCCTTCTTTCTATGTGTGTCACTTGACAGGCTGTGCTCTCTAGTTGGTTAAATGTGCTTTAATTACAGAAGAAAAGAGTTTAGAAGGAAAGATGTAAGGTTGAAAAAGATGAATATATTTCATAGTTTATTTTGGGAAGTATGCCCAGTTCAAGACAAATGCTGAGGTAAAGTTAAGTGAGAGTGATAAAATAGTGGTTTGAAATAGTTTTTGTGCATGAATAAAAAGCATTGTAGATTTGTCTTTTATCACGCTTAAGACCAGTATGTCCCTGTAAGAACTTCCTGTGCATCCTTAGAGAAATATAGGGACACTATATATATGCTGGTAACCTGTCACTAGTGGCATTCTGTAGAGCTCTGTCTTAGGCCCTGTGCTCTTCAACAGCTTCAGAAAGGACTTTAACACAGGACTTGGAGAGACACTAAACAAGTTTGCTGATGATACAAAATTAGGAGAAGCTGTTGACTCCTTTGAAGACCAGAAGGCCTTGCAGAGCGACTGTGATAAATTACAGGGCTGGGAAATCGCTAATGGTAGAACCTTTACAAGGGCAAGTGCTGGATTCTGCACCTGGAAATGGTCAGCCCTGGATGTATGTACAGACTGGGGAATGAGATGCTGGCGAGAAGTGCTGTGGAAAGGGACCTTGGGATTCTGGTAGACAGAAAGCTGAACATGGGTCAGCAGTACCCTGGCAGCCAAGAGGGTCACCCGTGTCCTGGGGCACATCGGGCCCAGCCTGGCCAGCCAGGCAAGGGAGGGGATTGTCTCAGTCTGCTCTGCACTGAGGCGGCCTCACATCATGTCTTGTGCATGGGTGTCACAATATAAAAAAGATATAACGCCATTAGAGTTCTAAAGGAGGACAACGAAGATGTTAAAGGGTCTAGAGGAGAGGCCCTGTGAGGACGAGTTGGTCTGTTCAGCCTGGAGGAAACTGATAGCTCATTGCAGCTACAACTTGTGAGGGGAAGAGGAGGGGCAGACACTGATCTGTTTTCTCTAGTTACTGCTGACAGGAACAGAAGAAATGGCCTGAAGTTGTGTTAGGGGAGGTTTAGGTTGGATATCAGGAAAAGATTCTTCACCCAGAGTGTGGTCAGGCAGTGGAACAGGCTCCCCAGGGAAATGGTCACAGCACTGGAGTGACAGAGTTCAAGAAGCATTTGGACAATGCTCTCAGGTGCATGGTGTGACTCTTGTGGCTGTCTTGTTGTGCCAGTCCAAGATTTAGACTCAATGATCCCCTTGCGAGTTCCGTGCAACTTGGAATATTCTGTGATTCTGCATAGGGATGGGATCAGGAGCACAGCTCAGAGTTGGGGCTGAATTTGGTGAGAGGATGTGAGGGATGTGAAGAATAGTAAGAAAGGCCAGAAAAGGAAGATTGAAGAAAACTTTCACCCCCTGGCTGGAGCTGGTGGCAACCAACATGGAAAAGGCTGAGGTATTCAACTATTCCTTTTGCCTCAGGTTTCAGTGATAATACCTCTTTCTACATTTAAAGCTCTGAACTTCAGCTAGCTTATGTCAATCTTTTCATCCATCTGTACTCCCAAATCCTTCTTTGCAAGGCTGCTCACAATTCAATGAAACAGAAGTTCATCTTCCATTCAGTACTCTTGTCTGGGATTGCCCCAGCTGAGATACAGCACTTTGCACTTGGTCTGGTTGAACCTCATGAGGTTCCCATGGACTCCTTGAGCTTGACCACATCCCTCTAGATGGCATCCTGGCATGCCATCCTTTCAGGCATGTCAGCTGCACTATACAACTTTCTGTTATTTGCAGATTTGCTGAGGATGCACTCACTCTTATTGTATGTCTTTGAAACAGACTTTTCTGGTCTGGTATTGATCCCAGTGTAGACCCTGGTGGACACTGCTTGTCACTGATCTCCATTTGGGTTTTTGGTCTCCATCAAATCCTTTCCAAATTCTTTTCTTCATTATTTGAAACAGACACACTCCTTATGATTAATCTCTGATAAATTTCTGAACTTGCAACTCTCTCCCCTCTACTTTTTTAAATGCTCTGTGATAGTTGAAGTGCTTACATTGGAGAAATTAATATTAACAAGAAAAAAACCCAGCCATATTTGTAGTGAGGTCTGTAATATTCAATCATGTTTCAGATGGTTTGGCAGAAGGACAAGTGCACAATTGTGTGCACCTGTACCATTTACTTCTTCTGAGTGAAGGGATACAGGATGAGACTTTAAAGTCTATTTGGACCATGACTGACAAAGACTTTAAATTACGACTTATCCAAGTTAATCTGCTGATTGTTCTTGTAACTGACATAACTCTTGGTATAATTTATTCCAGGTCTGTATACTATATAAATTAAAAATATCCTGATGACTGACTTGATGATGTATAGTTTTTAAAAGAATAATATTTAACTAATTTTAGTTAAACCTGAAATTAAACTTCACTATTACCTAACACATACAGGAGATGTTTTAGTTTTATCCATTGTATTCAGTAAAATTAGCCAGCATTGTTTGTAAAGCTTTACAGACTTTGAATTGGCCACTTTATATTAGAAATATTTTTCATTTGACTAAATGACTCAAATGGAATCACTCTAGTATTTCCCCATTTAAAGCAGCTTTCTGTTTATCCAAACTTTTGTGAATAAGGAAGCAGCTTCATTCACAATTCCCAGACAAACCTTCCTTAATGTGCATGTCATATTAGTATATGACATTTCCAGATATTTGACTTGTATATGTGAATATAAAAGGAGAAGAGGAAACATAGCCACAGAGGATAGAGCTTGGGGTACCATTGACAAAATGAACTAGAATGGGCACGGAAGAAAATTAAAGGTCAAAGAAAAGAGAAAAAAGAAAAATAAAAACATTTCTGAGATATGAGAGACTGAAACAGAAGAAAGAAAAAGAATCAAACCTAAGTATGAGAGGAGGAAAACTACAAGGCTGTGATGAAAAAGACTATATATATATATATATATTAATAATGTAAGTCAATATAACTTGAAAGGCAAGAAAAGAGATATATATGTCTGGGAAAAAGAAAAACTACATGA
>VYXD01002344.1:498078-523093 GCA_013397195.1 Hylia prasina
GGGAAAAAAAAAGAGAATAGCTTTGTGATATTTTAAGGGGCTGACTCATTGCATTTTGTGTCAATTCAAAACTATACTCCTTGGGAGTATACATTCTATACTTTCTTGGCGGTCCAACAGTAAAGTTCTCAGAACATTCATTAAAGTGACAATTCCTGTGAATATATTATTCCAAGTTAATAAGAAATTAAGGGAGTTTTTTTTTTTTTCCAGTGAGATCATTCTTTTCATTGAACAAAAATGCAAACCTTTAAGATTTTCATTGTTCCATTTTTTACTAGTGGTCATGACATATTCAAGCAGAATTTTTAAATAAAGAGATTGTGTATACTTTAAAGAAAAAAAAAATCAGGCATTTATCAGGCAAACTAAAGATAGTTTGAAAAACATGAACTTTACCATCACCAGGTGCAGTTAACCATTTAATTTGAGGAAGAAAAATCGTATTTACAGATTTGTCACCTGGTAGTAACTTTCTTCTGAATGGAAGAAGTAATAAACAAGAATTGTTATTAACATTTAATAGCACCTGGATCTTTTATTAGATTTTCTAATTCATGAATAGATCAATTAAGTTTAAAAGAAAAACAGCAGAGTAAAACAAAAATACTCAGAAAAATGGCATAAGACAGATCACCCTACTGCAAGCCACAGCAGCATAAAAAAGTGAGAAAGACCAAAAAGATGATCTAGGCAAATACACAAAGGTCACCCTTACTTCTATCCTTGGAAGAATGTGAAGTAACCTTCATGAAAACCCTGTAAATCTTGAAACATGCTTCTGAACATTTCAAGGAGATAAAGGTTATTGGAAGTAGTCAATAAGGATTTTCCAGGGATAAATCATGTCTGCCCAACCATTTGCCTTTTATAATAAAATGAATGGATTTGTGGACAAGGGGAGAGTAGTAGGTGTCATTTATCTCAGCTTTAGCAGGGTTTTTGACACTGTCTTCTATAATATTCTTGAACCCAAGCCAAGATATTGCAGTATGGATGAGTGGATAATGAATCTGGAAAAGAGTTGTTTGGAAGATTGGGCACAGAGGGCCGTGATTAATGGGTGGTACTCTGGCTGCAGGCCAGTGATAAGTGCAGTACTGCACAGGTCTGTCCTGTGACTTCTCCTGCTTAACATCACTACCAACAGCAACAGACAACACTCTCATCAAGTTTGCAGATGATGTGGCAGTGGGGGCACCCACTCAGTGTGCTTCAGGGCAGAGCTGTCTCACAGGGGGACCTACACAAAAGGGGAGAAGCGGACAAACAGGAACCTTATCAAATTCAGCAAGGACAAATGCAAAGTCTTACTCCTTGAAAGGAATAGTCCCCTACAATGATATGCACAGGGAACTTCCTGGTTGAGGGGAAGCTCTGGACAAAGGAGCTAGGTGTCCTGATAAAAAGCAAGCTGAATCTGAACCAGAGAGAAGAGTATCCAGGGCTACTCCAGCAGAAGCTGGGAAAACTAAGAAAAATATTATCTCCTTTTAACCAGCACTCATTAGAAAATATCTGTGCCTAGCTATGGACCTCCAGTACCCATCAGGGTGGTTTGAATCTGGAATGGCTGCTCCATTAAGAGAGACTGATGGAATAGGTGTCTTTCAGGCAGAGCTGGAGGTGGCTTTGAGGACATGTCACAGCTACCTTTGGTCCTACAGTGAGATCATCAAGGAGACATAACCAGACTTTACATAGCATTGCATGGTGAAAGGGGCCTAAGTTGAAAAAAAAACGGTTTTGGACTGGATATGAGATGAGCTTTTTCCTAGAGAAAACACTAATTGTAAGAACTTGCCCAGGCAGGCACTCTCCATCCTTGGTGGTTTTGGATAAATTCCTGAGAAACCTCTTTGGGCCAATACTGCTATGAGGACTAGAGAATGCCTGAGGTCCCTTCCAGAATGAGTAATTGGACTGTGACCTATGTGCACAGAGGTCCAACAGAGAAAGAGGGACAAACACGAGTTCTCAGAAACATCCTGTTCCCTGCTTCCTTGTATGTCCAGTCCTTATTTCACTAATTTCAAACCATCTAGTTTCTTAAATAAATAGCCAGGACCTAAAAAACCATAAAATTTTAGGATGTGGCTCTGATTTGTTCATACAGAGGGAAAGAGAGAGTATGAGTGAAAGATAGAGATGCTCAGTTGTGGTCAGGCAGAAGCACTGCCCCTGCCATGGTGTTGCCTAGTCCTCTCACATCCTAATCTCCTGGGTGATACTCTTGCCCCACAATATGATATATGGAGTTTCTCATCTCACGGCTGATCTCCCCACACAGGGTTTTCCGGANGAAAAAAACCACTGAAGTCCCAGAGTGGCTTATAGAGAAATACAGTTGTGGTAATAACGGTAATGCATGATTTAAATCTGACAGCTTGCATTTTTGCTGCGATGTCCCTTCAGGCACCTTGTATGATCAAATTTTTTTTTTGTTATCAATTGTCTTCCCATCACAAAGATTCATTATCCTTAGTCTTTCACTAATTAATCTTGAAGTTTCCTCATGGTTTTTCTGTTTAGGTTCATTTCACTGGTCCTTGCCATACACTCATTTTCCACCCCCCCTGGAGAGTGTTGTCCTTTATTTAAGAACAGGCCAAGTAAAGTATGAAGGGAATATGTTTAAGATTCATACTAATTGACAATAAATAGCCCCTGGGACTCAGATGCCACAGCTGCCCCCCTATTAGATCACTATTCAGATTATCAAGTTAAAATAATCCTTTCTGAAAACTCCACTGTACTGGGATACAAAGAAAAACATCAGACAGATCCTGAAAGCCTCCAGGGTAAATAATGTCTAGAGTCTGTAGTGAGAAATGGGCCAAATGACAGCTGACTTAGTGTGGTCTATTGATGGACCTAACATTCATTGCTTCTGTATTTTACAGGGAAGTGCAGCTGAATGTTTGCAGCTGACTGACTGTCAGCTTTAGTTCAGCAGGTCAAGGTGCATAGAGATGTGAAGCTCCCTATCATATCAATACTCTGTCTCCTGTGTATATTTTCTGAATTATGGGATATTAAAGTCAGGCATGCATGAATGTACAATATAGAGGCTATAGACCCTAATGAGGGGGAGGGGAGTAGCTCAAATATTTAATCAGACTAGTCTCCTGAGAGCTATTTTATGCTGATTTTTGAGCTAAGAGGTTTCAGGCTATGATTTGTAGAAGAGGAATATATGTTAGAAGAAAGTGCTTTTTTCCTTCACTAGTCTAATTCTTAATATCTCTGGAGAACTTTGTATTGCCATTAGGTTATTGGTGTGGAAGAGGTTTAAGAAAATAGACCCTCTTCTGATCTTCAGGTGCTAGGATTCTGGCAGATAAACTGTATATGTGTTCTCACTCAGTTGTTGCCCTCCTCAGCTAGAGCTGAGGAGAGATGAGATTTAGAATTTAAATAACTAAATCTCAATGTAATATCACAGTTTTAAATTTTGGTACTGCAACCCCTCAAAGATATTCAAACATTCAGTTCCTGATTTTGAATCTGGGCTCTTAGATACATTATCACGTGATTTCTCGAAACACCAGTTTGAAAACTAAACACTGGAAATTAGAATATCCGTTTCTCACCTTGGAACTACATTGCTCATTCTGAGCAAACTTTTCATACAGTATTTTAGCTGTTTTATGGTACTTTTAATTTTATCCTACACTTGACTATTGTTTTAAAAATATTATTTCAAAATCACTGAACCTCATATCTCGGTTCAGGCACTTTTAAAGTTATCATTAGTGTGTTTAAGAAATTTTGGTTGACGCTTGATTTCAAGTTGGATGGGGAATGCTCTTCCTAATCACAACAACCTGCCCATTTAGTTGAAAGATAGAAAGAGATAGACAATTTAAGTTCTGGCTCTCACAGAGGACTTCACAGAAGTAGAATCAACTTCTATAATTTGTTTGCATCGTGGATTTTTAAATTAAATTATAATCTATTACTTGTCCTTACATTTTTATGCAACACAGCCCTGAAGACACATGCAGATGGCTTTTTCCATTTCAAAGACAAACCCCGCACCAGAGGTAGCCTAGTACTGTAGAAGTAGATACAGTTGCAGAATACGGATGGTAATAAAGTTCAAAACCAATTTCTCTTGGCTAATGTTTGTAATGAGATGAATTGCCTGCGTTTTTCTTTCATTTACATGTCAACCCAACATGTAAAAAGCTTGGGTTTTATCACTTGGGTGATATATGTGTAATCATTAGACACGGAAAAACAGGCAGATTCTTCAGGATGCTTTTGCATTATTTCTGTTGAAGACTCAAAGTCCTCAAAGTAGTTTGGGTACAGTTTTATTATAGGTCTTTTGAGTTGCTAATCACTAATACTGGGTGGTAGTAGCAGCTCTTTCTTGGTTTTGTTGGTCGTGCCTAAACATTATCTGAACTACTCAAATACCTGAAAGGATTGAAAGCAAAATATATGCATGTGAACAACACAGAAGAAAACTACAAAATTACTTCCTGCATTATAAATTTTCCCAGTAGAATTTTTTCCCTTGTATCTTGGACAGCATACTGACAGGAAAAAAACCCAAAAACAACCGTAACAAAACTTTCCCACTGCACAGAAAAAACCAAACCAAAGCCCAATAAAAAACAAAACAAAAAGCCAGAAACCAATTAAAAAACTCAAAACCCAAAACCCAAGCAACCCCAGAATTACTGGAAAATAAAACAATACAAGTTAATAGAAAGTATCACCCATTAAATAAACCTATACAATTTCTGGGAGGTTTTTCTTCCTTTTATTCATTTTAGTGGCAATTTTAACATAATTTTCAAATATATTTCAGTAAAAAAACCCCTGCTTACTCTCTGTTAAATTACATAGAGATTATAAAAAAAAAATTTCAGCCTTCTCCAGAGTGCCTATAGATGTGAATATTATAAAGAGAGTATTTTGAGATTTCACTGGGGAACCTTTCAGTACTTGACAGTTGCTGATGCTGGATGAACATGGGAAGTACTGAGGGAGTTCTTAAATAGTTCTTTCAGTCCTTTACAATGATTGTTTTCAGAAACATCTAAGAATCATAGAATCATGAAGGTTGGAAAAGATGTCTAAGATCATTGTGTCCAACCTTTGACTGAATATTGCCATACCAACTAAACCATTGCACTACAGGCCATGTCCAGTCATTTCTTGAACTACTTGAAGGGATGGTGGCTCCACAACTTCCCTGGGCAGCCTGTTCCAATGGTTAACCACCCTTTCAGGGAAGAAGTCCTTCCTGATGTCCAGCCTGAGCTTGAAGCCATTTCTTCTTATCCTGCTGCTGGTTACCTTGGAGAAGAGACTGACTCCCACTGGCTACAACCTCATTTCAGGTTGTAGAGAGTGATAAAGTACTACCTAACCCGCCCTTTCTCCAGACTAAACAAACCAGTTCATCACAGGCCTTGCACTCCAGACTCTTCCCCGGTTCAGCTGCCCTTCTGTAGACTCATTCCAGCACCTCAGTGTCTTTCTAGTAGAAAAGGGCCCAAAACTGAACACAGCATTTGAGGTGAGGTCTCACCAGCGCTGAGTACAGGGCGATGATTGCTGTCCTGGTCCTGCTGTCCTTAAACCCATTAACTTTATGGTTTTAAAAGCTTCAGAAGGAAAAATTCTAAACATATTAAGCAGGACAGTGTGAAAAAGAGTTGTGAGAGAAAACAGCACTGAGAATACAATCAGAAAGCAGATAGGCAGAGTGAGTGAGGTTTTTATGTATGCTGGAAGAAGATTAAAAATTTGGACTAATCAGAGTAAACAATATTGTAATTTCAAAGTCCAAAAGGAGAAATATTTCCTAGTTATAATCAGATAAATGTAACATAAACATTTTAATTGTTGATTTTAAAAAATTATTTAGTAAGACCAATAGCTATATCTTAAATGATCCATTTCAATGTAAGATAATGGCAGTGTATGAGTCACAACTTAGTGATACTGGCTGTTCTTTTGGGCCACTTATGATTAGTTAAAATTATTATTTTTAATTAAAATATTTTACTTGCTAGCTGTGTTATTGAGGTCAGACTGGAGCCTGCACAGAACTGAAATTCAGAAGTGGTACAGACCACCCTCCCCAAAAAAGAATTTAAAGCCAATTAATTTGTGACTCTGCTCAGCATGACTTAGTTGCTTCCTGAATCTCTCTTAAATACGCAAGTTGTTTGGGACTGAAAATTCAGGTAGTTCTTTGTCAGTTCCAGCACAACATCTCTTAGTATTTCCTGTAATCACTTGCTCTTCCCATTTGTTTTTCCTTTTTGTTTTTTTTTAATTATTATTTGGCTGGTTTTTTGTGTGTTTTTGTTTGGTTGTTTTTTTTTTGTTGTTTTGTTTTGTTTTGTTTTTTAAGAACAAAGCGAAATTTTATGTAGTTTCAAATATTTAACTTATTTGTTTACCTTAATTTATGACTCCTGTATGAAGACTTACAATTTAAAAAATAGTATCTGTGTCTAAACTGGCATTATGTTATCTATGACTTGCTGGAGACAGTTCCATTCCTGGAGCAGACGCAGCTAGAAGTGATGTCTAGCAGAGTATAAAGCAGCCTAGCATGAAGGAAAGTATGCAATTCTTGCAAAGTATATCTAACGAAAAACACAGCTCTGCATCAATTTATCTGAACACCTATGCCCTTCACATAATCTAAAATCTTAACTTCAGTATTCATTACAGTATTCATATACCTAACAGACATCGAGTTATTCCTCCAGGGAAAAAAAAAACTCTTCAGAGGTTGCTTGTTTTTTCTTAAATAAGAAAGGAGTAACCCCATGTCGAGCTACCTCATAACTCCAGTTTTCTATAGGGCGCCGCTAACGCTTTGTGGGCAAAGACTTGAACTTTGTCTTTGCTTATTAAAATATTTGCAGGCAACTCAAAAATTCATAGCTCAAAGTTTATTAATTTAGGGGCCTTTTTTTTGAAAAGCCTTCTATCTTCCCTATGCTGTAGAAATAGCTTATTTGATTTTCTATAAAAGGTCATGAATTTTCAAGTGTACCTAAGGGGAAAAATATTGCAGTCATTCTGGCACCATATTTGAAATTAGAAATAAATGCTATGTTTTACATGAATAGGATTATAAAGAGACTTGGCTACCCAAGCCTGGAAAGTAGATAGTGGGACAAATAGACATGGTATTTTAAAAGTTAAGACATGACAGATTTTAAACAAGAGACTTCAAGAGTTTGGCAATGACTTACATGGAAGGTTGGGTTATCATTGCATTATATATATGTTTTTATTGCTTCCCATCTGAACCACAATGGATATGAGTGAAGAATAATTTTGTTAAGAGTCATAGTTTAACCCCAGCCAGCAAACTGAGCCCCACACAGCTCCTTGCTCACTCCCCCTATAAGGAAGGTAGAGTAAAAGTGAGAAAACTCATGGGTTGATATAATGACAGTTTAATAGAATAAAGTAAAAGTTACACACACAAGGAAAGCAAAGCAAAGTATTTATTCACCACTTCCCATGGGCAGACAGGTGTTCAGCCATCTCCAACAAGCTGGTCTCCATCACGGTGACTTGAGTAGACAAATGCTACCACTCTTAAAGTCACCCCCTTTCCTCTTCTTCCCCCAGTTTTATATAATGAGTATAATAATGGTAAAGAATGGCATCTGGCCAGTTGGGATCAGATGTCCTGCTGTCCCCTCTCCCAACTCCTTGGGCACCTCCAGCTTGCTCAGTAGCATAACAGTGGGAGAAGCAGAAAAGGCCTTGACTGCCTTCACATGCTGCTCAGCTAAAACATCCTTGTATTATTGTCATTGTTTCCATCACAAATCCAAAACACAGCCCCACTACAGCTACTGTGAAGAAAATTAACTCTGTCTCAGCCAAAACCAACATACTAAGTCATTGTAAATAATATTACATTATACCTTACTACTATTACTATTCAAAAATATGCCAGTTAGTGAATTTAAAGCCTTGCACCTCCCCTTTCTGAAATTGAAAGACCCTAATGTAAAAACAAGAAAATCAGCATATGAAATGTTACAGAAATTTTCTTCACAGATCTTTTTCTAGAGAAAATTTGTTCAAGCTTTGTCACATATCTACCTTTGTCAATCTGCTGATATATGCAGGAAATAAAATCATGCTAGGTTGATAGAAAGCCTGTTCAATAAAATTGCACTAAATAGTGTCTTGGAGAGTTACATTTCTGAAATAATTTTCCTGTTTTAGGTTTGATTGCTGCTAATGCTTGTGAATGCAGGATGTCTTTGGTCCTTTAATGATTTTTGAATAGAAAATTATTGACCACACTTTTTTAAAGTTAAGGTTTTCAGAAAAGAGAAACTTTCTTAATGTCAGGGGCAATGAAGCATTACATAGTCATGTTATATTAAAATCTGGCAGGACAATTCATTCCAAGCTTAAAGAAATTCAACTTATTTCTGAATCTATCAAAATACATTTATCAGGAAATTTGATTTCTCTGCATCTTTCTTTGTATTTTATAACACACATTAACACATCAGTAGGAAATATAAGAAAATGAGTAAGTCTTGATGATGGAATGACACCTAAGTGTTTTCATGTGTCACAGACATTTCAGGAATCAAATCCTTTAATATATATATTAAAAAGTCAAGTTTAAATTTTCTTTGAAAGCTTGGTGAAAACACTTTGAAACAAGCTTATTATTTTCATATTCTTGCCTGAATGTAATACAAAATATTTTGGTCTTCTTCAGGGAAAAATGTGTACAAATTATTTAATAATAATAATAATAATAATAATAATAATAATAATAATACAAGTATGAAGTTCTGTAAATGATTTCAGAAGCCCAAGCTGGAAGTATTTGGAAACATCATGACTAAACAGTTCTAAGCACTTATTTGCCTTCTTTATTCAGTTGCATTAATATCCCTAATTTTAATTTCATCCTGTGACAGCAAGCTATTTAAGGAAAATAAACTCAAAGACCGAATACCAGATCATGTTATATGTTGAGGTTTCATACAACTTTAATGAGTTAAGGCAGTTAATGGTTATTAATGGTTTATTATGATGATTACACTGATTATGTTTGGATAGAGTATAACAGTGTGAAACACTTTGATGAGTTATCATATTGTGCTCTGTATGCACCACAAATGCAGGACTGGTTCTTTCATTTCTAGAAGACTTCAATAAGGTTGAGTTGTAAAGAAATCTGATAGATTATAAATTTTTGCTGTGTACAAAACATGCTAATAATGAAGGGTTTTCTTATCTTTTTTGCTGTTTAGAAAGGCAACAGAAAAGCTTATTTCTCAAACTCTCCTGATGGAACTCTGAAGAAAAGAAAAAGTAAAAAAAAGAAAAGCAATAAAAGCAAACCCACAAAAAACCTATTGTATTATTAATTATAAAAAAGCAAAAATTTTCTAAACGTATCCAATTTTTTAGTTATTAGTCACCGTTCTGATCAAAGGCCTTTTATCAGCAAAGATCTTTGGCATATGTTTCCTTACATCACTATCATAAATGTGTATAATTCATCAGATGATGAGGAGGAGTCTGAACCATGGTGTATTAATCATGTTCCTCGTAATTTTACTTCTTGCTTACGAGTTGTGATTTTTGAACTACATTATTTATTCTGAACATATTGACTGAAAATGGAAGAGACAGAAAAGAAAAACAAAATAAAGGCTTTTAAAATAGACACTCCTCTCTCCTACAGATAACCTTAAGTGATAAATGTGAAAAATAAGCAAGTGCCTTTTTAAAAATTATTTGTTGCTGGAGTTTTAAAACAAAACATTTCATATTAATTCTTTGATTTTTGAGTGAATAAATAAATAGTATGCAGAAAATATAAATAAGCAATATAAATAAGCAATAGTTAATCATCTGTATCATTTATTAGGACAGAGTGAGCCTTAACAAATTGGCTTATGTTTCAATTTGGGTCTGAGTATTCTATGCAGTACTTAAGATTTGGTTTTGGGAAGGTATCTTACACCACTTTATGGCTACATCTCATCTGAAGACCTAAAAGGGTTTCCAGATATGATAAGACCAATTGTTTGCCTTGAACCTTCCCCAGCTCCATATTACAAGACTGAAACTCACTTTTTAAATATCGCTAAGCTTGGTTTTGTGGGAAATTATCTTGCAACTTGTCCCTGACGTGTTTAAAACAGGTCCTTAATCTAAATGATCAGGGAACCCACTCGCTGGGATGGGTGTATCTCCTGTGTACAGATCAGTTCAGGCCGGGTCTGTATATACAGAGGTCTTATTTTCAGATTCCAGATGTCAAATGTTAATTATGGGGAAAATGGGAGGGGAGAACACATAATCCAAAATCAAAATAATGGATGAATTTCAACAAATGAAATACACATTTTTATATTATCTGCTCAGTATTTCACCATTTTGAGAGTCAGAAGAATAAACACAGTGAAATTTATTTCCATGAAGGTATATCTACAGGATAAAGCCATTTCTTTCCAAGTTAAAGAGAAGGCCACAGAAGTCTAGAATAAAATTTAGGAGAAATAATTGACCTTCTCTAAGGTCACACCTCACAACATGAGGACATTTATTCCTTTTTTGTTTTTTTCTGTGTTAATAAGCTGCTCTAATATTTGAGAGAAAGTGGAAATTGTAATCAAGGAAGTTATTTAATCATGAAAAGTATTACAAATTTAAACTGTAGCTTTGTTGTCTGAGAAACCTGAACAGAGTGTTCCCTTACTTGGCATCACAAAGCATTTTAATTTGGTTTCCTAAGAACACAGGTTTATGCAAAGGCCGAGTTTTTCTACTTGCCTACCTGTCAGTTCTCGCATGAAAACTGAACCCTTCCCAAGTATGGTGTGACAGAAGGGTAAAATACAAGAAAATAATAAGCTGGCCAAACCCAATTAAAACCTAAAATTTCATGAAAATTCAGGGCTTGGTAGCAGACAGAGCATTAAATTAGAGAAGCTGGTGAAGAAAAATCTTGATTCTGAGCCTGTGACATTTCTGTTCTCTTAGATCTGCTGTGTTTTCTGGTCTGGTGGGGCCACAAAGAGAGTTCAGGGTATAGGAAATGTAACAGAAAACATGTCTTCCTAGTAAACAGCTTTAGAGAATAGAGTTATTAAGGCAGAATTGAAAGCTTCCGCAAATATCACAGGAAACCTTTTATTTATTCTTCATGATTTTAAAACAGTAGCAAGCCTCATCATTCTCCTGCCATGACAATACAAAAATATTAAGAAATGAAAAATTGTGCATCCATAGTGTCTCTGTTATTCAAAGTATATGAAAACCAAAGACATTCTAAATATAGAAACATATCACATATATTTATATCTTGCATAATTTAGATGATTGACATGTATATGTGACTATAAAATATTTATTATCAATGCTATCTTTTGTATTAGTCCTTAATTATATATATATTTATACTGTTTTACTGTCAGGGTAGAAACACATAGAAGGAATAACCAATGATGTACCAATTTATTGAACCAGAATGAATATCTATCTAAGTAAGATCTGCTTCTTGCTCAAGTTCATTGAAAACAATTCCGTTTAGTGGGGCTAGGTTTTCTTTCCAAAAATATGTTTTTTTTATCTTAATTATAAAATATTTAAGCAGTTTGTTTGTAATCCTTGGTTTCTGTGAGATACTTTCACAAGAAATTACATAGATGTCACCAGGCCTGTATAATCCAGTGTGGAGCACTACAATCTTTGGATGATTAAAAAGTGGTGTCACACTTTCTGAGACTTAAATTGTTCAATGAGTATATTAAAAACAAAGGTCTACTGTAGAGTATTTAAAGAGGTCACACTAATATTCATTAAATGAATTTATTATTTTAAATTAAGTATGGTAATCTGTCACAACATACCATTAAGAGAGCCATAAACCATTCCTACAATGGTATGCTAAAATAAGATGGGTTATACATCATTAAAGCTGTGTTGTACTTGCTTTATATTTGGATATAATTACTGAAAGAAGATAATGACTATTTAAGTACAGCAGAAGTATAAGACTTCACATATGGTACTACAGCATTTTGAACTATGGAAATGGAAGTATCTCCTCTAAGGCTGAAGTTTAACAGATGATTCAAGTGAAGATGACAAAAGTATTTCTAAAAATGCTGGGGAGAGACTAAAAATTTATCCCAGCTTATTTTAAACAAGACAGGATAGTGGTCCTCACAATGAAAAATGGTTGATCACTGTGATTACATTGATAAAATGGTAAATTTTGGACTATTCTTATTAGACCACATGTTTATTAAGAAAGAAGAAAATAAGGTCCTAATTCTGCAATTATTCAAGTATATCTATAAATTGATATTTATTAATTTCTCAGATTGAGTGCATATGTCTAAATTTGGCACATACAGAGAAACATGAAAGAGATTTTTCTAACGATTAAAAAATTGTTTTAGAAGGCTTTTGAAATCAAGCATTACTCAAAAACCTTTGAATATTACAAAACTTTACTATCTGGTTAAAGGACAGTATCAGAGTATTCCTGTAAGGACAGAAATAAAAAGTGGCTCTCCTTTGTCATTGCCTGGCTCACATGACTTAAATTATATGATTATTTTTTCTTTTTAATTTAGTGTATAGGGATGGTGAGAGAGGTGAATTAATCCTGGTCATTGGATTAAAAATAATGATATGATTATTTATTAAGTGAGATCTGCACTTGTTGCCTTTGCACTTCCGCAAACTGTGGCAATGCACCACCACACCCATTTCAGTAAGCAGAAGTGTCTCATAACATGTAAGCAGTCTAATCTTTTCCATGAAATTTATGTCAAGCCACCAAAGCTTCCATACAAAATATCAGCTTATTTTAGGAAATGCTGTAAGGATATTTACAGGATAGTTACTGGAAAATGAAAGTCATTATAGTGTGATTTCATGTTTGAATGCTTCACAGGAAATAAACTGGAACTTTGAATTAATGGGGTAGATCAAAAAAACACAAATAGATGTTCAAGTATTCATATCTCATATACTTTCAAATTAACTTTTTTAAGGAAAAACAGGAAAAGAAGAATAAGTTGAAACTCCATGTACTTAGTTCCGGAAATAAGTAAACTAAAACTTCTTTCAGTTCAATTCACAGAGTTGTAATGTCCTTAAATCCTGGTTTAAGCAGCTAAAATTCCTGGGATGAAGGAGAAAACTGTCAGACATTATAGTGTTGGAAAATGTCTTCTGAAAAATCTTTGATTCTGTCAGTACAAATTGAGTGTTTAAAGCATTCAGTTGTGTGTTTTAAATATTGCTAAAATTTTTAGCTCCTTAGGCTCCTCATTTTCAAGAGAAACAAAAAACAACCCCAAAACAGATTCAAGTTTCAGAGACATAGGTAAGAATCAGAATAAGACAGAAATAATTACAGGAAGGAATGTGAAGGTGCCCAGGTTGAAGGAGAAATATATAGTCATTTGGAAATAAAAATTTAATCTGTTTCACTTGTGGAATTCAACAGAGAGATGCTCTTTGTGGTCAGTTTTCAGACTTGATCATCATAAAAACAAATACATAGGATGAAAATAAATGCTAAGGTAGAAAATCTTTTGAAACGCAAAAATAAATAAAAAATAAATTGGGTCTTTACTGTGTACAATTTTATAATTGTAATAGAATATGATATAATACTGTAATAGATTATATTATCATACTACTTAAAAAGCTGTACTTTTGGAATATGCATGTTAAAAGATACAATTTTATGCCATCTTATATTTGTAGAAGTGCTGTATTGTTTAGATTCATATTTTTTAAAAGTCTTTTTGGATGGAGGGATAAAAGCAAATACTGATGATTCTAATGTTTGAATCCTATTAAAAGTGTTAATTTGCTGCAGTAATAATTTAGGGTTTTAACTATAAGCTTGAAAAGCAGATTTAGAAGCATAGTTGGCACAACTGTAATGTTAATTTGTCCTTTAACGTTTATTGAAAGCAATATGTCCAATATAATTATAGTGTGTGTCAAATAACCCACTGCTTTATTTTTTTTTAATGCCTGATCAGTTAATTTACTTGATTAAGATGACTTGCCATCTGCTAAGGAATTTTTCCATGGTGCCGTCATTACTTCTAAATGCTAAGAAAACTTATACAGCATTTCCTTTGATTTTGTTTAATCTCCATTTACTTCCTCTTATTCCATTAAGCACTTACTATGGTGTTCATCATACATTTCTTCCTGGCTCCTACAAGGGTTATATGGTAACTACTTCATGAAGCAGGATAAGTGAATTATAGAACCACACAGGTGTAGTTCACAGTGACATGAAATCAATGTCAAATATTCAGTACTGTATTACCTTGTGAGGGCATTCAAATATTTATTTTCCTAAGAGTATGACTATTGTCTTATAATTAAAATTATATTCAATTGAAACTAGAGAATTTATTAACCCACTTCTTCCATTTCCTTAATTACCAAACCACAGAGTTTTACAAATATTGCCAAAGCAATGTGTAGTCAATTTAAACATAATGAGATTACATTCTTAGTGTCTTGGCTGGGCATAATAGAGAAACAGTAAGTATGATTATGCATTTACATGCTCTCCTTGTAATCCATAAATCTCACAAGTACTTTTTTGCCAGCATTGAAAGTCCCTCTGTCCAGACCTTTTTTGGCAGTGTGTCTTTGTAGCCCACAAAACTCAGAGTGTTAATTCTGAAACCCTTTGATTATGGTGAGAATATAATTATTTTTATAAATAGCTGCAGAGAAGAAAGTGACCTCAGTAAAGAAAATGTCCTAGTTTTCTCTTTTTCATGGCTGTCTTAGGAAATATTTTTTGTCTCACTGTACCTAAATTTTCAGGTTTATGTCTTTATCATCTCTGCTTGCAAGAAGGACTTTTACTGACCTTAAATTAGGATTTATTCAAAGATTTTTTTAAAAAGTCAAAGCTTGAGTTGAAATTTCAAATACACATCTCTCTTTCAACTAATATTGATTAGGTAATTCACTTCTGATTTTTTACTGACTGATCTACTGATCTATGTACCAGCAATTCACGCTAACAAATGGGAGTCACTTCATTAATTACTGACTACAGGCAATTGCATGCCCTGGAGATTAATGCCTAAAAAGTATGATGAATTTTATTATGTCTTCTTTGGATGAGATAGACAGTTGCCTCCGTGACATATTCTCCTTTTCTCCCAGGACTGCTGATACCACTTGATAAATATGAAAGTCAAGTCAGAGATGGGTTGCCTAGAGGCAGAGCAAAGAAAATTCAGGTCATTCTTCCACCAGGACCATCAAAGAGACAAGGAAGTAATAATGCAGCCCAGGGCTGCAGGGGTTCTGCTCTATGAGGACTTGCAACATTATTATAAGACAGCCCAACTCAATCCAGTCTACCCTGCCCAGGGAATTCCTGATAAAGTGCTTACATAGATTCCTGTTGCAACGGCCATGGAAAAGGTCAGCAGAGCAAAGCAATTATGCATACTTAGTGTTTCCTTACTGAAACTGGATGAATATTTTATCATTGAACATTCACCGTTGAGGAAATCCGAACTTTTTCTGCTTTGGGCCATTTTCATCAAGAGGATTCACCTGAAATGAAAAGAGAATGTTTCAATTTGCTGCATCACTTTGTGGTACCATTTTTGTCTTGAGCCCTTAGAAGTAAGGCTGAAGAAATAAAGTTGAGACTTACACAACTGACTACTACAGTAGTACTAGTCTCTATTTAGCAGCCCAGCCATGAAAACTTGCCAGTGATATAGAGAACATGATCCCATATCTGAAAATCTTTCTACCTGGAGCAGTTATTCTGCACCAGGATGAATGAAAAACTATCCATTAGCAAAAAAAAAAAAAAAGAAAAAGAGGTGGGTTTTTTTGCATAGAAATTTTGCTTAGAATTTTTTCTGTGCAAATTATTTAAAATAAAAGCAGGCTATTGGAATCATCTTGAAAGCGACTGTCATAAACATCAAAATGCAGTCTCATTGATCTAATAAGTCCTTAAAAAATTACATTGAGAAACGTTCTGTTTGCTAGAGATAAGGAGCTGATAACAAATTTATGATATTCTTGTGGTTAAAACTCTCCCTTGTGATTGGTAAGTGTTAAGTTTAGATATGCTCTTTGCTGGTTTCAGAGTAAAAGGGAAACTGTACATTATTTATGTCTCAATAACAGTGAGACAATACTTACATTTGAGACTGAAAGAACATGATCACAAAACATTCTCTAGCAGGCTGACTGGATTCTTCTCCAGATGAGATGAATTACTTATCATGTGAGACAGAGGAAGAAAGTGATCCAAGATCTCCAGACATAATATTATGTTATTGAAAAATACATCAACTTTTTGTTCACTACAAGGATTTCTACTAATATTTTTCAGGTAGTGTGTTCAAATATCCTTATTTTAATGCTGCTACATGTCCTATTCTTAAAACATCTCGTTTCTCATTGGAAAATTTTTGTTTTCAAGTGATAAGACCTGTTTCTTAAGCCTTTGCCTTCTATAGTAATATGAAATTAGGTAACACATTTGTCAGTTATAAGTTATTTAACAGACTGTAATTACAAGATTTTTGTTAGCACCTGACTATGCCTTTAGTCAAGTTCATAAGAACAAAATTATCTTATGATTTTCATACATCCTAAGGCTGCACACCACAGCACAATTTAAAAGATGAAGTTCTGGGGAAGAAAGGTGTACAAAGTTTTATGTAAGCTAACAGGTATAACATATACCTGCTATTCATATATAAAAAAATCCTCAAAAATAAATCTCCAAACATTCACTAAATAAAGATAGTATTTTTGGCTTCTTTTCCTTATATAGCTCTTCAGAGAAAAAAGGGTATTTGCCACACAGAATTATATGAGGAAGAAGGCCTTTTAAAAATGAAAAAAAAAAAAAAAGCCCTTAGAAATTTTAACTAAATGTATCGATTGCAACTGAGTCTAATGAAATCCTACCACAGTGTCACTACTACAAGAGCTCTGCTAAGCCCTGCTAAGTAAGAATAGCCCTAGGCTAAGGCAACTTGTGATGGCCAACAACCTCAGATCAGATGACAAATGGTTTACAGCAGTCAGAGGTCTCACCTAAATGTTGATTTCAGCTTCGGGCCTGAAATATAGGTGCTTTTATATTGATAGGCAAGTAGGAAGACAACATATAAAAGAAAAAAGATAATGGCAGCAAATAGTTTGAATAAATGTAAATTAAATATACCTTTATTCTTTTCAAAAAAATAATTAAAAATAATAATTTTATTTTTGAGTTTGAGTTTTTATGAGTCTTCTAAATTTATATTTGAGAAGAGAGAATTCTTTCCTGTCTTCGTGTAATGTTGTAGAAAGGGGAAAAGGGAAACAGAAGGAAATTTTCCATCAAAATAGAACAAAATGTGTTGGGTTTTTTAATGTATTTGTCCTTTGTATGTACTTTTTTCATTATGTCAAATATGGATTCCATTTTGGTGGGTTGACCCTGGCTGGATACCAGGTGCCCACCAGAGCAACTCTATCTCCTCAAGGGACAGAAAATATAACTTAGGGTTCCATTTCAGCAGAGAAATACAAGGGAAGCGCAGAGAAATACAAGGGAAGCATAGAGATAGAAATGAACTGTTTGCCTACCTCTATGCAAAGCTGCATACAAATTAATGAAGTAGAAACATTTATGATTATGAGAGATATGACATAGAACACATCTCAGAAACAGGATCAGAGTCAGCAAAACACTGAAACAGCAGGACACAAATGGTACTGAAATGAGAGAAAATGAGAGAAATGGAGCCATGACATTGCACATTAAAGAGGTGAAATAAGGTAAATACTTTAACTGTGAGTTCAAACACCAGACTATTCCCATACCTGAAGGTTTGACTAGACAGAGCATTAAAAGTACTACACTATCAATTACTCATTTAAAAAGGTTGCAAGTGAATTGTTAATATAAAATCCAAAATCGCAAAGCAAAACTACAGCTATAAAGAGAGAATCCAGCTACCTCCATGTAAACTGAATCTTGGTAAGGAACAATGTAAGGAATAAGCAATTAGATAACATAGATATCTGCTTATTGGCATTCCTAATTAAAAAGTTCACAAGAAAAGAAACATATCTTTATTTAGGCCTGAGCTGCATATTCAGACACATTGAGAAATCCTGTTTGTAGTGGAAAATGACATAAATTTTAATATTCTTGAACGATTAAAATGTCCCTTCAGAATCTTTCACAGTAGTTTTTAATTTTAAGAAAAAAAGTTGCATCAAAGCTGGAATGGTTATTAAAAGCAGCAGCTAAAATTTCAGTGTCCTGGAGGCAGCAACTGTGGAACAGGGAGATCTATGTCATGTATTTTCCAAAGGCTTTCAACTATATCCCTCACCAGAAGGATAAGACAGGAAATCATCTGAGATGAGATAAGGGGGAAGGTCTTCCTTTGGATAAATAAGTGGATAAACACTGGAAACAAAATGGGGGTAAACAGCACTTTTGCACTGAGGTCAAACCTTGTAGTGCCACAGTGATCCATGCTGCAGCCTATGCTGTTTGGCAAGCTTCTAACTGACCTGGAGAGAGGGTCAATAGCAAAGGACACAGCTCCCTGATGAATACTGAGTTATTAACAACAGCAAAGATGAAAGTTGATTGAAGAATGGCAAAGGACAGTACAGTACTCTGTGACTGGATGCTATAAAAAAAAGAGAAATTCAGTGCTGATAAAGGTAATATGGTGCACACCGTGGAAAAGAAAATCCTAATTTTAGAGAGAAAGGAGTGGTCTGAGTTGGTTATTGCCACTCATTACTGGAAGCTTTATGGTAAATAAAATTAATATTTTATTTACCAGGGTTTTCTGCTGTTAAACATATTCATAAATTATTGGGAAACAGAATGAATAATGAGATGTCAAGCTTTGTTAGTAATAAAAAATTATTCACATAGTTAAAACTAAAATTGACTGCAAAATACCACAGATGACTCTCATGACAATAAAGTGGTAAATGAAATTCATTGTTGATAAATACAAAATAATTTTCAAGGGGGAAAAATACCAAATGCATTCTAATTATACACACAAAGTGATTGGCTCCAAATTAGCTTTCAGTATTCCACAAGGAAATTGTGTACAGTTTTCTAAATGTCAGCCTGGTGCTGAATAGCAATTTAAAGAACAAATAGAATGTTGAAATTATCAGAAAGACAATAAAGAACAAGATGAAAGACGTGACTCTGCCATTGTATAAACCTCTGCAACAGTCACAGTGTAAATGCTGCACCTCCTCTTCCGCTGGTGCAGGGATAGAGCGTGACCCAAAAGGGTTGTGAGGTCAGTCAGAATAGTGGGGCAGCTACCAAGGACAGGCTAAATAAAGGAGATATGACTGAGATCTATAAAATCACTAATGGAATGAAGAAGCTTCTTCCATTTTTTCATGGTATTATGTGGAAGACATAAGCTAAAAATAGGGCAGTAAGAGAGGGCCTGGAAGAAAGTCCTACTGTGAACTTCCTATAATTGCAGCCTCAAGTTCAGAAGATGCTTGTAACATTGACTCCCATAAATCAGGAAGGTACAGATGAAAAGTGTATTTTCTCTATTTTAAATAACCTTTTCCTTTGAAGTTACCACTGATCAGTATCAGAGACAAATCATTGGGCTAAATAGGTTTTTGGTCTAATCTGGGACACCAATCATAAAGTACTATAGTAAATTTGGAGTTGAAGCGTCATTACAGAGACACATACATATAAGAAATTTCCTGCAGCTAACTTTGGACAAATCACTCAGAATGATAAAACTTCTCATGTGGAAAGTCTATATTTAGAGGAGTTAACCTACATGCTTCTCTTAAAGATTATATTTAAATATTTCATAAGATTATACACATATATATATATATATGAGAATAGCATAGGTACAGGCAAATACATCATTTATTACATGTTAACACTAAGTTTAGGCTTCCTTTCTGAAATGTTTTATGTTCTTACAGAATGACAAGTTTTCTGCAGTTTAAGCAGATAAATCTGAATCCATATTTCACACTGAGGTTTTGGTGATACTTGGATTTGTGCTTCAGGACTCTAAGTCAGGCTCAGCACATACTTGATTCGTTTCATGAATTTGTATTTTTATTTCCTAAAATCCTAAAATGTTTAATTTATTTTTCAATTTCACTTGTCATCTATTTATTGTTTCCATTAATAGAATTTGTATCATTTTACATCTAAAACCAACATAAGGTAAGAGTTGCATTAAATTAAATTAAACAATGAGTTAAAAAGAATTTGACCATCCAATAATTGTATTATTCAAAATTCAGCACAATAGACTTTGATCTAATTTTTGACATGAATGATACTGAAGTTTGATAAATTCCCTTATGAGATTTTTATTTTCCTTCTAGTTGATTGCAGGTACATTGAGATAGTTGTGAGTGAGAAAATACATAATTAGAAATCTAAAGATTCTTCTCATGCATCTGTTTTTTCCTCATATTTCAATATTTATTGAATGTTAAATAGTTAACATCCACTTAAGTGGATTTAAGTGGAGTATTAGCATGATTTCAGTGGAATATTAGCAAGATTTGAATTGAAATTAAGAAATCCCTGGTCACTTGCTGTTTTTACAGGCATTTAGGAATAGCAAAGAGTAATAGCCATGAATTTCTCATGGTGTAGGAAGTACATTCCTTTGTGTGTAGAACATGTTCACATAACTTTTAAACCTTGCTACATGCAAGAGAAGAAAATATTCCTGCAGGAGGTGAAGGCAACTTCATTGTTGCCCTAAAAGACCAACAGAATTTTCACCGTCTCCTCTCAGCCGTAAAAGCAGAGTGGGCATCTAATCATTCATTGAAAAACCATATACTGTAAAGTTGAGGAAGTTAATTGAAAAGGTGTTTTGAATAACTTTTTGAAGTAAGATGAGAAAGAAAAGAATAAATGAAAAAAGAAAGCCAAATGAATAAAAAGGCTTAGAGGCATATTAACTCTTGAAGTAACATGTTCTAAAGGACCTGTTCTTTGGAGCTCATCAATGCAGAACTTGTGCCATCTTGAACAGGATAAAACATTATTTACAAAGGTGAATTCCAGTTCTTACTCTGCTTTCTTTCCAACAGTTGGATTTTCTAGGCTTAATTCCTTGTTTAGCTAAACCAGTATAAATGGAAAATTACTCCCGAAGAGAATAAAAGACTGTGTTTAAAGGTTGCCTCAAAGCCCCATGCTACAGTTTATGGAAATAAACTTTTGCAATTGTTTTACAGCTATTAGAAGGTGTTTCATAGTTCATGAGGTATAACCACAGCCAGTAGCAAAGAAAATCTATAAAACAGATGAAAAATGGATTAAAATACTCTAAAACAAAAAGAATGCAAATATAAACTTATGAAATTAAATGGTGAGTTGTAAATAAATGGGGAATCAAATCAGAAGTCAGCTGATCCAAACTGGTCTTTCAACAATAGTCTATTCAACAAACAGAGTAAAGAAAGACATTATGTAGTGTTATTCTCTTCCTTCAGCACACTCTCTGAAGATAGTGAGGTATCTGCTGACATTTGCACTGATGCTAAGGAATCTATAGCCATTCACAATTTTCATGTTGAGCTTATCTTACCAGGAGACTTTAAAATTGCCTTAAATTTGGAGGCAATATGGCTAGTGTATCAAAAGATATCACCTTATGTGGTGGTATGTTTTCGTATTGTGTGTTCTCTGCTACCTTTGGATGGTTTGCTCCACTTTTCCCCAAGTTGTTATTCCAAGTTTCTCCTCCCTCTCCCTATTGTCCATCAACCCCCTGCCTACATAAATGTCAATCCTCCCTAATCCCTGCCCTTTGTTCTGTAAAGTTCCCTGCCAGTCCTTGATCTTCCAACCTCCTGCTTAAACTCCTCCCTGACCCTGCCTCCTAATGTTGTCAATCCAGCACTGGCCCTGCCTTCAGGTCTAGAAGTTTCCATGTTCCTCAATGCCCTATTGGTTCTCTCAAGCTGTATCCTCCCCTTGCTTTCTCCCATTGGTTACAGTTCTGCAAGTCCCTCCTCTACCTCCTCCCTTGTACCATCCCTATTGGTTGAAGAATTGTATCAACCCTTTGTACCTCCCCAATTAAAAGACTGTGCAAAGTGCTGCTTTTGGTTCTTTGTCTCTGACCCTCTCTGGGTAGTAAACTCCCTTGGGAGCCATAGGAAGAATCCCTCCCTGTTCTTTGTCCCGGTGTTTGGTGCCTCTCCATCAAGGGCTGTAGGGAGCAGGAGCAGACTTGCTCTGCACCACCACTCAGACTTGTGGTGTGGGGGCAGCCACTCTTGGCTCAGGCCAGAGTGAGGGGCTAGCTGGGGATCTCTCCGGCTGTGTCAGTCTTAGCAGACAGGTAATTCACCAGGCTGCAATCAGTCTTTCACCTGATGTTCTGATCTTGTGAGGGAAATTCAAAAATTGCAACACCTAAACTAGCATACATATGGCTGGGAGAACACTAAAGTAATGAATATTGGATGACTTTGAAAAATGGGCTCTTGCTCTGCCTTCCATACTCTTTTGATTTCCCTTCTACCTACATACTTTCCCTACAGATGTTTTTCTCTCTGCCTTTTTTCATCCTGCCTTAGGAGAAATTGTGCTGGCCAACCCCAGAAAATACATCTAGATGAGACAAAACTCAAAAAGAAAGCCAAAAAACTCTTAATCAGTGGTCTTTGTTGACAACAAAACCAAGCCAGAATTCACAGCAGCCACTGATACATATTTGCCAATCCATAACATAAATCTGAGTGATAACTTATTCTACAGCTATTGACAAAATCCTATTTTTTCTCTTATTTTCTTCATGTTTGCTATTGTTTTCCTTCTTTCTACACCTGTTTTCTCAAATGTAGGAAATAACTAATATTTGTATTGATCTACTGAAATCATACAGAAAGAACATTTTCTTCCTTTCTGAAAAACTTCACTTGTCAAAGGGAGAGGCAGATCAGTTTTGGTGGGCAGCTGGCATGCACCCAGGGTCAACACACTGCAAGGCATAAAACATGCTTGTTGCTTCCAGAATGATGTTGTTAAAAATAGATTTTGGAATTTGTAGTTTTCAGTTCAGTGGTTACGTGTCTGATTAGTCCTGCTTTATGTACCTTTGTCTTCATTGAAGCTCTGGATTTTAAAAACATCCAAAATGAATGACAGACTCATACATTTCAGCAGAATTGGGCCAAGACCTTTATTCTCTCATTCCTTCACCTGCAGAATAGGATTCTATATTTTTCCATGTAAGAAAAATGTTTTTTTCCATGTAGAAAAAATGCATTAGAGAATAGTCCATTTTCAAAGAACAAAATTATTAATATGAAACAATATGCTTTTAAAGGAGTGTGGCCTTGTCCGTATATTTAGGCAAACAGTGTCCAGGAATTTAAATCAATTTCATATAGAACAACTGGTATTTGTTCCTTTTGACATTGTTTTCATTGGGTGGACATTATACTCTCTTGTTTATTAAAACTGTTTTCTCCCTATTAAGTGCTGGTAATTTTCCAAAACAATCAGGAAGATTTTTCAGGGGGAAATGTGAGGTGATTAGAGCTCAAAATACAGCAAAATAATGAAGATATTTAAATCAGAAATGGAGGGGGGGGGCAGAGAAAATCTGTTTTAGCTTTTTTTTCCTCTAATTCTTTTGCTGTTAGTAATAATAGGTTACAGGAGGGGAAATAAAAACAAATAGAAGAGAGTCTTTTGTTGAGGGCTGTGGTCTCTTTAAACACAGAAACTAATGATAAGCTTTTTTTTTTTAAAAAAAGTGCTCTTATTTGCTGCATAAATGTGTTCACCTTTTCAATGTCTTTGGATGAACCACAATCCCAAATCAAATATTGTCATGCATTATTAAATTAAGTCAATTATATGTCAAACAGATGACGTTATGCATTAAATTTGTGCTGATAGAGACTGCATTTTTAGAGGGCAGTCAACATATTAAACTCTAAATAGAGGCAATACATTTTTCTGCTTGCAGATCCCTTTGTAATTCACTAGGATACTTTATATAGAAGTTCCCACATGCCAAATGCAACCCTAATAATTTACAGGGAAATGTAGTGATAAAGAATTCAGAGGACTGGAGGAAATACAAATCCATTATCAACTTCAGACATCGGGCTGTGTTGGCAGTTTTTAATTCTTCTAAAATTTATTCTAGTTCTGTTTTTAATTTACCTTCAGCTCACACTGCCCCATGTGACAGCTTCCTGGCATCCATATGTTATTGCTATTAAAAAAAAGGGGGCTTAGAGAGCCCAGTAGCTCTTCTCTCTAAACTCTCTAAACTCTTTGTACCTGTTTAGTATCTTGTACATGCTTACCAGGTGCTTATTCTTAACTTTGAGAGGGTATCTAAGTGGCAGCGTTTCTGTTTCTCACCTTATGCTGTGTCTGACCATATGTGCAGAGATTGTTTGGAATGTTCCTGATTTCTCAATCCACCAAACTCCACATTCACAAAAGTTAAGTTTTCAAAATAATATTCAAGTTGCCTGGATTATTGATTAAAAGAAAAAAAAGGTCACACTTGCAGCCATATGGTAATTTCTTGACTAATAGTGTCATGAAAATAGTCTTTTTGAAGGGTAAACTAACCTTTTACAGGTTGTAATTACTGTCCTAGGCGCAGAAAATTCCCTTGTATACATTATGGAAATAGGCCTGTTCCAGATGAATAATGTAAAACTTTGCTTGCAAAAGTAGGGAAATCCACAACACTGTTCTTCTGAGCTTGTTGCAGACATGACTTCATCTACAGCTAAGCCTTTCTTTCTAAATATTCCCTCTGTCCGTTACTTATTTGCATTGTTTAATATTTGTTTGATATTATTTTCCAAGGGAATATATATTCATGTAAAGTCTTCCTTTCCCTTTCCCTTTCCCTTTCCCTTTCCCTTTCCCTTTCCCTTTCCCTTTCCCTTTCCCTTTCCCTTT